>CM068376.1:151819809-152419809 GCA_034769895.1 Magicicada septendecula | reverse complement strand
GTTTGGTGAAGGTCAAAATTGTACTGTCAAGGCTTGTTGCATGTCATGGTTCTTTTGAATACCATGTAATATACTTTAAATATTTTACATATTTTATATATTGCTAATAGAATACTTTCACAGTCTGGATACTATGAAAACACTCATTGTAAAAAAAAAAAAAAATTTAGACAACCAATAAATTTGTTCTTTGGGGAATTTGAAAATTGAGGTCACCTCATTAGTCCAATTGCCTAATGGTTTCCCAGCATGTGGCCATTCTTCCCCTAGGAGGCCTCTCCTGGTTCAAGTGAACAAGTGAGCCGGTCATCCAGGTAAGTTGTAGATTTTATTTTTTTTTTAGGAAGTCAAACTTGTAAAATGTGTTAAATTCGGAAAGTTGAAAATTGTGTTGTGATGTCATTGGTGATGAGCGGCTCAGCTTTTTAAATTGTATAGACAACATATATCAGGCAACATCCCATAAATTATATAAATTCCCCCCCTTAAATAACACTTAACATTAACATCACATATTGAAACATAAAGACACATAGACCCATAATGGTATCACAATAAACTCATGTTCGACCTGGCAGACAGGCATTATTTCTATAAAGCCCCAAAAACAGCAATCATAGATATTTAACTTCCAGCCACAATTGGAATTAATCCTTTAAGACCACAACCCATTTACTCCATTAAAATGAAACCCAAAAAAATTTTAAAAACCGAAAGGATGATAATGACTAATAAATGCAAGATGATAGTGGCCGGGCAGCCCATATGAATTGATAACATCCAATAAATTGCACATTATAAGCATATGAAAATCTTTAAGTTTCTTGAACTGTACACAAGTGGTAAAAACCCTTATCACCTAAGTTTAAACAATCGGCATAATTTTCCAAAATGTTAATTCTTGTGTTACAAATACAGATGTATCCATGTATCAGGAATTTGTTCTTTAATGAAAATGATTTAATTCACCAGACAGGTCCAGCAAGCAAGTCAGAGCCTAAGTTACAATAATCAGTAGCATCAGTATGCTTTTACAATGTCAAAATTATTAGTATATGCCCACAAAATATAAAATTTCTTTTTTCTTAAGGTCAGACATCTGTGTATAATTAATTTTACAATAACAGCATGTTGTATCCTAGCAGATGTGGAAGCGCGCCAGCATGTGCCAGACTATATGAGACAGGTATCAGACCTGCCTAAAACTGTATCAACGTGTGCCTAACTTGAGGAAAAAAACTATGTCCATTTTACACCCGAAAACAGCCTGAAAAACGAAACCCCCCAGCCATTGAATGTTAAACCAAAATAAGAATAAAATATGAACCCCGTCCTGAACCAGCCGGAACAGAACCAATAAACACATGACTTAAATTTAGAGTGAAAGTATAATGACTCTAAGGCCTTTGTACATAAAAAAAAAATATATAAAGGAGTACAAAAAGCTCTGGCACGCTCCCCCAGTGCAGCACACAATTACACTCATAGTACGTTAGTGTTATGGAGTAATATTATAATAGTATAATAGTTCAAATAATGTTCATAATGAATGTCCAGTCGACACACCCCTGATCGGACTATCTAGCAGCGTAAGCACATGGTTTAAAAAGAAAAATGATTTGTAACACAGATGAGCTGCGGGCCAGGCCAACGAAAAATAATAAGAGTTTATATCACCTTAATAGCATGAGTAGAATGCATCCTACAGCTGGTCATCAAGCTCCCTCCTCCGAACAGATGAGTGTTGGATGGTTCATGGCTGGTGAAGGTGTCGGTACACCAGCCGAGGCCAAATCTCCGACTGGGAACGAGAACCCTGAGAATTCACAAAGGATTAGAAATTCTGTTCACTAAAATATGCACCCTAGTTCAAGGTAATAACCTCGGAACGGGCCTCCCGACCAACACAAGATAAATGCATAAAGTTTCGGTTTTTTTTTTTTTTTTTTTTTTTTTTTTTTTGAAAATTGCCTGAGGAGTAATTAAGTCTAAAAGGTAAAAGGTGGTAATGAACTCACTAAATAAAAAAAATAATATTAAAAGGTGTATAGTAAAGAGTCACTTGCACTAGATCTAACAAGTGCCGACATAATCAAACAGGTTGGCCTCACCAAGTGGCAACACAATTATCGTAATTTGTCAGAAAATGGCCACATTAAAGGCACTAACAGTTACACACAAATAAAAGATTAATAGTGTTTCATCTAAGGGTGGTCTCACAATTTATTTTTACTGCCATAATTAATTAAAAAAAAGAACACTCTTGCAGTCCAGTGCGTGTACATACATAACCCACACAATTCAACTCTGTCTATACGTACTGACTTTAGCTATAATTTTATATAATAATTTAACAAATGATTACAGTGACTGTTGTATAATAATTAAAGAAATACTGGCTGTATATACTGAACCTCAAATAAATTTCCTACAACACACACACTCGTCCGATCGCATCACGTACATTCTGCTCTCGCATTCGGCTGAATATATTTAAGTTTAATTATTTTCTTATTATTAAAATCATTTTCTAGTTTACTATAATCACTCACCGGGAAGTCTCGAAAATTTAGCTTGCCATCAGGTTGAGAAGAAACTACCCAATTATTGTCTGTCCGAGGTCGGGAGCCTGTAGATTCTATGAAGGCCGGCGTCGAACTGATATGTGCAGTTGCAATGCAACAAACGGCAAAATTCGACACGACATGGCGCGCGATGTCTCAACAGTGCCATTCCAATCTCACTGCTCCGACGTTAATATTCGCGTTTATATTAAAACAAAATTTATAATACCTTCAATTGCCGGGTTATGCAAACACCGGCACAACTGGCAGTGAAGTTACCTGTGTCAGCTCAAAGTTTGTAGATAATTGTCAGTTGCGAAATTGTCCCAGACTACCCGTAAAACATTGTAATGTACAGGGAGCCACTGGAGCCAAAATGCAAAAGATAACTGAACAAATTTATTTACCTGTCAATTTAAATCGTAACCAAACCCAAATTGTAGCTCTAATAGTCCCGAAACTCATTCATGATTGTATTATTGGGGTAGATACGTTACTTGAATGGAAGGCAGAAATAAATTTTAAAAGAAATACCATTACGATGGAAATTAATACTAATAAAATTAATGTAAGTATTAAAGCGTTTAAGCATTGGAACTCGGTAAGTGTCATAAAAGGGTATAAAGAGAAACCTGTAGTTGACGTTAGGAGTGACCAGCACTGTATTGATGATACTCCAGAAATCAACATTGGGACCGAGTTGAACAACGAGCAACAGAACAAAATTCAGCAACTCGTTTGTGAGTATAGTGATGTGTTCAGAACAGAGCCTGGAAGAGCCAAGTTCTATGAACATCAGTTAACACTTACTGAAAACGCATCATTTGTACAAAGGACTTATCCAATCCCTCTACATTATAGAGATGAAGTGGAAAAAGAGGTCCAACAGATGTTAGCAAATGGTGTTATTGAGAGAGCAAGTAGTCCCTATATAAACCCTTTAGTAGTTGTCACCAAGCCGAACGGGAGTATCCGATTATGCCTAGATGCTAGGAAATTAAATTCTTTATTAGTACCAGATTACGAGTGCGCAAGGAGTGTGGAAGAATTGTTTCAAAAATGTAATGGGGTTAAGTACATGACCAAATTGGACTTAAGATCAGGATTTTGGCAAATTCCCATCCGAAAATGTGATAGACAGTATACGGCATTTTTGTATAAAAATAAGTGCTACCAATTTAAAGTGGTACCTTTTGGCCTGAGCACCAGCTTAGTAGCAATGGTAAGGTTTTTAGACAGTGCCTTAGGTAATGAGGTAGAGAAGTATACATTAGTGTTCGTAGATGATATTCTATGTGTGTCACAAACATTCGAGGAGCACTTACAACATTTAAAGAATATTTTTGAAAAATTAAGATCAGCAAACATGACGCTGAATCTAAGGAAATCAGAGTTTGGTAAGGAGGAAATTAAGTTTTTAGGTCACCGAATCTCAGTGGAAGGCATAACCACAGACCCAGATAAGGTAAAAGCCATACAATAATTTCCAACTCCAAAGAACTGTAAGCAGCTAAATTCATTTCTAGGTTTAGCTAACTACTATCAGAAGTTTACAAGTAAATACGCGGAAAGTACTGTTCCATTGTTAAAGTTGTTAAACAAAGGGATTAAATGGAAGCGGACCAAGGACCACGATGAAGCACTGCAACAAGTGAAAAGTCTTTTTATAAATACTGTTGTATTAAATCATCCAAGGATAGGAGAAAGATTTTACTTGCAAACAGACGCCAGCAATATTGCTATTGGAGCACACTTGTACAGATTGATGAGAAGGGCCAAAAAGCGGTATTAGGATTTGTAAGTCGCACACTTAAAGGGGCAGAATTAACCTATTTTACGACAGAAAAAGAGCTATTAGCGATAGTGCATAGCCTGTCAAAGTTTAGAAGTTATATTCTGGGTGCTAAACTTACTATAATCACCGACAATAAGGCGTTAGTATTTTTATTAAAGTGTAAATTGCTAGGTGCTCGTCTGACTCGTTGGATCTTGGCTATACAAGAGTATCAATTTGAAATACAGTATTGTAAAGCGAAAGACAACTTGGTAGCAGATGTACTCAGTAGAAATCCACCATCAGAAAAACAACATGGAAACAGATAACATGAAATGTAGTAACAATGATATTGGTATTTACGCGATAAAGCATATAACAAAACCTGAAGTAGTTAGACGACTTAAGGAAATAGGTACGCATCAACAACAAGACCATAGGATTAGTGTAGCTTGGAATAAGTGCAGTTACCAACTCCAAACCAGGATTTTCTAAATTGGATGTAAGCTATATAAGCTATGTTCCCATAGGAGGAAATATAGACAAAATATTGACCAATAAGGAAATAATAGTTTGAGCCAATAAAGTATGTAAATCAAACGTGGTCAAATAAAATAAATTTATAATTGTTTTGAATCAAAGTCAATAATAATAATAAAAGAAAAATTTATTTAAATAAATGTTAGTATTGTTGTTTAAATTACTGACGTTAATTAAGCCAAAAGGGTAATTAAAACATTAATGGTCATATAAATTTCCAATATGTGTATACCATGTTAGGTTAAGTAACAAATTGTAATCTTTAGTTATAAGGTAGAGGTAAGGAAAAGTGTATTAGTGCAAGTTTTGTGCGGGAAAACCAAAAGTGCAAAATTTTAATTAGGGTAAAAAGATACATTAAGAAAAAAAATTAATGATTTCTTAAAATAATCAATTTTTTTATACCTAGTGGTGGTATATATAACGATTCATATTAGCATCCTATCTGAGCGTTATATGAAAGTGTTAGACTGTACGAGTATAGCAGCGTAAGCAAGAGAGAGAGCGTACAATCGCAGCCATCTCACTCTAACCTCGTCACAGAGACGTCCGCAACCGGTACGAACATGAAACTTTCTTTACTCAATTCAAATTATCAGTTCAACCTGCAATAACTTCAAAACAAATAAATATACGGCAATTCTGAAAACAGCATTGTGTTCAGCAAGTAAAGCTTTATAAGTAGCCGCAATCTCAGTTAATATAATTAACAATTGAAGAAATTATACGTAAGACGAACGCCAAAAGGAATAACAAGAGAATTATGCTATGTGGGAATTAGGTGTTTTCACACACACACAGATAAAGACCCAAGCAACAATATTCTGTGGTCACATCTTCGAAAACACATTTGCAAATACCTGTAATCAATCAATTTGCAAATACAGGAAGTACGATTTTGACTAGAAATTTTCTGCCGTTTCAAACCTGTCATGGGGTGTTTGCTCGACCTGTTAGAGATTGTCGAGACGGGAAAAACGTATGATTTATTTGAATAACCAATCAGAAGCCCGTATTTAAAACAGACGCCAACTCAAACCGAGGGGTAGCGTTACACTTCGTTCGAATCTGCAATGCGCTAGTCGTGTATAAATTACGTGCAGAAATTTTACAATCACGCAAAAGTGTATTTAAGTATAAAATTCGAGAAGTAGTCCGCAGTAGAGGAACTACTACAATTCAACAACACTCGCTGTGTAAAACAACACGTTAATTAATTAAATTATTAATTAAATAATTTATAATCAGCCGTGAAGTGACCTGAGCAACAGAGAGCTACAGCATCTGTAATTGCCAGAGCATCTTTCTACCGGATTGATCAACATCATTTCTTCTGGGCTAAACCATCAAAAGGAGGACCTCTACGGATTCCTATCTTCGGTCGACGCATCAAACAGTAAGAAATAGATTCATTGATCAATGAAATAAGTACTAAACAAATAATAAAAAGCAATAAACAATTTTTAAAAAACACTAAGAATCGCACACTTTGTATTTAATGTGTAAGGTTAGCTATAACATAGTATAGGAGTGTAGAATGGAAAGTGAGGTGTAGTATTGGACGTGCAAATTATTGCAGACCTGTTCTTTATCACTGGTTTGGGAGATATCAATCTCGTAAGTAAACCAGATAAGAGCAATAGGTCGTTTGAACGTCTTAATCTTTACTTTTCACACTCACTCGCTAATTATAAGAGTTAGGGTAGCAATAAGTCCTACAATTAACATTTTCAGGAAGTTTAAAAATAATTAAAACGTTAATTAAACATACTCAAGCAAACTTTAAAGTGTTATTTGTAACGATTCCCCTTGAATCCACAATCATTGAACGAATCCTGAGAATTTGTGTCTCTATGCTCTGAGCTAAGCTGGAACCGTGTCATTAGTATCTGGGATTTGCTCTGGCGCCCAGGTAAAGTAATCTCACGGGTAAGTAACGTTTCATCTAACATTCAAAATATTAGATAAGTGTGTTAGATAAAAGGAGCGTTGTAATATATATGTATATATTGTAATGTGACATAATGAGAGTCCCAAAACGATTAACGAAGTTAGCCCAAATAATAATAATAAAGTCAGAATAAATAAAATCCAGTATGTAACAATTTAAAAAAATAAAAAGTACAACACAATAGTGTGATAAATAAGAAGCCATGTACTATAGATAATAAGACAAAACCTGTGAAAAGTGCATAAGTGAAAAGTGGGGAAAGTGGAAAACAAGGGTGGTCAAATCACACAGATAAGACTTTAAAGATCAGTGATCCCTCTAATTATGTTAAATGTAAAAAAACCAAATAGGTCTATACAAGAGATACAACTCTTAAAAAACATTGTAAAGTGACAGACACACTAAATGTTAGAGTGTAAACAAACAATTGTAGTAATGTAGCATTATTTATTGAAGGGATTTTATATTTTTTTTATCCCATGTTGTTGGTTGTTAAAGTAGAAGGCATTAGCAGTGCTTAACCATGTTTATTTTTCTTTTATTTAGGCCAATGCCAATAATTATTATCATTAATAAATCATATGTAAAGGATTATGAGGAGTGTATTAAGCCTATAGGCAGAACAGAAGGTATATGCTTCGTATTGTTTAAATTAGCAGCCATCCTTACTATTTCTTTTATGAATTTGCTAACTGCTATAATTTTTTTTTTTTTATTGTTCGACTAAGTTTTTCGTCATTACTGACATCTTCAGGTCTTAAACAACCTAGGTTGTTGTTTACGACCTAGGTTGTTTAAGACCTGAAGATGTCAGTAATGACGAAAAGCTTAGTCGAACAATAAAAAAAAAAAAAAAAAATTATAGCAGTTAGCAAATTCATAAAAGAAATAGAAGGTATATGTTACAACATAATAACCAAAAATACTTAAATAGAGGTCTCATATAAACACTATTATTGATCCATTAGTAGAGCTTAATAGTATGGAAATGTAATGGGTATTATGGTAAACTGAATATTTTATGTTATCATTTGTCAAAAAATGAATGTAATCTTGGCCATGAAGGCAACCATTTTAGTTAGTATGTTAAAGAATTTTGTGTTAGTTAATAAACATTGTTAGAATAAGTTAAAGAAAAGTGTAGTAATCTTTCGAACAAATGTAATCAGGGAAAAGGGTTCAAACCAGAAAACAATTTAGTAATTAATGTAATTTAGACAATGAGTATGAAGTCAAATTTGAGGCCTAGGCCGGACATGACATATAAAATCAAATAATGTCAGAAATGATTAAGTTATCAAATCAATATAATACAATAATAACAAAATGGGGTCAAAATTTAATAATGGACAAGTCTTAGAGTAATTGTGTATCAAATGAAATTAATCTAATGAAAATTAAGTATTGTATCATAGTGAATGTAAGGGCAGTGTTATAGTCCAGATTTATAGATTTTGTAAAGGTGAAAGCTCACCTAATATGAAGTTAACTTATACGAAATTATATACCAAAATGTAGACCTTTAAAAAAGGAACAGAAATATGTAAACCAATTCTAGTTTAAACAAAAATTAACGAGGAAGTATTTTTTGACTGTAAAGGCAAGGATATAATTTTTGTAATATGTGCCGCTTGACCTCAAGTTCACGGAAACTGACGAATCAAAACCCTAGTCTACTGGTCAAAAAGCCGTTACAAAGACGAGATGAACGAAGAGTTGTATTGTGAGATGCCACGGTGAAGAGTTGAGTCTTATAGCGGACGCTTGTGATAAAACCAAACTAATCAAGTAATACTCAGCCAATGTTGTAAAATAAACCAGTGAAGTAAAGAAAAACTCCCAGACATTCTAAAGAAGTAAATACTGACCAGTGGAAGTGTAATCCTACCCCAGAATCACAACAAGACGCCAGCGAATGATTGTTTACAGTACTACAGAAACGTAATTATAAATCCGAAGCATTTCCATTACCACAATATACACAAATCCACTTCACGACACCATATAAACAATTTAAAGTGCTAATTGGAACACCCGTTGATCATTAACACAGTGATTAACGATAAAAACAACTTTATTTAAAACCAAAAAACATTCATACATTATGTTTGGGTTAGACGACTAAGCAGCCATTTTGTTTATTATCCAATTTCCAGTGCCGACAGAGTTCGTTACCGCTGACGGTGAAAAAAACTAAATATTTTATTTTGTAAACATTGATAATTCAGTTTTATTGTTTTATATGTAATTGTAATGTGTTGTACTCCCTTTTAAAGCATTTTTCTGACTTCATAACTGGCCCAAAGAACCCTAGCCCTGAGATATTTAATTTATGTTAAAATTATTTACAAATCATTGAAGAGTGGATTCAATAATGAATCGATACTGAACTGTTAAGGTCGATCCAAGACCGAACCACTTGTGTTGTTTAACAAAAAAGCTGAAAAAATAATAAAACAAACTTATGATTACCAATACCAGAGTTGTCACTTCATGTGTGTGAGTAGAATAAGAGTTTGTTCACAGGTATTTGTGGGAGCGAGCAGGTACGCAATGCGAACATAGCTTTGCCGGCGACAAAAGAAACAGACTAACCTACAATTGCCAACATACGGTTAGAGCCGATCGCCGTGTCAACCAGAAGTGCGGGAAAATTTAAAAGCACTAGCCCACAAATACAAACGCATTATCAGAACAACATTATACAGAACACTAGTGATAGAATTACGCATCCTACGTGCGGCAAAATAACCTTACATACAGAATATGCACGTCAGTAATATTATTACCAATTATTAATAACGTGGAGCTTATTTAAACCTAAAACAAATTTACATTACAAAGTGGCGATTACAACGGTGAGCCGCCAGGCGCATCACAACACAAGTACACAATAAAAAGAATATTACAGATTGGCGCATATCTACGAGAGGCTGAATAGAATAAACCCGCAACCATATATATTACATAATTTGTTATAGAACTGTCGTCCAATAGTGAGGCATAAAGATATTGAACACCCACACAATAAAAATATATTACAAATTGACGTTCACAACAGTGGGGCATAAAACAAAATAAAATCGAGCGAAGTCACACATGCTAATTTATTATAGAATTGACGTCAACAACGTGGGACTTTAAAGAAGGCATACACTATAGATTATATATATTACAGATTGGCGTCCAACTAGTGAGGCTGAATTAGGAAAAATTATGGACTGTAATACCACTATTAAACAATACAGTCAACCTAATTTTAGCAGGCGGCGGTTATAAGTCTAGAGATGCATACAAGAGGCTGGCAATCGAAGAGGTTGGCAAAGGACCAAGAACAGGAAGAAGAAACAGCAGAACAACAAGACACTGAAATGGAACAACAGGCGGTTGACGGAGTAGAAGCTAGAGGGGGCCTGAGTTCACCAGAATTACAGAAATTAATGGATTTCATAAATGAAAAGTTTGACCGGAATAAGGAGGATATTAAACAAACTAATGAAAATTTTAAACGAATGGAGGAGAATAACAAACTGACAAATGAAAAAATAGACAGTATGAAGGAGAATTTTACACAAATGAAAGAAAAGTTTGACCGAAATGAGGAGAACTTGAAACAGATAAATGAGAGTACTCAGGAAAATTTTAGACAAATCAATGAGAAAATAGACCGTACAAATGAAAGTATTAAGGGAGAATTAAGGGAACTTATAAATGTGAAGATTGAAGACGTCAGAATGACACTTAGCCAGAGGATGGAAGTACACAAGGATGAAAACTTGGAACAACAAAAGCTGTCAATAAATGATGGAAATAAAACGAAGGTAGAAGAAATAACGAACAATAACAATATGGAACAACTGAATCCGGAAATTGAAGAAGATAGTAGGAAGGGAATAGAGAATAAAGAAGACTCAAGTGTATTGTTTTCCGAAAACAGAAATAACAAAAACAAAGAGAAAATTAAGCACATAGAAACCAACCGTAGAGAAGTAAAGAAGGACCAAATAATTAAGAAGACTAAGAAAATGCCTCTAAAAAAACTATTCAACACCAGAGAAGAATTGGAGATGATGAAAAACGGACTGCTTGAGACGTTTTATATACAAATTACTGACCATGCGGAAATGATGAATTTTATGGAATGTAGGAGAACGACGAAGGAAATTCTAGGAGGGATCAACAAACAAACAGTGAGTAAAAACTTCAGAAGGTCTATACTTAAATGGAATATACTAAAAATGGAAACGTATAATAAAATGACAGCGAGATCATCAATAATGAATATGCCATTAAAGTATTCATTTAGTAAAATAGATAATAAAGCAATTCAAGTAGGCCATGAAACAAGTGAAGATTTAACAACAGAAAAATCAGAACACCAGGTAGCCAAGATCTATATCACCAGCACAGAAACAGTTCTGCATACCAGAGTAATCCGAGAAATAAGGGTAACTGAATTTATGGACCATGGATAAAAACTAAATATCATACACTATAAAAACCATGAAACAAATCAATGATTACCGACCAGGCAAACTATCGGAGAATTGAGAAGGAAAATGATGAATAAGCAAATGACCAATGAAGATTTCAAAAAAAAAAACATGGACAAATAACCCGCCAAATTCTAAAATGAGTAAGGTCAACTTACAGGATACTTTTGAGAATTTATTTTTGATCAATAAAGAAGAGAAAGACAGTTAACAACGATAACCAGGGGACAATAATGGAAAAGAAAGAAAGAAGTATTTAAAACAAATGAACTTGCAGAAAAAGAATTGATGTTTGTGAATAAATGGAATAATAATAACTATATTTGTAACTGCTAAAAAGGGATATTGAAACAGAAGATGAATAACATAGTGGCTAATGAATCAATTAACGACGAAATGAAATTAAATTGAAAAGAAGAAGTATACCAAGGATTTTACCAAAACTGAAAATAAGTTATATGAAAGTAAGGGGAACTGCTAAGATACAATTTATAACAATGAGAAGAAGTAAGAAGACAACATGATTCCGAGGGTATTTAAAGTAACGCAAGAGTTACCATTTTTATGAAAGTGTAGAAAGCTACGGCGCCACTCAATAATTATTATGATGGGCAGGGGCCAACGAGCACTGTACCATGCACGGGGTGAATGGTCGGGTGAGGAATAGGTCAGAATAGTGCCACTCACAGCCGATATGCATTCACCGTGCCATTTCAAGTTAGGGAGGAATTGATAACCCCAATTAAGGAATCCATAGGAACAGAAGAAACCCCAGAGGAAAGGAACAATCAGTTGGTAACTAAATAGCCTATATGAAGAAGATGAGAAGAATTAATATATTTCGTAGATTCGCCAAAGTAGAAAAGAAGTTACGTGTAAGTTATGAGAAAATAACCAATTTAAAAAAAAAAAATTCATCACGACCCAATCCCTGAAACCAATGAAAAAATTCCATGAATAAACGTAACAGCTTATTTTTCCCTAAACCCCAGTTTCGAACAAATAACCATGTCTTGGGGGGGGAGCAATTATGTAATGTGACATAATGAGAGTCCCAAAACGATTAATGAAGTTAGCCAAAATAATAATAATAAAGTCAGAATAAATAAAATCCAGTATGTAACAATTTAAAAAAATAAAAAGTACAACACAATAGTGTGATAAATAAGAAACCATGTACTATAGATAATAAGACAAAACCTGTGAAAAGTGCATAAATGAAAAGTGGGGAAAGTGGAAAACAAGGGTGATCATTAATCACACAGATAAGACTGTAAAGATCAGTGATCCCTCTAATTATGTTAAATGTAAAAAAACCAAATAGGTCTATACAAGAGATACAACTCTTAAAAAACATTGTAAAGTGACAGACACACTAAATGTTAGAGTGTAAACAAACAATTGTAGTAATGTAGCATTATTTATTGAAGGGTTTTTATATTTTTTTTATCCCATGTTGTTGGTTGTTAAAGTAGAAGGCATTAGCAGTGCTTAACCATGTTTATTTTTCTTTTATTTAGGCCAATGCCAATAATTATTATCATTAATAAATCATATGTAAAGGATTATGAGGAGTGTATTAAGCCTATAGGCAGAATAGAAGGTATATGTTACAACATAATACCCAAAAATACTTAAATAGAGGTCTCATATAAACACTATTAATGATCCATTAGTAGAGCTTAATAGTATGAAAATGTAATGGGTATTATGGTAAACTGAATATTTTATGTTATCATTTGTCAAAAAATGAATGTAATCTTGGCCATGAAGGCAACCATTTTAGTTAGTATGTTAAAGAATTTTGTGTTAGTTAATAAACATTGTTAGAATAAGTTAAAGAAAAGTGTAGTAATCTTTCGAACAAATGTAATCAGGCAAAAGGGTTCAAACCAGAAAACAATTTAGTAATTAATGTAATTTAGACAATGAGTATGAAGTCAAATTTGAGGCCTAGGCCGGACATGACATATAAAATCAAATAATGTCAGAAATGATTAAGTTATCAAATCAATATAATACAATAATAACAAAATGGGGTCAAAATTTAATAATGGACAAGTCTTAGAGTAATTGTGTATCAAATGAAATTAATCTAATGAAAATTAAGTATTGTATCATAGTGAATGTAAGGGCAGTGTTATAGTCCAGATTTATAGATTTTGTAAAGGTGAAAGCTCACCTAATATGAAGTTAACTTATACGAAATTATATACCAAAATGTAGACCTTTAAAAAAGGAACAGAAATATGTAAACCAATTCTAGTTTAAACAAAAATTAACGAGGCAGTATTTTTTGACTGTAAAGGCAAGGATATAATTTTTGTAATATGTGCCGCTTGACCTCAAGTTCACGGAAACTGACGAATCAAAACCCTAGTCTACTGGTCAAAAAGCCGTTACAAAGACGAGATGAACGAAGAGTTGTATTGTGAGATGCCACGGTGAAGAGTTGAGTCTTATAGCGGACGCTTGTGATAAAACCAAACTAATCAAGTAATACTCAGCCAATGTTGTAAAATAAACCAGTGAAGTAAAGAAAAACTCCCAGACATTCTAAAGAAGTAAATACTGACCAGTGGAAGTGTAATCCTACCCCAGAATCACAACAAGACGCCAGCGAATGATTGTTTACAGTACTACAGAAACGTAATTATAAATCCGAAGCATTTCCATTACCACAATATACACAAATCCACTTCACGACACCATATAAACAATTTAAAGTGCTAATTGGAACACCCGTTGATCATTAACACAGTGATTAACGATAAAAACAACTTTATTTAAAACCAAAAAACATTCATACATTATGTTTGGGTTAGCCGACTAAGCAGCCATTTTGTTTATTATCCAATTTCCAGTTCCGACAGAGTTCGTTACCGCTGACGGTGAAAAAAACTAAATATTTTATTTTGTAAACATTGATAATTCAGTTTTATTGTTTTATATGTAATTGTAATGTGTTGTACTCCCTTTTAAAGCATTTTTCTGACTTCATAACTGGCCCAAAGAACCCTAGCCCTGAGATATTTAATTTATGTTAAAATTATTTACAAATCATTGAAGAGTGGATTCAATAATGAATCGATACTGAACTGTTAAGGTCGATCCAAGACCGAACCACTTGTGTTGTTTAACAAAAAAGCTGAAAAAATACTTATGATTACCAATACCAGAGTTGTCACTTCATGTGTGTGAGTAGAATAAGAGTTTGTTCACAGGTATTTGTGGGAGCGAGCAGGTACGCAATGCGAACATAGCTTTGCCGGCGACAAAAGAAACAGACTAACCTACAATTGCCAACATACGGTTAGAGCCGATCGCCGTGTCAACCAGAAGTGCGGGAAAATTTAAAAGCACTAGCCCACAAATACAAACGCATTATCAGAACAACATTATACAGAACATTAGTGATAGAATTACGCATCCTACGTGCGGCAAAATAACCTTACATACAGAATATGCACGTCAGTAATATTATTACCAATTATTAATAACGTGGAGCTTATTTCAACCTAAAACAAATTTACATTACAAAGTGGCGATTACAACGGTGAGGCGTCAGGCGCATCACAACACAAGTACACAATAAAAAGAATATTACAGATTGGCGCATACCAACGAGAGGCTGAATAGAATAAACCCGCAACCATATATATTACATAATTTGTTATAGAACTGTCGTCCAATAGTGAGGCATAAAGATATTGAACACCCACACAATAAAAATATATTACAAATTGACGTTCACAACAGTGGGGCATAAAACAAAATAAAATCGAGCGAAGTCACACATGCTAATTTATTATAGAATTGACGTCAACAACGTGGGACTTTAAAGAAGGCATACACTATAGATTATATATATTACAGATTGGCGTCCAACTAGTGAGGCTGAATTACGAAAAATTATGGACTGTAATACCACTATTAAACAATACAGTCAACCTAATTTTAGCAGGCGGCGGTTATAAGTCTAGAGATGCATACAAGAGGCTGGCAATCGAAGAGGTTGGCAAAGGACCAAGAACAGGAAGAAGAAACAGCAGAACAACAAGACACTGAAATGGAACAACAGGCGGTTGACGGAGTAGAAGCTAGAGGGGGCCTGAGTTCACCAGAATTACAGAAATTAATGGATTTCATAAATGAAAAGTTTGACCGGAATAAGGAGGATATTAAACAAACTAATGAGAATTTTAAACGAATGGAGGAGAATAACAAACTGACAAATGAAAAAATAGACAGTATGAAGGAGAATTTTACACAAATGAATGAAAAGTTTGACCGAAATGAGGAGAACTTGAAACAGATAAATGAGTACTCAGGAAAATTTTAGACAAATCAATGAGAAAATAGACCGTACAAATGAAAGTATTAAGGGAGAATTAAGGGAACTTATAAATGTGAAGATTGAAGACGTCAGAATGACACTTAGCCAGAGGATGGAAGTACACAAGGATGAAAACTTGGAACAACAAAAGCTGTCAATAAATGATGGAAGTAAAACGAAGGTAGAAGAAATAACGAACAATAACAATATGGAACAACTGAATCCGGAAATTGAAGAAGATAGTAGGAAGGGAATAGAGAATAAAGAAGACTCAAGTGTATTGTTTTCCGAAAACAGAAATAACAAAAACAAAGAGAAAATTAAGCACATAGAAACCAACCGTAGAGAAGTAAAGAAGGACCAAATAATTAAGAAGACTAAGAAAATGCCTCTAAAAAAACTAATCAACACCAGAGAAGAATTAGAGATGATGAAGAACGGACTGCTTGAGACGTTTTATATACAAATTACTGACCATGCGGAAATGATGAATTTTATGGAATGTAGGAGAACGACGAAGGAAATTCTAGGAGGGATCAACAAACAAACAGTGAGTAAAAACTTCAGAAGGTCTATACTTAAATGGAATATGCTAAAAATGGAAACGTATAATAAAATGACAGCGAGATCATCAATAATGAATATGCCATTAAAGTATTCATTTAGTAAAATAGATAATAAAGCAATTCAAGTAGGCCATGAAACAAGTGAAGATTTAACAACAGAAAAATCAGAACACCAGGTAGCCAAGACCTATATCACCAGCACAGAAACAGTTCTGCATACCAGAGTAATCCGAGAAATAAGGGTAACTGAATTTATGGACCATGGATAAAAACTAAATATCATACACTATAAAAACCATGAAACAAATCAATGATTACCGACCAGGCAAACTATCGGAGAATTGAGAAGGAAAATGATGAATAAGCAAATGACCAATGAAGATTTCAAAAAAAAAAACATGGACAAATAACCCGCCAAATTCTAAAATGAGTAAGGTCAACTTACAGGATACTTTTGAGAATTTATTTTGGATCAATAAAGAAGAGAAAGACAGTTAACAACGATAACCAGGGGACAATAATGGAAAAGAAGGAAAGAAGTATTTAAAACAAATGAACTTGCAGAAAAAGAATTGATGTTTGTGAATAAATGGAATAATAATAACTATATTTGTAACTGCTAAAAAGGGATATTGAAACAGAAGATGAATAACATAGTGGCTAATGAATCAACTAACGACGAAGTGAAATTAAATTGAAAAGAAGAAGTATACCAAGGATTTTACCAAAACTGAAAATAAGTTATATGAAAGTAAGGGGAACTGCTAAGATACAATTTATAACAATGAGAAGAAGTAAGAAGACAACATGATTCCGAGGGTATTTAAAGTAACGCAAGAGTTACCATTTTTATGAGAGTGTAGAAAGCTACGGCGCCACTCAATAATTATTATGATGGGCAGGGGCCAACGAGCACTGTACCATGCACGGGGTGAATGGTCGGGTGAGGAATAGGTCAGAATAGTGCCACTCACAGCCGATATGCATTCACCGTGCCATTTCAAGTTAGGGAGGAATTGATAACCCCAATTAAGGAACCCATAGGAACAGAAGAGACCCCAGAGGAAAGGAACAATCAGTTGGTAACTAAATAGCCTATATGAAGAAGATGAGAAGAATTAATATATTTCGTAGATTCGCCAAAGTAGAAAAGAAGTTACGTGTAAGTTATGAGAAAATAACCAATTTAAAAAAAAAAAATTCATCACGACCCAATCCCTGAAACCAATGAAAAAATTCCATGAATAAACGTAACAGCTTATTTTTCCCTAAACCCCAGTTTCGAACAAATAACCATGTCTTGGGGGGGGAGCAATTATGTAATGTGACATAATGAGAGTCCCAAAACGATTAATGAAGTTAGCCAAAATAATAATAATAAAGTCAGAATAAATAAAATCCAGTATGTAACAATTTAAAAAAATAAAAAGTACAACACAATAGTGTGATAAATAAGAAACCATGTACTATAGATAATAAGACAAAACCTGTGAAAAGTGCATAAATGAAAAGTGGGGAAAGTGGAAAACAAGGGTGATCATTAATCACACAGATAAGACTGTAAAGATCAGTGATCCCTCTAATTATGTTAAATGTAAAAAAACCAAATAGGTCTATACAAGAGATACAACTCTTAAAAAACATTGTAAAGTGACAGACACACTAAATGTTAGAGTGTAAACAAACAATTGTAGTAATGTAGCATTATTTATTGAAGGGTTTTTATATTTTTTTTATCCCATGTTGTTGGTTGTTAAAGTAGAAGGCATTAGCAGTGCTTAACCATGTTTATTTTTCTTTTATTTAGGCCAATGCCAATAATTATTATCATTAATAAATCATATGTAAAGGATTATGAGGAGTGTATTAAGCCTATAGGCAGAATAGAAGGTATATGTTACAACATAATACCCAAAAATACTTAAATAGAGGTCTCATATAAACACTATTAATGATCCATTAGTAGAGCTTAATAGTATGAAAATGTAATGGGTATTATGGTAAACTGAATATTTTATGTTATCATTTGTCAAAAAATGAATGTAATCTTGGCCATGAAGGCAACCATTTTAGTTAGTATGTTAAAGAATTTTGTGTTAGTTAATAAACATTGTTAGAATAAGTTAAAGAAAAGTGTAGTAATCTTTCGAACAAATGTAATCAGGGAAAAGGGTTCAAACCAGAAAACAATTTAGTAATTAATGTAATTTAGACAATGAGTATGAAGTCAAATTTGAGGCCTAGGCCGGACATGACATATAAAATCAAATAATGTCAGAAATGATTAAGTTATCAAATCAATATAATACAATAATAACAAAATGGGGTCAAAATTTAATAATGGACAAGTCTTAGAGTAATTGTGTATCAAATGAAATTAATCTAATGAAAATTAAGTATTGTATCATAGTGAATGTAAGGGCAGTGTTATAGTCCAGATTTATAGATTTTGTAAAGGTGAAAGCTCACCTAATATGAAGTTAACTTATACGAAATTATATACCAAAATGTAGACCTTTAAAAAAGGAACAGAAATATGTAAACCAATTCTAGTTTAAACAAAAATTAACGAGGAAGTATTTTTTGACTGTAAAGGCAAGGATATAATTTTTGTAATATGTGCCGCTTGACCTCAAGTTCACGGAAACTGACGAATCAAAACCCTAGTCTACTGGTCAAAAAGCCGTTACAAAGACGAGATGAACGAAGAGTTGTATTGTGAGATGCCACGGTGAAGAGTTGAGTCTTATAGCGGACGCTTGTGATAAAACCAAACTAATCAAGTAATACTCAGCCAATGTTGTAAAATAAACCAGTGAAGTAAAGAAAAACTCCCAGACATTCTAAAGAAGTAAATACTGACCAGTGGAAGTGTAATCCTACCCCAGAATCACAACAAGACGCCAGCGAATGATTGTTTACAGTACTACAGAAACGTAATTATAAATCCGAAGCATTTCCATTACCACAATATACACAAATCCACTTCACGACACCATATAAACAATTTAAAGTGCTAATTGGAACACCCGTTGATCATTAACACAGTGATTAACGATAAAAACAACTTTATTTAAAACCAAAAAACATTCATACATTATGTTTGGGTTAGCCGACTAAGCAGCCATTTTGTTTATTATCCAATTTCCAGTTCCGACAGAGTTCGTTACCGCTGACGGTGAAAAAAACTAAATATTTTATTTTGTAAACATTGATAATTCAGTTTTATTGTTTTATATGTAATTGTAATGTGTTGTACTCCCTTTTAAAGCATTTTTCTGACTTCATAACTGGCCCAAAGAACCCTAGCCCTGAGATATTTAATTTATGTTAAAATTATTTACAAATCATTGAAGAGTGGATTCAATAATGAATCGATACTGAACTGTTAAGGTCGATCCAAGACCGAACCACTTGTGTTGTTTAACAAAAAAGCTGAAAAAATACTTATGATTACCAATACCAGAGTTGTCACTTCATGTGTGTGAGTAGAATAAGAGTTTGTTCACAGGTATTTGTGGGAGCGAGCAGGTACGCAATGCGAACATAGCTTTGCCGGCGACAAAAGAAACAGACTAACCTACAATTGCCAACATACGGTTAGAGCCGATCGCCGTGTCAACCAGAAGTGCGGGAAAATTTAAAAGCACTAGCCCACAAATACAAACGCATTATCAGAACAACATTATACAGAACATTAGTGATAGAATTACGCATCCTACGTGCGGCAAAATAACCTTACATACAGAATATGCACGTCAGTAATATTATTACCAATTATTAATAACGTGGAGCTTATTTAAACCTAAAACAAATTTACATTACAAAGTGGCGATTACAACGGTGAGGCGTCAGGCGCATCACAACACAAGTACACAATAAAAAGAATATTACAGATTGGCGCATACCAACGAGAGGCTGAATAGAATAAACCCGCAACCATATATATTACATAATTTGTTATAGAACTGTCGTCCAATAGTGAGGCATAAAGATATTGAACACCCACACAATAAAAATATATTACAAATTGACGTTCACAACAGTGGGGCATAAAACAAAATAAAATCGAGCGAAGTCACACATGCTAATTTATTATAGAATTGACGTCAACAACGTGGGACTTTAAAGAAGGCATACACTATAGATTATATATATTACAGATTGGCGTCCAACTAGTGAGGCTGAATTAGGAAAAATTATGGACTGTAATACCACTATTAAACAATACAGTCAACCTAATTTTAGCAGGCGGCGGTTATAAGTCTAGAGATGCATACAAGAGGCTGGCAATCGAAGAGGTTGGCAAAGGACCAAGAACAGGAAGAAGAAACAGCAGAACAACAAGACACTGAAATGGAACAACAGGCGGTTGACGGAGTAGAAGCTAGAGGGGGCCTGAGTTCACCAGAATTACAGAAATTAATGGATTTCATAAATGAAAAGTTTGACCGGAATAAGGAGGATATTAAACAAACTAATGAGAATTTTAAACGAATGGAGGAGAATAACAAACTGACAAATGAAAAAATAGACAGTATGAAGGAGAATTTTACACAAATGAATGAAAAGTTTGACCGAAATGAGGAGAACTTGAAACAGATAAATGAGTACTCAGGAAAATTTTAGACAAATCAATGAGAAAATAGACCGTACAAATGAAAGTATTAAGGGAGAATTAAGGGAACTTATAAATGTGAAGATTGAAGACGTCAGAATGACACTTAGCCAGAGGATGGAAGTACACAAGGATGAAAACTTGGAACAACAAAAGCTGTCAATAAATGATGGAAGTAAAACGAAGGTAGAAGAAATAACGAACAATAACAATATGGAACAACTGAATCCGGAAATTGAAGAAGATAGTAGGAAGGGAATAGAGAATAAAGAAGACTCAAGTGTATTGTTTTCCGAAAACAGAAATAACAAAAACAAAGAGAAAATTAAGCACATAGAAACCAACCGTAGAGAAGTAAAGAAGGACCAAATAATTAAGAAGACTAAGAAAATGCCTCTAAAAAAACTATTCAACACCAGAGAAGAATTGGAGATGATGAAGAACGGACTGCTTGAGACGTTTTATATACAAATTACTGACCATGCGGAAATGATGAATTTTATGGAATGTAGGAGAACGACGAAGGAAATTCTAGGAGGGATCAACAAACAAACAGTGAGTAAAAACTTCAGAAGGTCTATACTTAAATGGAATATACTAAAAATGGAAACGTATAATAAAATGACAGCGAGATCATCAATAATGAATATGCCATTAAAGTATTCATTTAGTAAAATAGATAATAAAGCAATTCAAGTAGGCCATGAAACAAGTGAAGATTTAACAACAGAAAAATCAGAACACCAGGTAGCCAAGATCTATATCACCAGCACAGAAACAGTTCTGCATACCAGAGTAATCCGAGAAATAAGGGTAACTGAATTTATGGACCATGGATAAAAACTAAATATCATACACTATAAAAACCATGAAACAAATCAATGATTACCGACCCGGCAAACTATCGGAGAATTGAGAAGGAAAATGATGAATAAGCAAATGACCAATGAAGATTTCAAAAAAAAAAAACATGGACAAATAACCCGCCAAATACTAAAATGAGTAAGGTCAACTTACAGGATACTTTTGAGAATTTATTTTGGATCAATAAAGAAGAGAAAGACAGTTAACAACGATAACCAGGGGACAATAATGGAAAAGAAGGAAAGAAGTATTTAAAACAAATGAACTTGCAGAAAAAGAATTGATGTTTGTGAATAAATGGAATAATAATAACTATATTTGTAACTGCTAAAAAGGGATATTGAAACAGAAGATGAATAACATAGTGGCTAATGAATCAATTAACGACGAAATGAAATTAAATTGAAAAGAAGAAGTATACCAAGGATTTTACCAAAACTGAAAATAAGTTATATGAAAGTAAGGGGAACTGCTAAGATACAATTTATAA
Organism: Magicicada septendecula; assembly: GCA_034769895.1. Classification (NCBI taxonomy): domain Eukaryota; kingdom Metazoa; phylum Arthropoda; class Insecta; order Hemiptera; family Cicadidae; genus Magicicada; species Magicicada septendecula. The sequence continues at coordinate 152,397,613 of CM068376.1, read as the reverse complement.
CAATGAGAAGAAGTAAGAAGACAACAGGATTCCGAGGGTATTTAAAGTAACGCAAGAGTTACCATTTTTATGAGAGTGTAGAAAGCTACGGCGCCATTCAATAATTATTATGATGGGCAGGGGCCAACGAGCACTGTACCATGCACGGGGTGAATGGTCGGGTGAGGAATAGGTCAGAATAGTGCTACTCACAGCCGATATGCATTCACCGTGCCATTTCAAGTTAGGGAGGAATTGATAACCCCAATTAAGGAATCCATAGGAACAGAAGAAACCCCAGAGGAAAGGAACAATCAGTTGGTAACTAAATAGCCTATATGAAGAAGATGAGAAGAATTAATATATTTCGTAGATTCGCCAAAGTAGAAAAGAAGTTACGTGTAAGTTATGAGAAAATAACCAATTTAAAAAAAAAAAAATTCATCACGACCCAATCCCTGAAACCAATGAAAAAATTCCATGAATAAAAGTAACAGCTTATTTTTCCCTAAACCCCAGTTTCGAACAAATAACCATGTCTTGGGGGGGGGGAGCAATTATGTAATGTGACATAATGAGAGTCCCAAAACGATTAATGAAGTTAGCCCAAATAATAATATTAAAGTCAGAATAAATAAAATCCAGTATGTAACAATTTAAAAAAATAAAAAGTACAACACAATAGTGTGATAAATAAGAAGCCATGTACTATAGATAATAAGACAAAACCTGTGAAAAGTGCATAAATGAAAAGTGGGGAAAGTGGAAAACAAGGGTGATCATTAATCACACAGATAAGACTGTAAAGATCAGTGATCCCTCTAATTATGTTAAATGTAAAAAAACCAAATAGGTCTATACAAGAGATACAACTCTTAAAAAACATTGTAAAGTGACAGACACACTAAATGTTAGAGTGTAAACAAACAATTGTAGTAATGTAGCATTATTTATTGAAGGGTTTTTATATTTTTTTTATCCCATGTTGTTGGTTGTTAAAGTAGAAGGCATTAGCAGTGCTTAACCATGTTTATTTTTCTTTTATGTAGGCCAATGCCAATAATTATTATCATTAATAAATCATATGTAAAGGATTATGAGGAGTGTATTAAGCCTATAGGCAGAATAGAAGGTATATGTTACAACATAATACCCAAAAATACTTAAATAGAGGTCTCATATAAACACTATTAATGATCCATTAGTAGAGCTTAATAGTATGAAAATGTAATGGGTATTATGGTAAACTGAATATTTTATGTTATCATTTGTCAAAAAATGAATGTAATCTTGGCCATGAAGGCAACCATTTTAGTTAGTATGTTAAAGAATTTTGTGTTAGTTAATAAACATTGTTAGAATAAGTTAAAGAAAAGTGTAGTAATCTTTAGAACAAATGTAATCAGGCAAAAGGGTTCAAACCAGAAAACAATTTAGTAATTAATGTAATTTAGACAATGAGTATGAAGTCAAATTTGAGGCCTAGGCCGGACATAACATATAAAATCAAATAATGTCAGAAATGATTAAGTTATCAAATCAATATAATACAATAATAACAAAATAGGGTCAAGATTTAATAATGGACAAGTCTTAGAGTAATTGTGTATCAAATGAAATTAATCTAATGAAAATTAAGTATTGTATCATAGTGAATGTAAGGGCAGTGTTATAGTCCAGATTTATAGATTTTGTAAAGGTGAAAGCTCACCTAATATGAAGTTAACTTATACGAAATTATATACCAAAATATAGACCTTTAAAAAAGGAACAGAAATATGTAAACCAATTCTAGTTTAAACAAAAATTAACGAGGAAGTATTTTTTGACTGTAAAGGCAAGGATATACTTTTTGTAATATGTGCCGCTTGACCTCAAGTTCACGGAAACTGACGAATCAAAACCCTAGTCTACTGGTCAAAAAGCCGTTACAAAGACGAGATGAACGAAGAGTTGTATTGTGAGATGCCACGGTGAAGAGTTGAGTCTTATAGCGGACGCTTGTGATAAAACCAAACTAATCAAGTAATACTCAGCCAATGTTGTAAAATAAACCAGTGAAGTAAAGAAAAACTCCCAGACATTCTAAAGAAGTAAATACTGACCAGTGGAAGTGTAATCCTACCCCAGAATCACAACAAGACGCCAGCGAATGATTGTTTACAGTACTACAGAAACGTAATTATAAATCCGAAGCATTTCCATTACCACAATATACACAAATCCACTTCACGACACCATATAAACAATTTAAAGTGCTAATTGGAACACCCGTTGATCATTAACACAGTGATTAACGATAAAAACAACTTTATTTAAAACCAAAAAACATTCATACATTATGTTTGGGTTAGCCGACTAAGCAGCCATTTTGTTTATTATCCAATTTCCAGTGCCGACAGAGTTCGTTACCGCTGACGGTGAAAAAAACTAAATATTTTATTTTGTAAACATTGATAATTCAGTTTTATTGTTTTATATGTAATTGTAATGTGTTGTACTCCCTTTTAAAGCATTTTTCTGACTTCATAACTGGCCCAAAGAACCCTAGCCCTGAGATATTTAATTTATGTTAAAATTATTTACAAATCATTGAAGAGTGGATTCAATAATGAATCGATACTGAACTGTTAAGGTCGATCCAAGACCGAACCACTTGTGTTGTTTAACAAAAAAGCTGAAAAAATAATAAAACAAACTTATGATTACCAATACCAGAGTTGTCACTTCATGTGTGTGAGTAGAATAAGAGTTTGTTCACAGGTATTTGTGGGAGCGAGCAGGTACGCAATGCGAACATAGCTTTGCCGGCGACAAAAGAAACAGACTAACCTACAATTGCCAACATACGGTTAGAGCCGATCGCCGTGTCAACCAGAAGTGCGGGAAAATTTAAAAGCACTAGCCCACAAATACAAACGCATTATCAGAACAACATTATACAGAACATTAGTGATAGAATTACGCATCCTACGTGCGGCAAAATAACCTTACATACAGAATATGCACGTCAGTAATATTATTACCAATTATTAATAACGTGGAGCTTATTTAAACCTAAAACAAATTTACATTACAAAGTGGCGATTACAACGGTGAGGCGTCAGGCGCATCACAACACAAGTACACAATAAAAAGAATATTACAGATTGGCGCATACCAACGAGAGGCTGAATAGAATAAACCCGCAACCATATATATTACATAATTTGTTATAGAACTGTCGTCCAATAGTGAGGCATAAAGATATTGAACACCCACACAATAAAAATATATTACAAATTGACGTTCACAACAGTGGGGCATAAAACAAAATAAAATCGAGCGAAGTCACACATGCTAATTTATTATAGAATTGACGTCAACAACGTGGGACTTTAAAGAAGGCATACACTATAGATTATATATATTACAGATTGGCGTCCAACTAGTGAGGCTGAATTAGGAAAAATTATGGACTGTAATACCACTATTAAACAATACAGTCAACCTAATTTTAGCAGGCGGCGGTTATAAGTCTAGAGATGCATACAAGAGGCTGGCAATCGAAGAGGTTGGCAAAGGACCAAGAACAGGAAGAAGAAACAGCAGAACAACAAGACACTGAAATGGAACAACAGGCGGTTGACGGAGTAGAAGCTAGAGGGGGCCTGAGTTCACCAGAATTACAGAAATTAATGGATTTCATAAATGAAAAGTTTGACCGGAATAAGGAGGATATTAAACAAACTAATGAGAATTTTAAACGAATGGAGGAGAATAACAAACTGACAAATGAAAAAATAGACAGTATGAAGGAGAATTTTACACAAATGAATGAAAAGTTTGACCGAAATGAGGAGAACTTGAAACAGATAAATGAGTACTCAGGAAAATTTTAGACAAATCAATGAGAAAATAGACCGTACAAATGAAAGTAATAAGGGAGAATTAAGGGAACTTATAAATGTGAAGATTGAAGACGTCAGAATGACACTTAGCCAGAGGATGGAAGTACACAAGGATGAAAACTTGGAACAACAAAAGCTGTCAATAAATGATGGAAGTAAAACGAAGGTAGAAGAAATAACGAACAATAACAATATGGAACAACTGAATCCGGAAATTGAAGAAGATAGTAGGAAGGGAATAGAGAATAAAGAAGACTCAAGTGTATTGTTTTCCGAAAACAGAAATAACAAAAACAAAGAGAAAATTAAGCACAAGAAACCAACCGTAGAGAAGTAAAGAAGGACCAAATAATTAAGAAGACTAAGAAAATGCCTCTAAAAAAACTATTCAACACCAGAGAAGAATTGGAGATGATGAAGAACGGACTGCTTGAGACGTTTTATATACAAATTACTGACCATGCGGAAATGATGAATTTTATGGAATGTAGGAGAACGACGAAGGAAATTCTAGGAGGGATCAACAAACAAACAGTGAGTAAAAACTTCAGAAGGTCTATACTTAAATGGAATATACTAAAAATGGAAACGTATAATAAAATGACAGCGAGATCATCAATAATGAATATGCCATTAAAGTATTCATTTAGTAAAATAGATAATAAAGCAATTCAAGTAGGCCATGAAACAAGTGAAGATTTAACAACAGAAAAATCAGAACACCAGGTAGCCAAGATCTGTATCACCAGCACAGAAACAGTTCTGCATACCAGAGTAATCCGAGAAATAAGGGTAACTGAATTTATGGACCATGGATAAAAACTAAATATCATACACTATAAAAACCATGAAACAAATCAATGATTACCGACCCGGCAAACTATCGGAGAATTGAGAAGGAAAATGATGAATAAGCAAATGACCAATGAAGATTTCAAAAAAAAAAAAACATGGACAAATAACCCGCCAAATACTAAAATGAGTAAGGTCAACTTACAGGATACTTTTGAGAATTTATTTTGGATCAATAAAGAAGAGAAAGACAGTTAACAACGATAACCAGGGGACAATAATGGAAAAGAAGGAAAGAAGTATTTAAAACAAATGAACTTGCAGAAAAAGAATTGATGTTTGTGAATAAATGGAATAATAATAACTATATTTGTAACTGCTAAAAAGGGATATTGAAACAGAAGATGAATAACATAGTGGCTAATGAATCAATTAACGACGAAATGAAATTAAATTGAAAAGAAGAAGTATACCAAGGATTTTACCAAAACTGAAAATAAGTTATATGAAAGTAAGGGGAACTGCTAAGATACAATTTATAACAATGAGAAGAAGTAAGAAGACAACATGATTCCGAGGGTATTTAAAGTAACGCAAGAGTTACCATTTTTATGAGAGTGTAGAAAGCTACGGCGCCATTCAATAATTATTATGATGGGCAGGGGCCAACGAGCACTGTACCATGCACGGGGTGAATGGTCGGGTGAGGAATAGGTCAGAATAGTGCTACTCACAGCCGATATGCATTCACCGTGCCATTTCAAGTTATGGAGGAATTGATAACCCCAATTAAGGAATCCATAGGAACAGAAGAAACCCCAGAGGAAAGGAACAATCAGTTGGTAACTAAATAGCCTATATGAAGAAGATGAGAAGAATTAATATATTTCGTAGATTCGCCAAAGTAGAAAAGAAGTTACGTGTAAGTTATGAGAAAATAACCAATTAAAAAAAAAAAAATTCATCACGACCCAATCCCTGAAACCAATGAAAAAATTCCATGAATAAAAGTAACAGCTTATTTTTCCCTAAACCCCAGTTTCGAACAAATAACCATGTCTTGGGGGGGGGGAGCAATTATGTAATGTGACATAATGAGAGTCCCAAAACGATTAATGAAGTTAGCCCAAATAATAATATTAAAGTCAGAATAAATAAAATCCAGTATGTAACAATTTAAAAAAATAAAAAGTACAACACAATAGTGTGATAAATAAGAAGCCATGTACTATAGATAATAAGACAAAACCTGTGAAAAGTGCATAAATGAAAAGTGGGGAAAGTGGAAAACAAGGGTGATCATTAATCACACAGATAAGACTGTAAAGATCAGTGATCCCTCTAATTATGTTAAATGTAAAAAAACCAAATAGGTCTATACAAGAGATACAACTCTTAAAAAACATTGTAAAGTGACAGACACACTAAATGTTAGAGTGTAAACAAACAATTGTAGTAATGTAGCATTATTTATTGAAGGGTTTTTATATTTTTTTTATCCCATTTTGTTGGTTGTTAAAGTAGAAGGCATTAGCAGTGCTTAACCATGTTTATTTTTCTTTTATTTAGGCCAATGCCAATAATTATTATCATTAATAAATCATATGTAAAGGATTATGAGGAGTGTATTAAGCCTATAGGCAGAATAGAAGGTATATGTTACAACATAATACCCAAAAATACTTAAATAGAGGTCTCATATAAACACTATTAATGATCCATTAGTAGAGCTTAATAGTATGAAAATGTAATGGGTATTATGGTAAACTGAATATTTTATGTTATCATTTGTCAAAAAATGAATGTAATCTTGGCCATGAAGGCAACCATTTTAGTTAGTATGTTAAAGAATTTTGTGTTAGTTAATAAACATTGTTAGAATAAGTTAAAGAAAAGTGTAGTAATCTTTAGAACAAATGTAATCAGGCAAAAGGGTTCAAACCAGAAAACAATTTAGTAATTAATGTAATTTAGACAATGAGTATGAAGTCAAATTTGAGGCCTAGGCCGGACATAACATATAAAATCAAATAATGTCAGAAATGATTAAGTTATCAAATCAATATAATACAATAATAACAAAATAGGGTCAAGATTTAATAATGGACAAGTCTTAGAGTAATTGTGTATCAAATGAAATTAATCTAATGAAAATTAAGTATTGTATCATAGTGAATGTAAGGGCAGTGTTATAGTCCAGATTTATAGATTTTGTAAAGGTGAAAGCTCACCTAATATGAAGTTAACTTATACGAAATTATATACCAAAATGTAGACCTTTAAAAAAGGAACAGAAATATGTAAACCAATTCTAGTTTAAACAAAAATTAACGAGGAAGTATTTTTTGACTGTAAAGGCAAGGATATACTTTTTGTAATATGTGCCGCTTGACCTCAAGTTCACGGAAACTGACGAATCAAAACCCTAGTCTACTGGTCAAAAAGCCGTTACAAAGACGAGATGAACGAAGAGTTGTATTGTGAGATGCCACGGTGAAGAGTTGAGTCTTATAGCGGACGCTTGTGATAAAACCAAACTAATCAAGTAATACTCAGCCAATGTTGTAAAATAAACCAGTGAAGTAAAGAAAAACTCCCAGACATTCTAAAGAAGTAAATACTGACCAGTGGAAGTGTAATCCTACCCCAGAATCACAACAAGACGCCAGCGAATGATTGTTTACAGTACTACAGAAACGTAATTATAAATCCGAAGCATTTCCATTACCACAATATACACAAATCCACTTCACGACACCATATAAACAATTTAAAGTGCTAATTGGAACACCCGTTGATCATTAACACAGTGATTAACGATAAAAACAACTTTATTTAAAACCAAAAAACATTCATACATTATGTTTGGGTTAGCCGACTAAGCAGCCATTTTGTTTATTATCCAATTTCCAGTGCCGACAGAGTTCGTTACCGCTGACGGTGAAAAAAACTAAATATTTTATTTTGTAAACATTGATAATTCAGTTTTATTGTTTTATATGTAATTGTAATGTGTTGTACTCCCTTTTAAAGCATTTTTCTGACTTCATAACTGGCCCAAAGAACCCTAGCCCTGAGATATTTAATTTATGTTAAAATTATTTACAAATCATTGAAGAGTGGATTCAATAATGAATCGATACTGAACTGTTAAGGTCGATCCAAGACCGAACCACTTGTGTTGTTTAACAAAAAAGCTGAAAAAATAATAAAACAAACTTATGATTACCAATACCAGAGTTGTCACTTCATGTGTGTGAGTAGAATAAGAGTTTGTTCACAGGTATTTGTGGGAGCGAGCAGGTACGCAATGCGAACATAGCTTTGCCGGCGACAAAAGAAACAGACTAACCTACAATTGCCAACATACGGTTAGAGCCGATCGCCGTGTCAACCAGAAGTGCGGGAAAATTTAAAAGCACTAGCCCACAAATACAAACGCATTATCAGAACAACATTATACAGAACACTAGTGATAGAATTACGCATCCTACGTGCGGCAAAATAACCTTACATACAGAATATGCACGTCAGTAATATTATTACCAATTATTAATAACGTGGAGCTTATTTAAACCTCAAACAAATTTACATTACAAAGTGGCGATTACAACGGTGAGGCGTCAGGCGCATCACAACACAAGTACACAATAAAAAGAATATTACAGATTGGCGCATACCAACGAGAGGCTGAATAGAATAAACCCGCAACCATATATATTACATAATTTGTTATAGAACTGTCGTCCAATAGTGAGGCATAAAGATATTGAACACCCACACAATAAAAATATATTACAAATTGACGTTCACAACAGTGGGGCATAAAACAAAATAAAATCGAGCGAAGTCACACATGCTAATTTATTATAGAATTGACGTCAACAACGTGGGACTTTAAAGAAGGCATACACTATAGATTATATATATTACAGATTGGCGTCCAACTAGTGAGGCTAAATTAGGAAAAATTATGGACTGTAATACCACTATTAAACAATACAGTCAACCTAATTTTAGCAGGCGGCGGTTATAAGTCTAGAGATGCATACAAGAGGCTGGCAATCGAAGAGGTTGGCAAAGGACCAAGAACAGGAAGAAGAAACAGCAGAACAACAAGACACTGAAATGGAACAACAGGCGGTTGACGGAGTAGAAGCTAGAGGGGGCCTGAGTTCACCAGAATTACAGAAATTAATGGATTTCATAAATGAAAAGTTTGACCGGAATAAGGAGGATATTAAACAAACTAATGAGAATTTTAAACGAATGGAGGAGAATAACAAACTGACAAATGAAAAAATAGACAGTATGAAGGAGAATTTTACACAAATGAATGAAAAGTTTGACCGAAATGAGGAGAACTTGAAACAGATAAATGAGTACTCAGGAAAATTTTAGACAAATCAATGAGAAAATAGACCGTACAAATGAAAGTATTAAGGGAGAATTAAGGGAACTTATAAATGTGAAGATTGAAGAAGTCAGAATGACACTTAGCCAGAGGATGGAAGTACACAAGGATGAAAACTTGGAACAACAAAAGCTGTCAATAAATGATGGAAGTAAAACGAAGGTAGAAGAAATAACGAACAATAACAATATGGAACAACTGAATCCGGAAATTGAAGAAGATAGTAGGAAGGGAATAGAGAATAAAGAAGACTCAAGTGTATTGTTTTCCGAAAACAGAAATAACAAAAACAAAGAGAAAATTAAGCACATAGAAACCAACCGTAGAGAAGTAAAGAAGGACCAAATAATTAAGAAGACTAAGAAAATGCCTCTAAAAAAACTATTCAACACCAGAGAAGAATTGGAGATGATGAAGAACGGACTGCTTGAGACGTTTTATATACAAATTACTGACCATGCGGAAATGATGAATTTTATGGAATGTAGGAGAACGACGAAGGAAATTCTAGGAGGGATCAACAAACAAACAGTGAGTAAAAACTTCAGAAGGTCTATACTTAAATGGAATATACTAAAAATGGAAACGTATAATAAAATGACAGCGAGATCATCAATAATGAATATGCCATTAAAGTATTCATTTAGTAAAATAGATAATAAAGCAATTCAAGTAGGCCATGAAACAAGTGAAGATTTAACAACAGAAAAATCAGAACACCAGGTAGCCAAGATCTATATCACCAGCACAGAAACAGTTCTGCATACCAGAGTAATCCGAGAAATAAGGGTAACTGAATTTATGGACCATGGATAAAAACTAAATATCATACACTATAAAAACCATGAAACAAATCAATGATTACCGACCAGGCAAACTATCGGAGAATTGAGAAGGAAAATGATGAATAAGCAAATGACCAATGAAGATTTCAAAAAAAAAAACATGGACAAATAACCCGCCAAATACTAAAATGAGTAAGGTCAACTTACAGGATACTTTTGAGAATTTATTTTGGATCAATAAAGAAGAGAAAGACAGTTAACAACGATAACCAGGGGACAATAATGGAAAAGAAGGAAAGAAGTATTTAAAACAAATGAACTTGCAGAAAAAGAATTGATGTTTGTGAATAAATGGAATAATAATAACTATATTTGTAACTGCTAAAAAGGGATATTGAAACAGAAGATGAATAACATAGTGGCTAATGAATCAATTAACGACGAAATGAAATTAAATTGAAAAGAAGAAGTATACCAAGGATTTTACCAAAACTGAAAATAAGTTATATGAAAGTAAGGGGAACTGCTAAGATACAATTTATAACAATGAGAAGAAGTAAGAAGACAACATGATTCCGAGGGTATTTAAAGTAACGCAAGAGTTACCATTTTTATGAGAGTGTAGAAAGCTACGGCGCCATTCAATAATTATTATGATGGGCAGGGTCCAACGAGCACTGTACCATGCACGGGGTGAATGGTCGGGTGAGGAATAGGTCAGAATAGTGCTACTCACAGCCGATATGCATTCACCGTGCCATTTCAAGTTAGGGAGGAATTGATAACCCCAATTAAGGAATCCATAGGAACAGAAGAAACCCCAGAGGAAAGGAACAATCAGTTGGTAACTAAATAGCCTATATGAAGAAGATGAGAAGAATTAATATATTTCGTAGATTCGCCAAAGTAGAAAAGAAGTTACGTGTAAGTTATGAGAAAATAACCAATTAAAAAAAAAAAAATTCATCACGACCCAATCCCTGAAACCAATGAAAAAATTCCATGAATAAAAGTAACAGCTGATTTTTCCCTAAACCCCAGTTTCGAACAAATAACCATGTCTTGGGGGGGGGGGAGCAATTATGTAATGTGACATAATGAGAGTCCCAAAACGATTAATGAAGTTAGCCCAAATAATAATATTAAAGTCAGAATAAATAAAATCCAGTATGTAACAATTTAAAAAAATAAAAAGTACAACACAATAGTGTGATAAATAAGAAGCCATGTACTATAGATAATAAGACAAAACCTGTGAAAAGTGCATAAATGAAAAGTGGGGAAAGTGGAAAACAAGGGTGATCATTAATCACACAGATAAGACTGTAAAGATCAGTGATCCCTCTAATTATGTTAAATGTAAAAAAACCAAATAGGTCTATACAAGAGATACAACTCTTAAAAAACATTGTAAAGTGACAGACACACTAAATGTTAGAGTGTAAACAAACAATTGTAGTAATGTAGCATTATTTATTGAAGGGTTTTTATATTTTTTTTATCCCATGTTGTTGGTTGTTAAAGTAGAAGGCATTAGCAGTGCTTAACCATGTTTATTTTTCTTTTATGTAGGCCAATGCCAATAATTATTATCATTAATAAATCATATGTAAAGGATTATGAGGAGTGTATTAAGCCTATAGGCAGAATAGAAGGTATATGTTACAACATAATACCCAAAAATACTTAAATAGAGGTCTCATATAAACACTATTAATGATCCATTAGTAGAGCTTAATAGTATGAAAATGTAATGGGTATTATGGTAAACTGAATATTTTATGTTATCATTTGTCAAAAAATGAATGTAATCTTCGCCATGAAGGCAACCATTTTAATTAGTATGTTAAAGAATTTTGTGTTAGTTAATAAACATTGTTAGAATAAGTTAAAGAAAAGTGTAGTAATCTTTCGAACAAATGTAATCAGGCAAAAGGGTTCAAACCAGAAAACAATTTAGTAATTAATGTAATTTAGACAATGAGTATGAAGTCAAATTTGAGGCCTAGGCCGGACATAACATATAAAATCAAATAATGTCAGAAATGATTAAGTTATCAAATCAATATAATACAATAATAACAAAATAGGGTCAAGATTTAATAATGGACAAGTCTTAGAGTAATTGTGTATCAAATGAAATTAATCTAATGAAAATTAAGTATTGTATCATAGTGAATGTAAGGGCAGTGTTATAGTCCAGATTTATAGATTTTGTAAAGGTGAAAGCTCACCTAATATGAAGTTAACTTATACGAAATTATATACCAAAATGTAGACCTTTAAAAAAGGAACAGAAATATGTAAACCAATTCTAGTTTAAACAAAAATTAACGAGGCAGTATTTTTTGACTGTAAAGGCAAGGATATACTTTTTGTAATATGTGCCGCTTGACCTCAAGTTCACGGAAACTGACGAATCAAAACCCTAGTCTACTGGTCAAAAAGCCGTTACAAAGACGAGATGAACGAAGAGTTGTATTGTGAGATGCCACGGTGAAGAGTTGAGTCTTATAGCGGACGCTTGTGATAAAACCAAACTAATCAAGTAATACTCAGCCAATGTTGTAAAATAAACCAGTGAAGTAAAGAAAAACTCCCAGACATTCTAAAGAAGTAAATACTGACCAGTGGAAGTGTAATCCTACCCCAGAATCACAACAAGACGCCAGCGAATGATTGTTTACAGTACTACAGAAACGTAATTATAAATCCGAAGCATTTCCATTACCACAATATACACAAATCCACTTCACGACACCATATAAACAATTTAAAGTGCTAATTGGAACACCCGTTGATCATTAACACAGTGATTAACGATAAAAACAACTTTATTTAAAACCAAAAAACATTCATACATTATGTTTGGGTTAGCCGACTAAGCAGCCATTTTGTTTATTATCCAATTTCCAGTGCCGACAGAGTTCGTTACCGCTGACGGTGAAAAAAACTAAATATTTTATTTTGTAAACATTGATAATTCAGTTTTATTGTTTTATATGTAATTGTAATGTGTTGTACTCCCTTTTAAAGCATTTTTCTGACTTCATAACTGGCCCAAAGAACCCTAGCCCTGAGATATTTAATTTATGTTAAAATTATTTACAAATCATTGAAGAGTAGATTCAATAATGAATCGATACTGAACTGTTAAGGTCGATCCAAGACCGAACCACTTGTGTTGTTTAACAAAAAAGCTGAAAAAATAATAAAACAAACTTATGATTACCAATACCAGAGTTGTCACTTCATGTGTGTGAGTAGAATAAGAGTTTGTTCACAGGTATTTGTGGGAGCGAGCAGGTACGCAATGCGAACATAGCTTTGCCGGCGACAAAAGAAACAGACTAACCTACAATTGCCAACATACGGTTAGAGCCGATCGCCGTGTCAACCAGAAGTGCGGGAAAATTTAAAAGCACTAGCCCACAAATACAAACGCATTATCAGAACAACATTATACAGAACACTAGTGATAGAATTACGCATCCTACGTGCGGCAAAATAACCGTACATACAGAATATGCACGTCAGTAATATTATTACCAATTATTAATAACGTGGAGCTTATTTAAACCTAAAACAAATTTACATTACAAAGTGGCGATTACAACGGTGAGCCGCCAGGCGCATCACAACACAAGTACACAATAAAAAGAATATTACAGATTGGCGCATACCAACGAGAGGCTGAATAGAATAAACCCGCAACCATATATATTACATAATTTGTTATAGAACTGTCGTCCAATAGTGAGGCATAAAGATATTGAACACCCACACAATAAAAATATATTACAAATTGACGTTCACAACAGTGGGGCATAAAACAAAATAAAATCGAGCGAAGTCACACATGCTAATTTATTATAGAATTGACGTCAACAACGTGGGACTTTAAAGAAGGCATACACTATAGATTATATATATTACAGATTGGCGTCCAACTAGTGAGGCTGAATTAGGAAAAATTATGGACTGTAATACCACTATTAAACAATACAGTCAACCTAATTTTAGCAGGCGGCGGTTATAAGTCTAGAGATGCATACAAGAGGCTGGCAATCGAAGAGGTTGGCAAAGGACCAAGAACAGGAAGAAGAAACAGCAGAACAACAAGACACTGAAATGGAACAACAGGCGGTTGACGGAGAAGAAGCTAGAGGAGGCCTGAGATCACCAGAATTACAGAAATTAATGGATTTCATAAATGAAACGTTTGACCGGAATAAGGAGGATATTAAACAAACTAATGAGAATTTTAAACGAATGGAGGAGAATAACAAACTGACAAATGAAGAAATAGACAGTATGAAGGAGAATTTTACACAAATGAATGAAAAGTTTGACCGAAATGAGGAGAACTTGAAACAGATAAATGAGAGTACTCAGGAAAATTTTAGACAAATCAATGAGAAAATAGACCGTACAAATGAAAGTATTAAGGGAGAATTAAGGGAACTTATAAATGTGAAGATTGAAGACGTCAGAATGACACTTAGCTAGAGGATGGAAGTACACAAGGATGAAAACTTGGAACAACAAAAGCTGTCAATAAATGATGGAAGTAAAACGAAGGTAGAAGAAATAACGAACAATAACAATATGGAACAACTGAATCCGGAAATTGAAGAAGATAGTAGGAAGGGAATAGAGAATAAAGAAGACTCAAGTGTATTGTTTTCCGAAAACAGAAATAACAAAAACAAAGAGAAAATTAAGCACATAGAAACCAACCGTAGAGAAGTAAAGAAGGACCAAATAATTAAGAAGACTAAGAAAATGCCTCTAAAAAAACTAATCAACACCAGAGAAGAATTGGAGATGATGAAGAACGGACTGCTTGAGACGTTTTATATACAAATTACTGACCATGCGGAAATGATGAATTTTATGGAATGTAGGAGAACGACGAAGGAAATTCTAGGAGAGATCAACAAACAAACAGTGAGTAAAAACTTCAGAAGGTCTATACTTAAATGGAATATGCTAAAAATGGAAACGTATAATAAAATGACAGCGAGATCATCAATAATGAATATGCCATTAAAGTATTCATTTAGTAAAATAGATAATAAAGCAATTCAAGTAGGCCATGAAACAAGTGAAGATTTAAAAACAGAAAAATCAGAACACCAGGTAGCCAAGATCTATATCACCAGCACAGAAACAGTTCTGCATACCAGAGTAATCCGAGAAATAAGGGTAACTGAATTTATGGACCATGGATAAAAACTAAATATCATACACTATAAAAACCATGAAACAAATCAATGATTACCGACCAGGCAAACTATCGGAGAATTGGGAAGGAAAATGATGAATAAGCAAATGACCAATGAAGATTTCAAAAAAAAAAAACATGGACAAATAACCCGCCAAATTCTAAAATGAGTAAGGTCAACTTACAGGATACTTTTGAGAATTTATTTTGGATCAATAAAGAAGAGAAAGACAGTTAACAACGATAACCAGGGGACAATAATGGAAAAGTAGGAAAGACGTATTTAAAACAAATGAACTTGCAGAAAAAGAATTGATGTTTGTGAATAAATGGAATAATAATAACTATATTTGTAACTGATAAAAAGGGATATTGAAACAGAAGATGAATAACATAGTGGCTAATGAATCAATTAACGACGAAATGAAATTAAATTGAAAAGAAGAAGTATACCAAGGATTTTACCAAAACTGAAAATAAGTTATATGAAAGTAAGGGGAACTGCTAGGATACAATTTATAACAATGAGAAGAAGTAAGAAGACAACATGATTCCGAGGGTATTTAAAGTAACGCAAGAGTTACCATTTTTATGAGAGTGTAGAAAGCTACGGCGCCACTCAATAATTATTATGATGGGCAGGGGCCAACGAGCACTGTACCATGCACGGGGTGAATGGTCGGGTGAGGAATAGGTCAGAATAGTGCCACTCACAGCCGATATGCATTCACCGTGCCATTTCAAGTTAGGGAGGAATTGATAACCCCAATTAAGAAATCCATAGGAACAGAAGAAACCCCAGAGGAAAGGAACAATCAGTTGGTAACTAAATAGCCTATATGAAGAAGATGAGAAGAATTAATATATTTCGTAGATTCGCCAAAGTAGAAAAGAAGTTACGTGTAAGTTATGAGAAAATAACCAATTAAAAAAAAAAAAATTCATCACGACCCAATCCCTGAAACCAATGAAAAAATTCCATGAATAAAAGTAACAGCTTATTTTTCCCTAAACCCCAGTTTCGAACAAATAACCATGTCTTGGGGGGGGGGAGCAATTATGTAATGTGACATAATGAGAGTCCCAAAACGATTAATGAAGTTAGCCCAAATAATAATATTAAAGTCAGAATAAATAAAATCCAGTATGTAACAATTTAAAAAAATAAAAAGTACAACACAATAGTGTGATAAATAAGAAGCCATGTACTATAGATAATAAGACAAAACCTGTGAAAAGTGCATAAATGAAAAGTGGGGAAAGTGGAAAACAAGGGTGATCATTAATCACACAGATAAGACTGTAAAGATCAGTGATCCCTCTAATTATGTTAAATGTAAAAAAACCAAATAGGTCTATACAAGAGATACAACTCTTAAAAAACATTGTAAAGTGACAGACACACTAAATGTTAGAGTGTAAACAAACAATTGTAGTAATGTAGCATTATTTATTGAAGGGTTTTTATATTTTTTTTATCCCATTTTGTTGGTTGTTAAAGTAGAAGGCATTAGCAGTGCTTAACCATGTTTATTTTTCTTTTATTTAGGCCAATGCCAATAATTATTATCATTAATAAATCATATGTAAAGGATTATGAGGAGTGTATTAAGCCTATAGGCAGAATAGAAGGTATATGTTACAACATAATACCCAAAAATACTTAAATAGAGGTCTCATATAAACACTATTAATGATCCATTAGTAGAGCTTAATAGTATGAAAATGTAATGGGTATTATGGTAAACTGAATATTTTATGTTATCATTTGTCAAAAAATGAATGTAATCTTGGCCATGAAGGCAACCATTTTAGTTAGTATGTTAAAGAATTTTGTGTTAGTTAATAAACATTGTTAGAATAAGTTAAAGAAAAGTGTAGTAATCTTTAGAACAAATGTAATCAGGCAAAAGGGTTCAAACCAGAAAACAATTTAGTAATTAATGTAATTTAGACAATGAGTATGAAGTCAAATTTGAGGCCTAGGCCGGACATAACATATAAAATCAAATAATGTCAGAAATGATTAAGTTATCAAATCAATATAATACAATAATAACAAAATAGGGTCAAGATTTAATAATGGACAAGTCTTAGAGTAATTGTGTATCAAATGAAATTAATCTAATGAAAATTAAGTATTGTATCATAGTGAATGTAAGGGCAGTGTTATAGTCCAGATTTATAGATTTTGTAAAGGTGAAAGCTCACCTAATATGAAGTTAACTTATACGAAATTATATACCAAAATGTAGACCTTTAAAAAAGGAACAGAAATATGTAAACCAATTCTAGTTTAAACAAAAATTAACGAGGAAGTATTTTTTGACTGTAAAGGCAAGGATATACTTTTTGTAATATGTGCCGCTTGACCTCAAGTTCACGGAAACTGACGAATCAAAACCCTAGTCTACTGGTCAAAAAGCCGTTACAAAGACGAGATGAACGAAGAGTTGTATTGTGAGATGCCACGGTGAAGAGTTGAGTCTTATAGCGGACGCTTGTGATAAAACCAAACTAATCAAGTAATACTCAGCCAATGTTGTAAAATAAACCAGTGAAGTAAAGAAAAACTCCCAGACATTCTAAAGAAGTAAATACTGACCAGTGGAAGTGTAATCCTACCCCAGAATCACAACAAGACGCCAGCGAATGATTGTTTACAGTACTACAGAAACGTAATTATAAATCCGAAGCATTTCCATTACCACAATATACACAAATCCACTTCACGACACCATATAAACAATTTAAAGTGCTAATTGGAACACCCGTTGATCATTAACACAGTGATTAACGATAAAAACAACTTTATTTAAAACCAAAAAACATTCATACATTATGTTTGGGTTAGCCGACTAAGCAGCCATTTTGTTTATTATCCAATTTCCAGTGCCGACAGAGTTCGTTACCGCTGACGGTGAAAAAAACTAAATATTTTATTTTGTAAACATTGATAATTCAGTTTTATTGTTTTATATGTAATTGTAATGTGTTGTACTCCCTTTTAAAGCATTTTTCTGACTTCATAACTGGCCCAAAGAACCCTAGCCCTGAGATATTTAATTTATGTTAAAATTATTTACAAATCATTGAAGAGTGGATTCAATAATGAATCGATACTGAACTGTTAAGGTCGATCCAAGACCGAACCACTTGTGTTGTTTAACAAAAAAGCTGAAAAAATAATAAAACAAACTTATGATTACCAATACCAGAGTTGTCACTTCATGTGTGTGAGTAGAATAAGAGTTTGTTCACAGGTATTTGTGGGAGCGAGCAGGTACGCAATGCGAACATAGCTTTGCCGGCGACAAAAGAAACAGACTAACCTACAATTGCCAACATACGGTTAGAGCCGATCGCCGTGTCAACCAGAAGTGCGGGAAAATTTAAAAGCACTAGCCCACAAATACAAACGCATTATCAGAACAACATTATACAGAACACTAGTGATAGAATTACGCATCCTACGTGCGGCAAAATAACCTTACATACAGAATATGCACGTCAGTAATATTATTACCAATTATTAATAACGTGGAGCTTATTTAAACCTCAAACAAATTTACATTACAAAGTGGCGATTACAACGGTGAGGCGTCAGGCGCATCACAACACAAGTACACAATAAAAAGAATATTACAGATTGGCGCATACCAACGAGAGGCTGAATAGAATAAACCCGCAACCATATATATTACATAATTTGTTATAGAACTGTCGTCCAATAGTGAGGCATAAAGATATTGAACACCCACACAATAAAAATATATTACAAATTGACGTTCACAACAGTGGGGCATAAAACAAAATAAAATCGAGCGAAGTCACACATGCTAATTTATTATAGAATTAACGTCAACAACGTGGGACTTTAAAGAAGGCATACACTATAGATTATATATATTACAGATTGGCGTCCAACTAGTGAGGCTAAATTAGGAAAAATTATGGACTGTAATACCACTATTAAACAATACAGTCAACCTAATTTTAGCAGGCGGCGGTTATAAGTCTAGAGATGCATACAAGAGGCTGGCAATCGAAGAGGTTGGCAAAGGACCAAGAACAGGAAGAAGAAACAGCAGAACAACAAGACACTGAAATGGAACAACAGGCGGTTGACGGAGTAGAAGCTAGAGGGGGCCTGAGTTCACCAGAATTACAGAAATTAATGGATTTCATAAATGAAAAGTTTGACCGGAATAAGGAGGATATTAAACAAACTAATGAGAATTTTAAACGAATGGAGGAGAATAACAAACTGACAAATGAAAAAATAGACAGTATGAAGGAGAATTTTACACAAATGAATGAAAAGTTTGACCGAAATGAGGAGAACTTGAAACAGATAAATGAGTACTCAGGAAAATTTTAGACAAATCAATGAGAAAATAGACCGTACAAATGAAAGTATTAAGGGAGAATTAAGGGAACTTATAAATGTGAAGATTGAAGAAGTCAGAATGACACTTAGCCAGAGGATGGAAGTACACAAGGATGAAAACTTGGAACAACAAAAGCTGTCAATAAATGATGGAAGTAAAACGAAGGTAGAAGAAATAACGAACAATAACAATATGGAACAACTGAATCCGGAAATTGAAGAAGATAGTAGGAAGGGAATAGAGAATAAAGAAGACTCAAGTGTATTGTTTTCCGAAAACAGAAATAACAAAAACAAAGAGAAAATTAAGCACATAGAAACCAACCGTAGAGAAGTAAAGAAGGACCAAATAATTAAGAAGACTAAGAAAATGCCTCTAAAAAAACTATCAACACCAGAGAAGAATTGGAGATGATGAAGAACGGACTGCTTGAGACGTTTTATATACAAATTACTGACCATGCGGAAATGATGAATTTTATGGAATGTAGGAGAACGACGAAGGAAATTCTAGGAGGGATCAACAAACAAACAGTGAGTAAAAACTTCAGAAGGTCTATACTTAAATGGAATATACTAAAAATGGAAACGTATAATAAAATGACAGCGAGATCATCAATAATGAATATGCCATTAAAGTATTCATTTAGTAAAATAGATAATAAAGCAATTCAAGTAGGCCATGAAACAAGTGAAGATTTAACAACAGAAAAATCAGAACACCAGGTAGCCAAGATCTATATCACCAGCACAGAAACAGTTCTGCATACCAGAGTAATCCGAGAAATAAGGGTAACTGAATTTATGGACCATGGATAAAAACTAAATATCATACACTATAAAAACCATGAAACAAATCAATGATTACCGACCAGGCAAACTATCGGAGAATTGAGAAGGAAAATGATGAATAAGCAAATGACCAATGAAGATTTCAAAAAAAAAAACATGGACAAATAACCCGCCAAATACTAAAATGAGTAAGGTCAACTTACAGGATACTTTTGAGAATTTATTTTGGATCAATAAAGAAGAGAAAGACAGTTAACAACGATAACCAGGGGACAATAATGGAAAAGAAGGAAAGAAGTATTTAAAACAAATGAACTTGCAGAAAAAGAATTGATGTTTGTGAATAAATGGAATAATAATAACTATATTTGTAACTGCTAAAAAGGGATATTGAAACAGAAGATGAATAACATAGTGGCTAATGAATCAATTAACGACGAAATGAAATTAAATTGAAAAGAAGAAGTATACCAAGGATTTTACCAAAACTGAAAATAAGTTATATGAAAGTAAGGGGAACTGCTAAGATACAATTTATAACAATGAGAAGAAGTAAGAAGACAACATGATTCCGAGGGTATTTAAAGTAACGCAAGAGTTACCATTTTTATGAGAGTGTAGAAAGCTACGGCGCCATTCAATAATTATTATGATGGGCAGGGTCCAACGAGCACTGTACCATGCACGGGGTGAATGGTCGGGTGAGGAATAGGTCAGAATAGTGCTACTCACAGCCGATATGCATTCACCGTGCCATTTCAAGTTAGGGAGGAATTGATAACCCCAATTAAGGAATCCATAGGAACAGAAGAAACCCCAGAGGAAAGGAACAATCAGTTGGTAACTAAATAGCCTATATGAAGAAGATGAGAAGAATTAATATATTTCGTAGATTCGCCAAAGTAGAAAAGAAGTTACGTGTAAGTTATGAGAAAATAACCAATTAAAAAAAAAAAAATTCATCACGACCCAATCCCTGAAACCAATGAAAAAATTCCATGAATAAAAGTAACAGCTGATTTTTCCCTAAACCCCAGTTTCGAACAAATAACCATGTCTTGGGGGGGGGGGGAGCAATTATGTAATGTGACATAATGAGAGTCCCAAAACGATTAATGAAGTTAGCCCAAATAATAATATTAAAGTCAGAATAAATAAAATCCAGTATGTAACAATTTAAAAAAATAAAAAGTACAACACAATAGTGTGATAAATAAGAAGCCATGTACTATAGATAATAAGACAAAACCTGTGAAAAGTGCATAAATGAAAAGTGGGGAAAGTGGAAAACAAGGGTGATCATTAATCACACAGATAAGACTGTAAAGATCAGTGATCCCTCTAATTATGTTAAATGTAAAAAAACCAAATAGGTCTATACAAGAGATACAACTCTTAAAAAACATTGTAAAGTGACAGACACACTAAATGTTAGAGTGTAAACAAACAATTGTAGTAATGTAGCATTATTTATTGAAGGGTTTTTATATTTTTTTTATCCCATGTTGTTGGTTGTTAAAGTAGAAGGCATTAGCAGTGCTTAACCATGTTTATTTTTCTTTTATGTAGGCCAATGCCAATAATTATTATCATTAATAAATCATATGTAAAGGATTATGAGGAGTGTATTAAGCCTATAGGCAGAATAGAAGGTATATGTTACAACATAATACCCAAAAATACTTAAATAGAGGTCTCATATAAACACTATTAATGATCCATTAGTAGAGCTTAATAGTATGAAAATGTAATGGGTATTATGGTAAACTGAATATTTTATGTTATCATTTGTCAAAAAATGAATGTAATCTTGGCCATGAAGGCAACCATTTTAATTAGTATGTTAAAGAATTTTGTGTTAGTTAATAAACATTGTTAGAATAAGTTAAAGAAAAGTGTAGTAATCTTTCGAACAAATGTAATCAGGCAAAAGGGTTCAAACCAGAAAACAATTTAGTAATTAATGTAATTTAGACAATGAGTATGAAGTCAAATTTGAGGCCTAGGCCGGACATAACATATAAAATCAAATAATGTCAGAAATGATTAAGTTATCAAATCAATATAATACAATAATAACAAAATAGGGTCAAGATTTAATAATGGACAAGTCTTAGAGTAATTGTGTATCAAATGAAATTAATCTAATGAAAATTAAGTATTGTATCATAGTGAATGTAAGGGCAGTGTTATAGTCCAGATTTATAGATTTTGTAAAGGTGAAAGCTCACCTAATATGAAGTTAACTTATACGAAATTATATACCAAAATGTAGACCTTTAAAAAAGGAACAGAAATATGTAAACCAATTCTAGTTTAAACAAAAATTAACGAGGCAGTATTTTTTGACTGTAAAGGCAAGGATATACTTTTTGTAATATGTGCCGCTTGACCTCAAGTTCACGGAAACTGACGAATCAAAACCCTAGTCTACTGGTCAAAAAGCCGTTACAAAGACGAGATGAACGAAGAGTTGTATTGTGAGATGCCACGGTGAAGAGTTGAGTCTTATAGCGGACGCTTGTGATAAAACCAAACTAATCAAGTAATACTCAGCCAATGTTGTAAAATAAACCAGTGAAGTAAAGAAAAACTCCCAGACATTCTAAAGAAGTAAATACTGACCAGTGGAAGTGTAATCCTACCCCAGAATCACAACAAGACGCCAGCGAATGATTGTTTACAGTACTACAGAAACGTAATTATAAATCCGAAGCATTTCCATTACCACAATATACACAAATCCACTTCACGACACCATATAAACAATTTAAAGTGCTAATTGGAACACCCGTTGATCATTAACACAGTGATTAACGATAAAAACAACTTTATTTAAAACCAAAAAACATTCATACATTATGTTTGGGTTAGCCGACTAAGCAGCCATTTTGTTTATTATCCAATTTCCAGTGCCGACAGAGTTCGTTACCGCTGACGGTGAAAAAAACTAAATATTTTATTTTGTAAACATTGATAATTCAGTTTTATTGTTTTATATGTAATTGTAATGTGTTGTACTCCCTTTTAAAGCATTTTTCTGACTTCATAACTGGCCCAAAGAACCCTAGCCCTGAGATATTTAATTTATGTTAAAATTATTTACAAATCATTGAAGAGTAGATTCAATAATGAATCGATACTGAACTGTTAAGGTCGATCCAAGACCGAACCACTTGTGTTGTTTAACAAAAAAGCTGAAAAAATAATAAAACAAACTTATGATTACCAATACCAGAGTTGTCACTTCATGTGTGTGAGTAGAATAAGAGTTTGTTCACAGGTATTTGTGGGAGCGAGCAGGTACGCAATGCGAACATAGCTTTGCCGGCGACAAAAGAAACAGACTAACCTACAATTGCCAACATACGGTTAGAGCCGATCGCCGTGTCAACCAGAAGTGCGGGAAAATTTAAAAGCACTAGCCCACAAATACAAACGCATTATCAGAACAACATTATACAGAACACTAGTGATAAAATTACGCATCCTACGTGCGGCAAAATAACCGTACATACAGAATATGCACGTCAGTAATATTATTACCAATTATTAATAACGTGGAGCTTATTTAAACCTAAAACAAATTTACATTACAAAGTGGCGATTACAACGGTGAGCCGCCAGGCGCATCACAACACAAGTACACAATAAAAAGAATATTACAGATTGGCGCATACCAACGAGAGGCTGAATAGAATAAACCCGCAACCATATATATTACATAATTTGTTATAGAACTGTCGTCCAATAGTGAGGCATAAAGATATTGAACACCCACACAATAAAAATATATTACAAATTGACGTTCACAACAGTGGGGCATAAAACAAAATAAAATCGAGCGAAGTCACACATGCTAATTTATTATAGAATTGACGTCAACAACGTGGGACTTTAAAGAAGGCATACACTATAGATTATATATATTACAGATTGGCGTCCAACTAGTGAGGCTGAATTAGGAAAAATTATGGACTGTAATACCACTATTAAACAATACAGTCAACCTAATTTTAGCAGGCGGCGGTTATAAGTCTAGAGATGCATACAAGAGGCTGGCAATCGAAGAGGTTGGCAAAGGACCAAGAACAGGAAGAAGAAACAGCAGAACAACAAGACACTGAAATGGAACAACAGGCGGTTGACGGAGAAGAAGCTAGAGGAGGCCTGAGATCACCAGAATTACAGAAATTAATGGATTTCATAAATGAAACGTTTGACCGGAATAAGGAGGATATTAAACAAACTAATGAGAATTTTAAACGAATGGAGGAGAATAACAAACTGACAAATGAAGAAATAGACAGTATGAAGGAGAATTTTACACAAATGAATGAAAAGTTTGACCGAAATGAGGAGAACTTGAAACAGATAAATGAGAGTACTCAGGAAAATTTTAGACAAATCAATGAGAAAATAGACCGTACAAATGAAAGTATTAAGGGAGAATTAAGGGAACTTATAAATGTGAAGATTGAAGACGTCAGAATGACACTTAGCTAGAGGATGGAAGTACACAAGGATGAAAACTTGGAACAACAAAAGCTGTCAATAAATGATGGAAGTAAAACGAAGGTAGAAGAAATAACGAACAATAACAATATGGAACAACTGAATCCGGAAATTGAAGAAGATAGTAGGAAGGGAATAGAGAATAAAGAAGACTCAAGTGTATTGTTTTCCGAAAACAGAAATAACAAAAACAAAGAGAAAATTAAGCACATAGAAACCAACCGTAGAGAAGTAAAGAAGGACCAAATAATTAAGAAGACTAAGAAAATGCCTCTAAAAAAACTAATCAACACCAGAGAAGAATTGGAGATGATGAAGAACGGACTGCTTGAGACGTTTTATATACAAATTACTGACCATGCGGAAATGATGAATTTTATGGAATGTAGGAGAACGACGAAGGAAATTCTAGGAGAGATCAACAAACAAACAGTGAGTAAAAACTTCAGAAGGTCTATACTTAAATGGAATATGCTAAAAATGGAAACGTATAATAAAATGACAGCGAGATCATCAATAATGAATATGCCATTAAAGTATTCATTTAGTAAAATAGATAATAAAGCAATTCAAGTAGGCCATGAAACAAGTGAAGATTTAAAAACAGAAAAATCAGAACACCAGGTAGCCAAGATCTATATCACCAGCACAGAAACAGTTCTGCATACCAGAGTAATCCGAGAAATAAGGGTAACTGAATTTATGGACCATGGATAAAAACTAAATATCATACACTATAAAAACCATGAAACAAATCAATGATTACCGACCAGGCAAACTATCGGAGAATTGGGAAGGAAAATGATGAATAAGCAAATGACCAATGAAGATTTCAAAAAAAAAACATGGACAAATAACCCGCCAAATTCTAAAATGAGTAAGGTCAACTTACAGGATACTTTTGAGAATTTATTTTGGATCAATAAAGAAGAGAAAGACAGTTAACAACGATAACCAGGGGACAATAATGGAAAAGTAGGAAAGACGTATTTAAAACAAATGAACTTGCAGAAAAAGAATTGATGTTTGTGAATAAATGGAATAATAATAACTATATTTGTAACTGATAAAAAGGGATATTGAAACAGAAGATGAATAACATAGTGGCTAATGAATCAATTAACGACGAAATGAAATTAAATTGAAAAGAAGAAGTATACCAAGGATTTTACCAAAACTGAAAATAAGTTATATGAAAGTAAGGGGAACTGCTAGGATACAATTTATAACAATGAGAAGAAGTAAGAAGACAACATGATTCCGAGGGTATTTAAAGTAACGCAAGAGTTACCATTTTTATGAGAGTGTAGAAAGCTACGGCGCCACTCAATAATTATTATGATGGGCAGGGGCCAACGAGCACTGTACCATGCACGGGGTGAATGGTCGGGTGAGGAATAGGTCAGAATAGTGCCACTCACAGCCGATATGCATTCACCGTGCCATTTCAAGTTAGGGAGGAATTGATAACCCCAATTAAGAAATCCATAGGAACAGAAGAAACCCCAGAGGAAAGGAACAATCAGTTGGTAACTAAATAGCCTATATGAAGAAGATGAGAAGAATTAATATATTTCGTAGATTCCCCAAAGTAGAAAAGAAGTTATGTGTAAGTTATGAGAAAATAACCAATTTAAAAAAAAAATTCATCACGACCCAATCCCTGAAACCAATGAAAAAATTCCATGAATAAAAGTAACAGCTTATTTTTCCCTAAAACCCAGTTTCGAAAAATTAACCATGTCTTGGGGGGGGAGCAATTATGTAATGTGACATAATGAGAGTCCCAAAACGATTAATGAAGTTAGCCCAAATAATAATAATAAAGTCAGAATAAATAAAATCCAGTATGTAACAATTTAAAAAAATAAAAAGTACAACACAATAGTGTGATAAATAAGAAGCCATGTACTATAGATAATAAGACAAAACCTGTGAAAAGTGCATAAATGAAAAGTGGGGAAAGTGGAAAACAAGGGTGATCATTAATCACACAGATAAGACTGTAAAGATCAGTGATCCCTCTAATTATGTTAAATGTAAAAAAACCAAATAGGTCTATACAAGAGATACAACTCTTAAAAAACCTTGTAAAGTGACAGACACACTAAATGTTAGAGTGTAAACAAACAATTGTAGTAATGTAGCATTATTTATTGAAGGGTTTTTATATTTTTTATCCCATGTTGTTGGTTGTTAAAGTAGAAGGCATTAGCAGTGCTTAACCATGTTTATTTTTCTTTTATTTAGGCCAATGCCAATAATTATTATCATTAATAAATCATATGTAAAGGATTATGAGGAGTGTATTAAGCCTATAGGCAGAATAGAAGGTATATGTTACAACATAATACCCAAAAATACTTAAATAGAGGTCTCATATAAACACTATTAATGATCCATTAGCAGAGCTTAATAGTATGAAAATGTAATGGGTATTATGGTAAACTGAATATTTTATGTTATCATTTGTCAAATAATGAATGTAATCTTGGCCATGAAGGCAACCATTTTAGTTAGTATGTTAAAGAATTTTGTGTTAGTTAATAAACATTGTTAGAATAAGTTAAAGAAAAGTGTAGTAATCTTTAGAACAAATGTAATCAGGGAAAAGGGTTCAAACCAGAAAAGAATTTAATAATTAATGTAATTTAGACAATGAGTATGAAGTCAAATTTGAGGCCTAGGCCGGACATGACATATAAAATCAAATAATGTCAGAAATGATTAAGTTATCAAATCAATATAATACAATAATAACAAAATAGGGTCAAAATTTAATAATGGACAAGTCTTAGAGTAATTGTGTATCAAATGAAATTAATCTAATGAAAATTAAGTATGTATCATAGTGAATGTAAGGGCAGTGTTATAGTCCAGATTTATAGATTTTGTAAAGGTGAAAGCTCACCTAATATGAAGTTAACTTATACGAAATTATATACCAAAATGTAGACCTTTAAAAAAGGAACAGAAATATTTAAACCAATTCTAGTTTAAACAAAAAAACGAGGGAGTATTTTTTGACTGTAAAGGCAAGGATATAATTTTTGTAATATGTGCCGCTTGACCTCAAGTTCACGGAAACTGACCAATCAAAACCCTAGTCTACTGGTCAAAAAGCCGTTACAAAGACGAGATGAACGAAGAGTTGTATTGTGAGATGCCACGGTGAAGAGTTGAGTCTTATAGCGGACGCTTGTGATAAAACCAAACTAATCAAGTAATACTCAGCCAATGTTGTAAAATAAACCAGTGAAGTAAAGAAAAACTCCCAGACATTCTAAAGAAGTAAATACTGACCAGTGGAAGTGTAATCCTACCCCAGAATCACAACAAGACGCCAGCGAATGATTGTTTAAAGTACTACAGAAACGTAATTATAAATCCGAAGTATTTCCATTACCACAATATACACAAATCCACTTCACGACACCATATAAACAATTTAAAGTGCTAATTGGAACACCCGTTGATCATTAACACAGTGATTAACGATAAAAACAACTTTATTTAAAACAAAAAAAACATTCATACATTATGTTTGGGTTAGCCGACTAAGCAGCCATTTTGTTTATTATCCAATTTCCAGTGCCGACAGAGTTCGTTACCGCTGACGGTGAAAAAAACTAAATATTTTATTTTGTAAACATTGATAATTCAGTTTTATTGTTTTATATGTAATTGTAATGTGTTGTACTCCCTTTTAAAGCATTTTTCTGACTTCATAACTGGCCCAAAGAACCCTAGCCCTGAGATATTTAATTTATGTTAAAATTATTTACAAATCATTGAAGAGTGGATTCAATAATGAATCGATACTGAACTGTTAAGGTCGATCCAAGACCGAACCACTTGTGTTGTTTAACAAAAAAGCTGAAAAAATAATAAAACAAACTTATGATTACCAATACCAGAGTTGTCACTTCATGTGTGTGAGTAGAATAAGAGTTTGTTCACAGGTATTTGTGGGAGCGAGCAGGTACGCAATGCGAACATAGCTTTGCCGGCGACAAAAGAAACAGACTAACCTACAATTGCCAACATACGGTTAGAGCCGATCGCCGTGTCAACCAGAAGTGCGGGAAAATTTAAAAACACTAGCCCACAAATACAAACGCATTATCAGAACAACATTATACAGAACACTAGTGATAGAATTACGCATCCTACGTGCGGCAAAATAACCGTACATACAGAATATGCACGTTAGTAATATTATTACCAATTATTAATAACGTGGAGCTTATTTAAACCTCAAACAAATTTACATTACAAAGTGGCGATTACAACGGTGAGGCGTCAGGCGCATCACAACACAAGTACACAATAAAAAGAATATTACAGATTGGCGCATACCAACGAGAGGCTGAATAGAATAAACCGGCAACCATATATATTACATAATTTGTTATAGAACTGTCGTCCAATAGTGAGGTATAAAGATATTGAACACCCACACAATAAAAATATATTACAAATTGACGTTCACAACAGTGGGGGATAAAACAAAATAAAATCGAGCGAAGTCACACATGCTAATTTATTATAGAATTGACGTCAACAACGTGGGACTTTAAAGAAGGCATACACTATAGATTATATATATTACAATATATATATATATATATATATATATATATATTATAACGATTCATATTAGCGTCCTAACTGAGCGTTATATGAAAGTGTCTGAAGGAGGGAGTAGAGCAGCGTAAGCAAGAGGGAGAGCGTACAATCGCAGCCATCTCACTCTAACAACGTTACAGCGACATCAGATACTGGTACAAACATGAAATTTTACTCAATACAAATTATCAGTTCAACCTGTGATAACTTAAAAACTAATAAATATACGGCAATTCTGAAAACAGCATTGTATTCAGCAAATGAAGCTTTATGAGTAGCCGCAATCTCAGTTAATATAATTAACAATTGAAGAAGTTATACGGAAGACGTACGCCAAAAGGAATAACGAGAGAATTATGCTACGTAGGAATTAGGTGTTTTCACACACACACAGATAAAGACCTAAGCAACAATATTCTGTGGTCAGATCTTTGAAAACACGTTTGCAAATACCTGTAATCAATCGATTTGCAAACACAGGAAGTACGATTTTAACTAGAAATTCTCTGCAGTTTGAAACCTGTCAAGGGGTGTTTTGTCGACCTGTTCGAGATTATCGAAACTGGAAAAACGCAAGATTTATTTGAACAACCAATCAGCATCCCGTATTTAAAACTGACGCCAACTCAAACCGAGGGGTAGCACGACTCTTCGTTCAGATCTTCAATGCGCTAGTCGTGTCTAAATTATGTACAGAAATTTTTTCAATCACGCAAAAGTGTAATTAAGAACAAATTCGAGAAGTAGTCCGCAGTGTAGATAAACTAGTGCCGTTCAACAACTCTCGCTGCGTAAACAACGTTAATTAATTAAATTATTAATTAATTAATCATCAGCCGTGAAGGACCTGTGCTACAGAAGGCTACAGCATCTGTAATTGCCAGGGCATCTTCTACAGCATTGATCAACATCAATTCTTCTGTGCAACACCATCATAAGGAGGACCCCTACGGATTCCTATCTTCGGTCAACGCATCAAACAGTAAGAAATAGATTCATTGATCAATGAAATAAGCACTAAACAAATAATAAAAGCAATAAACAATTTTTAAAAGACACTAAGAAAATCACACTTTGTATTTTAATTATAAGATTAGCTCTAACATAGTATAGGAGTGTTGAATGGAAAGTGGGGTGTAGTATTGGACGTGCAAATTATTGCAGACCTGTTCTTTAGCACTGGTTTGGGAGATAGCAATCTCTTAATCAAACCAGATAAGAGCCATAGGTCGTTTGAACGTCTTAATCGTTACTTTTCACACTCACTCAGTAATTATATGTGTTAGGGTAGAATTAAGTCCTACCATTAGCCTAATCAAGTTTAAAAATAATTAATTAAAACGTTAATTAAAAATAATCAATCAAATATTAAAGTGTTATTTGTAACGATTCCCCTTGAAAACCACAATCACTGAACGAATCCTGAGAAAGAGTTTCTCCATGCGCTGAGCTAAGCTGAAACCGTGTCATTAGTATCTGGGATTTGTTCTGGCGCCCAGGTAAAGTAATATCACGGGTAAGTAACATTTATCTAACATTACAAATATTAGATAATTGTGTTAGATGAAAGGGAGCGTCGTAATTATATATATATATATATATATATATATATATTATAACTACACTTCTATTATGCGTTATTGTAATGTAATGTTGTGTGTGAGTACCCACCTGCTGTCTGATCTTGCAGATTCTTCCGACTAGGGCGTGTGGATTTTGGATTTGAAGTTCGCAAGCTAGTAATCTCAAATTATTACAACAACACAGAAAATGTGTTACTTTAAAGGGGGAGAGTTTTGTGAGACTGGTAGGCTTTATCGTACAACAATAAAACACTGTTATATGGGGTAATAAAACGTTGTTTATTACACCAACAACACACAAGAATAGAATGGTTAAAATGTTATGAATTTTCTTATAGTCTATACAATGAATCGATGTTTTTCGATTGTCTAATAGTTGAAAGAAACTGAACTCGTTCTTTGCAAGTTAATTGCAATTTAAATTTGACTTTAATATTTGATTTGACTTTAATTAAATTTATTTAATTTAATTGAATCTAAGTGTTCATGAGACAATATATAACTCTAAAATTAATTTGAATAATTAGTTAAAATAAATTAGACGTGACAGTCTAGTTCACGTTATTTCATTTCTAGTGATTCTACTTCTGATCTACTGCAGTATAATCTAAGATTAGATTGTCAGTTAAGATTTGTATAGCGCTTTTATACTACTTCTATTTCTTAACTATAACTTACTAAAGCCTTAAACTGCTATACAGATTATCACAACGAATTTACTTTTTAACTACTAGAGTCTTTGCTTTTTGTTTGGCACCTGAATTATTTGAATTACAATGTTTTAATTGAAAAATATAAAATTTGATCTGAAAATAAATAAATAGATTTTGCTTTCCTGTTACTGAAGAGGATGTCGTCCCGATTTGTCCCTCGTCGATTCGAGTCCTTGGTTAGAGAAAGTAATCTGCTTAGAACTGCTGGATTCGGTCGTGGAGTTCAAAATTCGGCAACACTCTGCTTCCCTGCTGTTTGTGAATATTTTAACGTCTGCTGTTGTCTGCTGGAACTGCTTCCTGTTCTCCGTCGATTTGCACGTTGCACGTCAGCGTGTGTGTGTGTGTGTGCTTCGTTCGGGCGGTCGCTCTGCTCGTCAGCTGTTAACCAATGATTTAGACGGCCTCTCTGCTGTATTCTTGAAGTCTGGTCTTGAAGTCGGGTGGATCTCTTGCGTGCTTATGACTAACTGGTAGTACACAATAAGCTTGGTTGATGTCTTGAAGAGTATCTCGCCTTTACGTAGCAATTACGAGCTATACAGATGATCTGTACTTCGTGTGTTCGTAATTGCATGTGTGTTGACCACGTAGAGTCTTCTTGTTGATCTTCACCACTTTGGCTACTAGACGATCGAAGGACTACGTCTTAACTTCGTGAGTACTGACAGAAGAGTGATTTTTCCACCAGAAAACATCGCACTGGCCGGGGCTGCATGAAATGATTTCATTGGTCAAAACACTCTCCCTACCACATAAAATTTAGAATTCCCTTAGTCCGTGAGAATGAAGTCTGGTTCCCACAGACGGAGAATAGAATTATTATCTAATATTTAATTATCCGCCGGAACCACTTTGTCGCTAAGGATATCCTGTACTTATTTAATTTTGCAATAACTTGGTTGCAAATCAAGTTGTGTGAAATCTAAAATATACAATCTGTCACAAATTATTATCTTTACAATATACTAAAATCTCTTTACTGTAACTCTATTTTAACAGAAGTTATTCAATTATTTTAATTAACTCTTACATTTGTTAATTATATTGCATCAAATTTGCACACGTCATTATTATTAGTATCTCGGCAAACATTTTGGCTATGTTAGATTTCGCCTTTATTTATTAGTTTCCGAGATATTAATAATTAACAGTTTGGGTGTGGTCGCTTCCTTGTACAGCGAACTGATTACATAACGACCACGTGTGCGTTGCTTTACACAGCATTATTTTCAATGCGCTACATTCAAATGGAGTTTTAACTGTTAATTTTTATTTAAATATGGTTTCAGTATGCGGTAAACATATAACCCCAAATAGTTAATATTTGGTTCCGTTATATATTCCCACACCCGCTTTAAAAAAAAAATGAATGTAATAATTACAGTTATTTTTTTTTTCTTAATCATTACACACATATTCTGTAATAATTATTCTTATTCTCTATACATTGTATTACTTATTCTGAAGACACGGACACAAGTGTTAATGTTATTGCATTATATACAATTTAATTCTAAATACATGTATTAAACTATCATATTTGCAACTTATTGCGTATAATGTTTTTAAAACGAGTAGTAGCCTTTGTTTATAAATAATGCCACGCGTACAAAGAATTTGCTGACAGTATTTAAAACGTTATCGCCGGGCGCGCGGCTAATTGCTTGACCTAGTTTCATATGTGGGTCAGGTAGTTATCGCGTGACGTAACTGTTTCCTGCCGCTGTTCTCGCTCACTCAGTTGTATACGCTTATTATTTACCGCTATAGAAAAACATTATTATTAGTACACAAGTTATCTATAATTATTATTAATAATATTATAAAACACAAATTACTTATTTTAATTTTAATTATTATAATACAATTATTATTAACTCTAAATACTATTTATCTTTTTAAAGTCTTTTTATTTCGTCGCGACGCGCTTTGGAACGCCATGCTACTCAAAGTATTTTCTCAAAGAGCTCGCATGGAATTTACCGATCGTTTTCGTTCGGTCCAGCGTCGTAACGATAAACGTGTGAGGTGCGAGTTGTTGAGCCAACAGATAGGGTCCATTATATAAACGAAAGAACTTTGCAGCCACATTTATGTCTCGTCGGCCTACAGGATTCGCCTTGAGCAATACTTTCTCGCCTACTACAAAGTTCGTTAGTTTATGCGTCGTATTAAATTTGTCTGCCCTTTTTCGCCCTTTTTCAACTATTCTTTCCCTCACAAGTTGATTTTTATATTGCACCGGCAGAGGTAGATTATAAGTCTTTGGCTTACTTAAATAATTATCCCAAAACCTCTCTGGCGTGGTTCCAGAGTCTAATTCTGCCGGTGTGTATTCCGTGGTATCATGATAACTCTCATTTATTGCCTTTTCGAAGAATGGTAAGAACTCGGGCCATTTACTTTGTTCCTTATAGCAATAGATACGGAACATTTTACCGATTTCCCGATTCACCCTTTCGGCAAGGTTTCCCTGTGGTCGTCGTATCGAGGTTAGGACTGCTTTGATACCGTTACGTTCCAGGGTGGCTGCCCAGTGTTTGTTTTGGAACTGCTTTCCCTGGTCACTAAGTACGTTCCTTATTGGTCTATGTTGTGGGATATACTTATTAAGTATAATATTTAAAACGGACTTTGTGGTGGGCCTAGGGATCGCATAAAGGCTAACTTTTTTAGTAAGCACATCGACGCAAACTACCATGTGTTTTAGATTTCTGGTAGCCTTGGGTAATGGTCCCAGAAAGTCGATGGCGATCATCTGTCCCTTACCTTCCGTTATCACATTGGCCATGGGCACGTACGTGTGCACGTTTGGTACTTTCGCTGTCTGGCATGGATAACATGTTTTTAGCAATTTCTTTACCCTACGGTACATGTTGGTTATTGTAAAATCCTCCTGCAATATTTTGACACATTTTACAGGAGATGCGTGCGCCATTTTTATATGTAAAGATTGTGTTATACACGCAAGCATCGCTGGAGACAATACCACTTTCCATTCGCCCTGTAACAATTTATACAATATATTGTCCTGTATAAGATAGTGAGGATTTGGGTGAGCTGCTAACCTTAGCTTTTTAGCAAGGAGTGCGAGGTTATCGTCCTGCTCGCGTCCTAAGTTCTGTAGCGTATTAGTAGCTTCAGGCGCGACCGTGTATTGCATGTTTAACACTCTCAACTCGTCGCCAGCTGCTTCATATACTTCCTCCTTTTCTACAGGCGGATATCTACTTAGAGTGTCTGCGGTGGTATTCTCTGATCCTTTGCAATATTTAATCGTGAATGAGTACTCCTGAATAGCTAACACCCATCGTGTTAGTCGGGAATTTGCTAGTCGACATTTTAATATAAACGATAACGCCTGATTATCAGTGTGAATCTCAAAATGGGTACCGTATAGGTAGTGTCTGAATTTTCTGAGTGCGTTTATTATGGCGAGTATTTCTTTCTCGGAAGTACAATAGTGCAACTCAGCGCCTTTGAGCGTCCTATTGGCGTATGCTACAACATGAAGACTACCTTGTTCGTCTTCTTGATGCAACACGGCGCCGATAGCGTACTCGCTAGCGTCAGTGTACATTACATACTTCCTACCCTGCTGTGGATGGAACAATTGTAAATTAGATTGGAACAGGCCTTTAACCCTCTCAAACGCATCGTTCTGTTCAGAACCCCATTTCCACTTTATATTTTTGCGTACCAGCTGTAGCAACGGGACTGTATATTCTGCGTATTTGCTGGTAAATTTCCTGTAATATCCCGTGAGTCCAAGGAATGCTCGCAGTGCTTTGAGGTTCTTGGGCACCGGGAATTCCATAATACTCCTGAGCTTCTCTGGGTCCGTACTGATACCTGTAGCTGAGATTATATGTCCCAGGAACTTCATTTGGGACTTTACAAACTCGCACTTGTGTAGCTTGAGCTTGATGTTTGCCAACCTCAGCTTCTGGAAGACGCTCCTCAGGTGCTCGAAGTGTTCCTCCAATGTGCGGGATATAACAAGGATGTCATCTACGAATATTACCGTGTATGGGTCTACCTCAGGTCCTAGAGCTCTTTCGAGGCATCTTACAATCGCAGCGAGACTCGTGCTAAGGCCAAAAGGTACCACCTTGTGTTGATAGCATTTGTTATTAAATATAAATGCTGTATACTTACGATCTTGCTCACACAGCGGGACCTGCCAGAAGCTTGCTGTTAGATCTAACTTCGTGAGGTACCTGGCTGCTTCACATTTAATGAAGAGGTCCTCCGCTGTCGGTGCGCAGTCAAACTCTTTCTCTACGAGACTGTTTAAGTTCCTCATATCCAGGCAGAGTCGGATCTCTCCAGTCTTCTTGCGGACGACCAGCAGTGGGTTGAGGAAGCTGCTATTAGATCTTTCAATAATATCTTCTTCCAACATCCGCTGTATCTCCTGCTGGACCTCGGCCTGGTATTTTATAGGGACCTGGTAGATTCTCCTTATGAACTTCTCTGGCTCTGTGAGGTGGATTCTGTGTTCATACACTGACGAGATTGAATGTTCTTCACTGAAGATATCGCTGAATTCTTTTTGCAGCGACGACAATCTCCGTTCAGTTCGGGAATCTAAGGTGGTCTCCCCCTCTTCACATTCTTTATAATGAATTACTTGTTTTGGTGGCCGCGTGATTTTAATTGGGTCACCATGGTTTTGTGTGTGTGTATGTGTGTTCAATTTAAAAGTGTAACTAACATTGTCTATGGTACATTTTAATAAGTGTTCACTGGTGTTAATTTCCGCACGTATTTGTTCCAATACATCTACCCCCAATAACATATCACATATTAAATTGTTTATAGCCACTACACACACTTCAAATTGCACTTCGTCTAGCATGATAGTTAGATAGTATTGAGTGTCAATTTTTTCTTTTGTATCGGTAGCGGTTCGTATATAAAATTGATTGATTGGGAGTGATGGGGCCGTACGAAAATATTTTTTATTGGTACGCAGGAACCTTTCACTGACGCCGGATACAACACTACCGGTATCCAACAGAATTCTCGTGGGAACGCTATTGACAAAGGCGTGTAACACCGGACACGCCGCGCTCACGGGCCTTTGTCGCGTGGGACCGGATTCTAGCAACGGATCCCTGACATCCGGTGGGAACACATTATTAACGGGCACACAAGTTACATAATTAAAAGTACACATTTCACACAATATATAATCCTTATAATTAACATGCTTATATTTACTCAATTTTGCCGAATTTATAGCGCGTCCTTGCTGGATGCGCATTTTGGCACGTTTTTTGTAGCTTGGTAACTTTTCGATTTATTGTTCGAATTTTTATTGCCGTGGGAGTCGCTGTCTTTTTCAGTTGTATCAGCTTTGGCTAATTCGACCGTTTGAATCGCTCTAATTTGTGCTCCATCGTTACCCTTACCCTACCCCTTTGGTCTACCAAAATTTTGTTTTCCCTTGTACTCAAAGGTTTTATTTGGCTGTTTTGACGGTGTTTGGGGTGGAGTAGAACTGGTACTCGGTTTTTGATCCGTTTGCTGATGGTACTGTAGTCGCGTATTCTGCCCTTCATTATTTCGGCGAAAATCGGGATTATAACGCCACCCACCAAAATCAAAAACCGTCTCACTTTGGGACACTAGAATGAGGAGTTCGTCTACCGTGCGAATACCCTGCGTAAATACAGCTACTCTAATGTTATGATTAAAATGGTAGGCAAGCTTGGTGACTATGTCAATCTCCGCAAATGCTGGGGTTAAATGCTTCGCGCGCTCGACCTGCTGGATTATATAATTTTCGGCGGTAATATTCATTTTCTTGTCAAAACGGCCATATTCCAGTTCATTGCGCAGAAGTCGTTGGGTATGCGAGTTCCAGTACCGGCTTTCAAATTTTTGTTTGAACTCCGCGTATGTGGACACTCTATCGCGTACAATGTTATACCACTTACGCGCCGAATCACGCATTGCGTTAACCACCCACTGTATTTTGTCTTGATCTTCTAGTCGGGAACCTACTCTAGCCATTTCACTCTCACACGCTAATAAAAATTCAATGGGGTTTTCGTTATTTTCCCCCGTAAAATACACGCGATTTTTCTCGTCGACAGGGCCTTGTACCAAAATATTTGGAGCAGACCTCCTTCGTACCTCCTGTCGTACTTTCAAAATCTCGTCGCTTAATGTTTGTAAAACACTCTCTTTATTAGAGTCTATGTTAGATCGCGTCTCTACAATTGAAGCGTCTAATTTATCTACTCGTCGTTGCGTTTCGGTCACGTCCGCGTGAATTTTTACCTCTAGGGATTCCACCTTTTTGGAAACCTCTAGTGTTTGCTTTTCACAGCGGGTTATGTGGTCTTTGAACCGGCCCTCCATACGTGTTACTTGTTCAATAAACGATTTTTGCATTGTGGTCTCAAAAACCTTAAACCGTTCATTGATTTTAGTATCGACCGTATTTACTCTTTCAGCGATTTCCGCGACTTTCACAGTTAGCTCTTTATTACTCTCACCGATTTCAATGACTCTTTCACCGATTTTTGCATTGCTTTCCGCGATTTCGTCTATTTTCGCAGTTAATTCTTTACTACTTTCTTTATTACTTTGCTTAATCTCGGCGTTTATGTCAGCGTTACTTTGTTCTAATGCTTCGGTTAGACTAACTTTTTGTGCCTCGATTTTAGAAGTTATTTCTGCGTTGCTAAGT
The DNA here is from genome assembly GCA_034769895.1 of Magicicada septendecula. NCBI lineage: Eukaryota > Metazoa > Arthropoda > Insecta > Hemiptera > Cicadidae > Magicicada > Magicicada septendecula. The sequence goes on along the minus strand of CM068376.1, from coordinate 152,359,198 downwards.
TCAAATTTCGCGTCAATTTTCTCAAATTTCGCGTTCATATTAGCGGTCAAATCCGCACTCATTTTCTCGTTCATTTGTTGTATTTGTTTAAGTATTTTATCCATATCCATTTTAAATACACAGCAATGTCAAATATACACAATTTAAAATACACAGAACAGTTTCAAATACACACAATAACTTTACTGTTGTACAAACACCAGTCACAAAACTCTTTGGGGATTGTTTAGTTGGACGCCAGCTGTTTTATGAAGTAAAACAGCAAAGTTTGTTCTCAAGTGAAAATTAAATTTAAATTGAATTTAATTAATTTAATTTAATTTGATCGTGCCCCACGTTCCGGGCAAGCCATTTATAACTACACTTCTATTATGCGTTATTGTAATGTAATGTTGTGTGTGAGTACCCACCTGCTGTCTGATCTTGCAGATTCTTCCGACTAGGGCGTGTGGATTTTGGATTTGAAGTTCGCAAGCTAGTAATCTCAAATTATTACAACAACACAGAAAATGTGTTACTTTAAAGGGGGAGAGTTTTGTGAGACTGGTAGGCTTTATCGTACAACAATAAAACACTGTTATATGGGGTAATAAAACGTTGTTCATTACACCAACAACACACAAGAATAGAATGGTTATAATGTTATGAATTTTCTTATAGTCTATACAATGAATCGATGTTTTTCGATTGTCTAATAGTTGAAAGAAACTGAACTCGTTCTTTGCAAGTTAATTGCAATTTAAATTTGACTTTAATATTTGATTTGACTTTAATTAAATTTATTTAATTTAATTGAATCTAAGTGTTCATGAGACAATATATAACTCTAAAATTAATTTGAATAATTAGTTAAAATAAATTAGACGTGACAGTCTAGTTCACGTTATTTCATTTCTAGTGATTCTACTTCTGATCTACTGCAGTATAATCTAAGATTAGATTGTCAGTTAAGATTTGTATAGCGCTTTTATACTACTTCTATTTCTTAACTATAACTTACTAAAGCCTTAAACTGCTATACAGATTATCACAACGAATTTACTTTTTAACTACTAGAGTCTTTGCTTTTTGTTTGGCACCTGAATTATTTGAATTACAATGTTTTAATTGAAAAATATAAAATTTGATCTGAAAATAAATAAATAGATTTTGCTTTCCTGTTACTGAAGAGGATGTCGTCCCGATTTGTCCCTCGTCGATTCGAGTCCTTGGTTAGAGAAAGTAATCTGCTTAGAACTGCTGGATTCGGTCATGGAGTTCAAAATTCGGCAACACTCTGCTTCCCTGCTGTTTGTGAATATTTTAACGTCTGCTGTTGTCTGCTGGAACTGCTTCCTGTTCTCCGTCGATTTGCACGTTGCACGTCAGCGTGTGTGTGTGTGTGCTTCGTTCGGGCGGTCGCTCTGCTCGTCAGCTGTTAACCAATGATTTAGACGGCCTCTCTGCTGTATTCTTGAAGTCTGGTCTTGAAGTCGGGTGGATCTCTTGCGTGCTTATGACTAACTGGTAGTACACAATAAGCTTGGTTGATGTCTTGAAGAGTATCTCGCCTTTACGTAGCAATTACGAGCTATACAGATGATCTGTACTTCGTGTGTTCGTAATTGCATGTGTGTTGACCACGTAGAGTCTTCTTGTTGATCTTCACCACTTTGGCTACTAGACGATCGAAGGACTACGTCTTAACTTCGTGAGTACTGACAGAAGAGTGATTTTTCCACCAGAAAACATCGCACTGGCCGGGGCTGCATGAAATGATTTCATTGGTCAAAACACTCTCCCTACCACATAAAATTTAGAATTCCCTTAGTCCGTGAGAATGAAGTCTGGTTCCCACAGACGGAGAATAGAATTATTATCTAATATTTAATTATCCGCCGGAACCACTTTGTCGCTAAGGATATCCTGTACTTATTTAATTTTGCAATAACTTGGTTGCAAATCAAGTTGTGTGAAATCTAAAATATACAATCTGTCACAAATTATTATCTTTACAATATACTAAAATCTCTTTACTGTAACTCTATTTTAACAGAAGTTATTCAATTATTTTAATTAACTCTTACATTTGTTAATTATATTGCATCAAATTTGCACACGTCATTATTATTAGTATCTCGGCAAACATTTTGGCTATGTTAGATTTCGCCTTTATTTATTAGTTTCCGAGATATTAATAATTAACAGTTTGGGTGTGGTCGCTTCCTTGTACAGCGAACTGATTACATAACGACCACGTGTGCGTTGCTTTACACAGCATTATTTTCAATGCGCTACATTCAAATGGAGTTTTAACTGTTAATTTTTATTTAAATATGGTTTCAGTATGCGGTAAACATATAACCCCAAATAGTTAATATTTGGTTCCGTTATAATATATATATATATATATATCGTAGGCCTATCGTTTACGATGTGCCTTTATACGGCGTAACTAACTTACCTGTTACTAAGTGAGATGTGCTATAATTTAGTACATATTGTATTTTTTTAGCTTGTCATATTTTCAAATAGTCTATATTTTAACTGATATTTGTTTGGTTTTTGTTGATTTGAGTCAATTTTTACATTTGTTTGTTGACAGTGTTTTAAAAATCTGCAATTTCAGTATGAGTTTGTCGACAACGTTTAAGCTTCCTAATCTTTGTAATATACCTGTAATGTTCATTAGTCTTAGACAGTGAAACATTACTGGGGGTATGTTATGGAAGGAATAAATATTATTAAAGAAAACATTATTCTGTTAATTTCTTGATTTGCACCACCATAACGCTTTACGAAACTTCCGATCTTTTTACTTAACTTGATATGAGCCTGGTCTATTGCTTTCTCTATGAAAGATTGATTGCTCAAAGATCACTCGTTTAAACACGCGTTAAAGTATTAATGAAAAGGGAAGGGATGGGGCAATGGAATAAACTTGATTTAAATCACATTTCATTTCAAAGCCAAGCTAATATGGCTTGGCACAACTACTACTTGTGTATTTTATGGTGGCCGGCAACCTTGGTGAAAGTAATATGCATAGAATCCTGCTTTTGTCAGTATAACGGCACATCTCACTGAATACTTGAGTGTTGATGCGTTTTCAAAAACATTTACCGTGAAACGTATAGGCCTGTATTTCATTTAATTATTTAGTGTGTATCGTTACAAGTGTTTAGTTTGGGATTGTGTCGTGTGCTAAATAATCGAATTTCATTATAAATTTCATTTAATACTGTCCGTGGTTGTGTTTTCAGATATCATGTTTTGTTAAACTAAATATTATTTTGCTTAAAATATAGTTACTTTCACAGTATATTTTATTTAATTACGTATTTATAGAATGTGAAAAAATGGAATTAGTATTCCACTGAAGAAAGTTCAAAAACGAATAGCGTGACCAACAGGAGTTTCTGAAAGAACTATCCGCCTTATTGAAAGTGAGGGTGTAACAATAGAAAATGGACAGTCACCACATTTTACAACACTTCGTAAAGAAAGAAACAGGAGGTCAACAAAATATAACATTGATGATTTTGATAAATGTTTATTAAGAAGAACGATTTATAATTTTACAACACAGAAAACATACCCTATCCTACGCTCTTGTAAGGTCCGGTCTTGAGGGGCTCTTCACCGTTTTGTCGCAACTAAAGTGAGCCGTTCACTGTTGAGTCTGTTTTCGACTCTCATTTACCTGCGATGGTACCCACATTTCGCTTCCATACTATGTAGTAAAACCACTGCAATCGTTTTATCGAACTTGAGCACAGTTTTTCTCCGTACTTTATTCTTCTACTTTATACCTATAGTTCGGCGACTATGGGTAAGTTTATTTATTTCTCGCTCCCTGTCCTTACTATAAACATAGATTTATTTCAGGGCCTATGGGGTCACCTGTTCTAGTGTTCCTTTACCGCATGCACAGCAGGGGGTCCACACGGGAATATTTTGACTTGAGCCTATTGGGCAAAACACTTTCGTCCGAAAAATAATTTTCAGTACGTGTAGTGATTTCTCTGTCCGCACGCGCCCGCGTGTACTTTGAGGTCTTGTCAGTCACTGCAAGAAACCAGATAGTCTCCAAATGAACCATTCCAATCTACTCTATTAGTGCACACCATTCCACAGAAAAAGAAAGTGAAAAGAGAGAGAGAGAGAGAGAGAGAGAGAGAGAGAGAGAGAGAGAGAGAGAGAGAGAGAGAGAGAGAGAGAGAGAGAGACAGACAGACAGACAGACAGACAGACAATTAACGATTATATTTTATAAATAATACTTGAATGAACAATACAATAAAAAAGTTGACAACGGAATTAAGATTGTTTTGAAATGATGTGTTTAACGGGAAAAGTAATGATTCTAAAAATAATAAGAAAATTCCAAAAAAAATTTAAACTTTGTAACAAATTGACAAGAAAATTATTAGAATGATAAAAACATATCGTTTTAGTTAAAAACTACAAAAGATGATAAAAAATAATAATTTATCGTTAATATGATTTGTGTGTTTTGTCTTGTGATATGGTCTGTAATCCGTCTCTCATTCCGAATACAAATAAATAATGTTCAACTTGTATGTGTAGCGTGAGTTGTATAAAAAACAATGCAAGTAACCTACTATTACGAAATCTTCGGTTCCGTGTTATGCCAGTCTTTTGAATTACATATTCGTAATTCATATTTTATGAGATTCCTAAATAATGCATTTGACGCGTGGAAAGCAGTTTCCCGCGCTAGCGAGAGGATGTGTGTGTGTGTGTGTGTGTGTGTGTGTGTGTGTGTGTGTGTGTGTGTGTGTGTGTGTGTGTGTGTGTGTGTGCGCGCGCGTGTTGACTATTTGGCTTGGTAGTGTGGCAAGCACCATAAGAGTTCACACAGTGTTCTATGCAAATATATCAATATACTATGGCGATACGTCCCTTTTCAACTTTTCTTGTTAAATTCTGACTCCAGTTAACACAGTGCAGTATGTTACGCCATACCTCCGCTTGTACAACACAAATACCAGTAAGCTCCCTGAGCTGCAGGAATCGCTCATTATTTTGAACGAAATACACTTATTACCTATTACATAAATTTCGATAGCCTATTATTTAATTTTTCAGTTATAGAAAAATTACAAAAATTACGATTTCTGGACTATTTCTTTAGTAATATAACAATTGTAGACCACACAATCGTACAATAAACAATAAAATTCTAAACATTCAGATTTGTGTTACAGTTCCATTTAGTCTGACACCTTGTTGGATTTTCAGAATTTTTCAAATTGTTGAACTCTCTTTTGGGCGACTTTGTCAAAATTTTCATCACTTTTGGGCCCTGACATCCAAAAATGAACACTATATTTAGACTGTGGTTTAAATTCACTTTAATTTCATACCCTACACGGGCTTTGCCGATTTTTTCACAATTTTGCACCCAACAGTTTTGCCTGTAGCCCTCCCCCTATTTTTTTTTTTTTTTGAGAGGTCGATCTCAGATACAATAGATTCAATAGATATCGTGAGACATACTATCCCAAATTGATAGATAGACAGAGAGATAGACATATAGATAGACAGAGAGACAAATTCCAAACAGTCGAGTCAAAACTGAGAACTCGCTTCACACGTTCAGCAATTCTGAATTGCTTCAGGATTCCCATTGCTCTCTTCCATTTGCTGTGTTCCCTACGACTACAAATAATTCAGATTTATATGAGCTAATATATCCAGAAATGTGCATGCATTAGTGCAATAAAAACTACCAACATCTACTTCAAACAGGTAAAATATGCACAATAGAAAAAACAGATCTAAGATAAACCTGATAGCCTACATTATAAATAATTGTGGTTTTCTGTAGTTTATTAAAACATTGTGTATTTATATTTAACAAAACGTCACAGATAGAAGTTCTTACTTTAAGTTATTCTTCATCGTAATTAAAGTTGGAGTCAGAGATAACATTTAGAGACTGTTAAATTTGAAGGACCTCCGACCAGTAGCTTTCTTTTATTTCGAGAATCTCGCTTCTATATCGTACGACGAAAAGGGAGCGACTGGTAAAACTGTAAGTCGATGGGAAAAATTTCACGATCACTTGAATCTAATAAAGAAAATTTTATTTTAATAATGTCGGTAATTTTACAGATTTTGAATACTTTGGACTTCGTTCGAGCAGACTTTGCAATTTAAGTCCAACTTATCCATCTACTTTACACTGTGCTTGCGATAAACCAGTTTCAATATCTTTCAAAATGTTTAACAGACTACACAACCCACGATTTGGTTTGATAAGACTCAAAAGTTGGATTTGAAATGTAGGCCAAATCGTTTGGTGTATTACAAATATTAAACAAAGCTCTGTCACACTGTAAAAATAACACAAAGGAATATGATCAAGAAAATGCTATTCCCCTTATAGAGCCATAAGTTTTAGGTAATATTTGATCTAAACCTAGAAAATAGTTAACGTTATATTATTATTATTTCTACTACTACTACTACTACTAGTATTATTATTATTATCGTAATTTAAAAACAAACTTTTGTCATAACCTCTGTTATGTTAAAGAGGTTAAAGGAATTGGTAACGGAACTTGTGTTACGTTATTTGTTACAATAATCATTACTACGGTGCCCATCAGGAACTAAATAAAGGAGAATGAAAATTCAGAATTAAAAAATGTAAATACTCTGCGTCGTACAAAATATGTGGAAATCTGTTTTGAGCTCCGTAACTGTCAGAATTTCTGACGTTAAAACAGACCTTATTGTAACGTACCAGTCTGAAAACATCTCCTGGAAGAGGAGGATCGAAAGACTACCCTACCACGGGTAGAAATCTTTCTACTTCAACCCACTTCTCTATTTTAAATTGTATTTAAATAATAGAAATATTTTTCCAAAATATAATACCTACCTTGTCAGTAGCGCGTCATCCAACGGGCTAACACGATTTGTTTTGACTTCCGAAGCGTTTAAAAGTTCCCATCAACAAACCTGCCAACGTCTTGTGACCCACCTTGCCCTGTCCTGTACTAAACTTGAATCCTCTGCTTGCAATCCACCTTGTAGTCCTACCGCATAGTTCTTCTCCATTATTTCACAGAACATGGGTATGCCTCTTTCAGTCTTTGGTAATAGGGTACGTGCTAGTTTTGGCCTGCCCCGAGGATTTTATTACCCCCGTTGCCCGCCATATCTAGCCTGCCTTACCCGATCCGCCACCTGGGGTTATGGACTAGGAACCCCAACAGAATGGCTACTGTGGAAAAGATACAACTCAGGGGCTACGACAAGAACGTGTATTATCAGTTCCTCTGTTCAATACATACCTTGACGAAATTCTAAAACACTGACAGCGTGTCAAAGAGGAGACAACAGGACTTAAAATAACGACAAATAATTACGTAAGCACTCTACTGTACGTACGCAGACGACAAAGTCATTGTTTCTAAATCACAAGACCAGCTAAAAATATATTAATTGCATACCGTTAACAATAATTTTAACCACACGAGATGGTATCATTGAAAGAAGACAATTTAATTTGTGTTATTGTTGATATTCTTATTGAAGAATAAGTATCAGGATATAACAGTATACTAAACGAACAATTAAGGTTTCAATCTCACTCACTATATGATACAGCCCTAAATATAATCGCGCATGACGGTAATGACTGGTGATAAGGATTGACTTAGTTCAATTAGTGGCTCGGCAACTACACGCGCGGTCGGACCGGTCCAACGAAGCCGAAGTTACATCGTGTTATGTGTGTGTCGTCATTGTAATTTTGTAAATATGTGCAAATGTGTTTTTATGTGTTTTATGTGAATTTTAACTTTTGACGAGGATTACTGAAGATGTGACACATGTCACGAAACGCGTCTATATAAAAAACGCTAGAACGAAGTCACTGACGGATAAAAGGTAATTAAATATTGTATTAATTGATGTGAACTAAGGTTAAAAAAGGATTATTTCAGTTGGGATAATGTTTGAAATGTTTAGGATCTATTTTTCAATATACGTAGGTATTTGGTGTAGTATGTATAAGGTTTCAGTGACTACACAATGAATATGCGGTATTTGGCGATAAGAGCTAATCGGGGTTATGAAAGATCGCTATAGGCTAAGTTGAATTAAAAATATAACAAGGATTTAATAAACAGGAATTTGTCACCGTTCAGTAGCTTTTGGCGACCAGCGAGTTCCTAGTGCCGTTAATGTAATATTATTAATTACAGCGTAGTATATATTCCACTAAGTAGACCTGTTAACTATGCGAATACTTACCAATACAGGCGAAACACATGTAATAGCATGTAGAGGAAACGTAAAAAGTCAGATCAAAGCGGTAACCCAATGGTATAAGTATCACTCAATATAATTATCTAATGTACAACCTAACCAGGGCCGCAACTACACGAACGTCTACGGGCTGATCGAGCTTTGTGATTAAGCCGTAAGTCTTACATGGTGGTGATACAGAGGCGCCAGCGAGGCAGGGGTATGGTAATCTGAATTTATACACTATTATAAAGAGGTAAAGTTTGTTTCATTGTCCGAGATAACCTCAGAAACTGTTGATCCGATTTTAAAAAATCTTTCACCACCGTGTTCGTTGAAGTCTGAGGATGGTTTTAGACATACATTTGAACCGATAGTTTTAACAGTTTTCAAAAACATGCCCTTAACAGGGTTCTATGTCAAAAGAGGTTTCTTTTTTAATTTGCGTGTAGTGAAATTTTCGGCATGCGACAAATTTTCGTTTTATGAAAGATAGCTATATGGTGTCACCGTGTGAAACTTAGAGAAAATTCCAAATTTTATTTTTGTTTTGTTTCAATAAAATTCTCCTTTTCGTTTTCGAGATATCGGCGGTTTTGTAAGAAATTTAGTTGGTTGGCACGTACAGCAAAGCGGATGAATGCTGCTTATACAGTATAAACTATTTTTTATCGTAACGATTTTTCTTAATATTAAATATTATCTTAACGTAACCATATTGTAATTTCAATTTTAATATGTATATATTATTACTATTATTCTTCTAATTTTAAATCGATTTGTTTTTTTATTTGCTTTTAGGTTTTTATTGTTATATTACATTCTGTTTTTAATTCACTAATTTTTACTATACTACTAAGTTCACTGACTAAATTACATTGATTATTAGTGTGTGTGTGTGTGTGTGTGTGTGTGTGTGTGTGTGTGTGTGTGTGTGTGTGTGTGTGTGTGTGTGTGTGTGTGTGTGTGTGTGTGTGTGTGTGTGTGTGTGTGAGAGAGAGGGGGTAAGCGCGCGTTTTGCTAACATTTGTACTTATGCTAAAACTATAATATCAATACATCAAATAAAGACTATCCTCAAAATAATTATTTCTATTGGAACTTCAAAATCGATTTTTAGGACGAACACAATGTTTTTATAAACACTGTTATGTGAGACGATGTAAAAATAAACAAATCTCAGTAGGCATTTCTGAAATAGGCCTATATTCTATTGTTCATATTTTTATAAGGATCGCTTCGCCTGATGTTAAAGAAGTAAAAATTACTTTTTTATTTATTATTTGAAAAGGTAGGAAAATGAGTTCCTAGCTTACGATAAACTAAAACATTAATAGTCCAGTGGTCACGTGCTGTAATTAATAGACTTTCTCGCTCACTTATTTCACCATCACGCTCCTGATATTTTTGACTACATTTCATTACCACAGTGAAATATGTTTACTGCCTACAGAAATTTAAAATATCTACCTACGTTTGAACACAGTACTTTAGGCTATCACAGACTATAATTAACACGGTAAAATATTACGATTAGAATTCGTACCACAATCAGCTAGGCTCCCCACCATTCCAGACTTACGGCTCGATCATAAAGCTGGGTCAATCCCTAGTAACTAGTCGCAACAACGGGGGAGCAAAAGAGAAATGCCCCGGACACCGCGTTAGGAGGGAGCGAAAATGAGAAAATAGTATTTGCGTAAGGATGCTTATAACAATCCCCACAGCTAGTAACAAATAACTTAATATGAATATAACATATTCTTTATATGTGGAATCTAACTCCAGAGACACATAGCCTATAGACATGAGATAAATAAAAAAGAAATGGAAAGTTAAAACGCCATGCCAGTCGATGACGCTTTGAAAAGCAACACCTATACCAATACTCTCGATCCAAATTTACAAACACAGACTTGAAGAAGTATATCCAACTTTACTACAACTTTAAGGTTATTTTTAACTTCAGGCGAAAGAAATGTTAGTATGCTGAAAATTATTAAATGTAACTTAAGAAGCTTGGGGCAAGATTTACTTTAAATTTGAGTATTATTCTAATCGATCACAGGAGATCATTGTCTAATTGTTTTGATGGCATCATCAAAATGTTCGCGAAAATTCTCACAAGTTGAATCTATGGAAGAGTCGCACGAATCTTTCAATAGACTAATTTTCATAATAAGCAGACAATGCTGAATATGATAACCGTGGAATCGATTTCGATTTTATGTGATTACTAGCTGTACCCGGCCACGCGTTGCTGTGGCTCAGTCTGGTTAAATGGAAAAGAAAGAAAAGAGAAAGCACACCTTTCTAATATGTTTAATTTCACAATGCTTGTGGGTATACAATATTTTTTGTTGTTCCATTGTCTGTGCAGATATAGAGATTGTCTGGTTTGCCAACTCTAGAACACGCAACATATAATTGTCCATGTGAGAAGCAATCCGTGTCTAGATCTAAACCGCACAATTCTTAAGATTGGCCCTGAGCTTTGTTTATCGTGATTGCAAATGCCAATCGAATTGGGAATTGCAATCTCTTAAATTGAAATGGCATATCCGTTGGAATCATAGGAATGCGAGGAATGAGGACATCTTCACCTTTGAAAGGTCCTGTCAAGATTGTTGTTTCTACGACGTTGCTGATTAATTTTTTTACTGCAAACCGCGTGCCGTTGCAAAGCTTTGGCTGGTTGATATTTCGCAACATGATAATTGGCACGCCGATTTTCAATTGCAGTACGTGCGGTGGCATCCCTGGCAGATCGAGTGAATTCAAAAATTCTGTTGGATAATTAACCGCTTCATCTGCTTCCACAACAGTGTCGACGGACTTGTATGTGACTGCCTCGCTTTGAATGTTAGACTGAATAATATTGGTAAGTTCGTAGACGTCTTTGTTCTTGGCGGCAAGAATAGCTCGTTCACTCCGCCAATCGTGATTCTTATAATTGGTTTGAATATTGGGAAATACTTTTTCAACCAATTCTTCTTTTGACGTCACTAAATTGCAGAAGTTATGAGGCAATGAAATTCGTCCTGAGGTCAGATCAACCGGCACCTTTCCGTTCCCAATTTCGAGCAATTGATGTGAGAATATCTCAGCTGATCGATCGTTTTGCAGCTGGACACGCATATTTGTAGTTAATTTCAACGTCTTTACGTGTCGCCACAAAGTAGAGTATTTCAGGCAAGCATTTATTTCGTCCGCTGGTGTCGATCGAGGAATTACAGGTAATGTTTGCCTGAAATCTCCTGCAAGCAATATTAATGCGTTCCCAAATGGTCTGATGTTTCCACGCAAATCTTGCAATGGTCGATCAAGAGCCTCGAGCGATTTTTTGTGTGCCATTGTGCATTCATCCCAAACAATAAGTTTGCATTTCTGCAATACTTTTCCCATGCCGGATGCTTTGGAAATGTTGCACGTGGGAGTTTCAATGAATTGCATGTTCAATGGCAATTTCAAAGCGGAATGAGCAGTTCTTCCACCTGGTAGCAATGTCCCACCTATTCCGGACGACGCAAGAGCTAAGGCTATGTCATTTTGGGATCGAATTGCTGCCAGAATCAATCTAATTAGGAACGTTTTACCAGTTCCTCCTGGCGCATCTAAGAAGAAGATTTCTCCAACCCCGTTATTGACAGTTTGCATTATTTGATCGTAAATGCCTTTTTGCTCAACCGTTAGCTTAGGAATATTTGATTGCACATACGACAAAAGATCACCCGTGTTGTAATTTTGTTCACGACGCAATTCTACATCGAACGAAGCAGCAGCAGATCGATTCGGTGATGGCATTCCCAATTGATTGAGAATTTTGTTCGCGATTTCTAAGCACAAATCTTCAATCATTATCAACGCTTCGTTGTAGATTTCTGCTGTGAAATCCATGTTCATATTTGAATTTTCCTCGCGTATTCGACGGAAAATATCTTCAGCCATGTGCGATTTATATTTCTCCCATAACTCTGTTGGAGATGAAGGAGAGCAGGCGGTCAATATGATTGAAAACAATGCACGAATTTGATTTGGATGTGACGTGTTGCACGCGTCATTAATGCATACATCCCAGTGTCAGTCGTTCTCCAATAAATTCAGAGTTTGACATGCACTGCGGAAAGTGGCATGTGTAACGCCGTTGACAATTCTCAATTGCTGGAAAGACGTTGGACCGGGCACATTTACCAACAGCATGCGAAGAAAGAAGCATTCATCTTGATTGGGATGCACGGTGTACAGTCTGCCTATCGTAGTCTCTTTGAATATGTCAGGTTGTCCGTCGACTCGCTCGCCTCGTTTGCGTCGTTCAAATGATTTTCTATTCACATTCCATGTGTAATACGTAGGCACTTCCGAATACAGCAGTGTTTTCGCAAACGCGTCATTTTGACATAACGTGAAGAAAGCAGTTAACGTTGTAGCCGGTGGATTCAGGGCTATTTGTTGTAGATTTGCAGCTGTGAAATAAACGCGATGTCCATTTTCTAGATGTACTGCTAAGTGAACAACAGCTGGACTTCGTTCATGTATGGGAAATGAAAGAATTCGCCATACAGCTTCATTGCTGCTTATGTATCTTCCAGCCTGATACTGTGCGATTTCATCGATATCTATGACCGCATTCCTATCACTTCTTTCTGGTTGCACGCCAAAAACTTCCATGTCGCTGCCTTTATTCACGTACTTACAAATGTATTTGACCGATTTAACGGAGTTACAGTATTCCACGTTTATGTGCGCTTTGTATGTTTTTGATAGCAAAGGCGAATATGGAACAACCCACCGGTTGTCTACTTCGATGTCACCGTTTCGTATTTGTATGGTTGCTAATTTACCGCCATCTTCTGCTGATCTTCTTCTGTATAAAGGATATCCATCGTTTCCTGTAACTTTGTTGGATACTAATGCTCGAGGATATCGCTTAGAGCATTTTCCGACTATCATGCATGGTGAATTTGGATTCAGTGTACCGCAAGGTCCATGTATCATATTTTTCGTCATAACTTCATGCAAATCCTTATCGACGTCGGCATCGGGTATTTCAGCGCATATTACATCGTCGATTTCGTTTGAAGTGATTTTGTTATAGAGCCAGATTAGTATATGTGCGTGTGGCAATCCTCGCTTTTGCCATTCCACTGAGTACATCCAGCAGCGCACAGACCCAAACACTTCATGTTTTACCATGAAATCCATCAGCGATTTCAGTTTCTGTCTGAAAACACGTGCTGTGATGTCATGCCTATCCACCGGCGATTGCCCAGGAAGTAAGAGCTGTTGTATATCGTCCCAAGCTGGATTGCATGTGAATGTAATGAATAGGTCTGGACGCCCGTAGTGACGAACATACGCAATTGCATCTTGAGCGTACTCATGCATATGACGTGGACTGCCTGTATATGAAGATGGCAAAATCGTTAGTCTTCCAACGTTAGTTGTATTACCGTCATTTACAACTGCATCTCGCAAATGAACGTATTCTTCACAGCGAAGCTTGGTCTGATTCAAACGGATGAATATCAAACGTTCTGTTTCGATTTTTGCATACATATCTACGATGTATTGGTGAAACAATTGACGGCATTTCAAAATGTGATTGTCTTCATTCTCTCGAATCATTAATCGTTATGTATAATAGTTCATTGCGCTGCATTTCTTATTTGTTTCTTCGCCACTGACTGGATTTATCATCTTAACGTTGAAGTGATATCCATCGGCACCATCCCAAAAAATGATTGGATATTGCAGGGCATCGTAGCATCGATGAGTTTCTGCAACTTTTGTCAATTGATCGTTTCTCCGATGAAGAACAATGTCTCTAGGTTGGAACTGATCTCCGACTATAACAATTGCCACTTCATCTATAGTTGGAGCATTGAATCTTCGCACATGTTCTCCAGCAGGCGTTTTGTCACCATGAATAACAATCTTGTGTGTATCAGATGGCATCATGTCAATTGCTGTTTTGAACAAACGCAATAAATTGTTTTTTTGTGAAGAAGCTCTTGCAGTTGGGAAACGATGGACCTTTTTATGCCGGTAGAAATTCCGCAGCGTGCATTCAATTCATCATTGCCATCACCGATGAAATACATTTGTAGGAATTTATGTTGACCATCTGGGAACGGAAGCAGGGAGCCGGCTTTATAATAAATTTGTCCTTTCACTTTGAAAGTTGGCATGAATCGAGCTATTACGATTTCTGCGCCGAACGACGTCATTTGGAAGCATGAGTTGTATTTCCTGATGTTAGATAGGAAATGCTTTGATTCGGCGGTATATCCGGCAAGCAAAGTTTTTAATGGCTCTGGCGGTTCTCCAAGTTGAGGCATTTTAATTTTTCCGGCGGCGCAACACATTCCTTTCGTTTCTCCATTAAATTTCAGAGCCTTGCAATGAGGACACACTTCAGTCATAGTGCCGATGAGAACATGCCGGCTCAAACTATAGTCATCAGCTGGTTTGTACCGGAATGCAAGGCGATTGTAATCGCGTGATTGCTGAGCACGGAGTCGTGTTTGACGCTGATCTGCTGTTTCTCGTTGACGTCTTTCAGCCACTCTCAGCCTGTCGCGTTCATTCTGTTGAGAACGAAGCAGATCTGAAGCTGCAGAACGCGATCGCCGTGCTCGCAACCGTGCATCCTCACGTCTGGCTGCACGTCGCTCTGCTGCTTCCTCGGCACGTATTTGAGCCATTCTTTCTCTGTTTCGCTCGTTCGCTGATGCCCGTTCTTCCCCAGTTTGATTTGCAATTACTCGTCGCACTGCTTCCGCTCCGCGAGTACGACGACCTAAGTTTGATCTTCTGTGAGGCATTATTTTGATGAACTAAAGCAGATCGATTGCACTGAAAAAGAAGAAAGAAAGTTATAACAAAAACATATACAATTTCAAAACATTAAAAAAGAAAAAAAAACACGAACTAAAAAACAAAGAAAAACAAAAAAAATAAAAATTACTAACGAAATATTTCAATTCAAATGCAGATCAATCGACACAGCTCAATTCCAACGCAATGAGAAACGAAATATTTCAATCCGCTCGAACAAATCACTCCGAAGAGGTCAATTTCACGATATAATTTGAATTCAAATGAAAATCAATCGACACAGCTCAATTCCACCGCCAATTGCACTGAAAAATAAGAAAAACAGTTAAAAAAACGAAATGAAAAACAATAAAAAAATAAAAAAATAAACTATACTCACGAATGAACGCTACGGTAAACGACACAGCTCAATTCCAACGCAATGTCACACGAAATAATTGAACGTGCTGTCAAGAAGCACGCTGTCCTGCATGAGCAATGTTTAGTATTGCGTGTGTTGCTGTTACGTCTAACAGATGGCGCTGTTTTTCAAAAAAAGCATGAGTATTGCGTGTGTTGCTGTTACGTCCAACAGATGGCGCTCTTTTTCAAAAAAGCATGTTTTTACCTGTCACAGGTGTGACATCTATATAATAGCATAGCGAGTAGAAGGGGAAGTGTGCTCACTCCCGCTTGTAAAGCATTGCGACAATGGGACGGCTGAAGGCACGCTGTAGAGAGTGCGCCACAGTCGACTCAGATCCAGATGTGTAGTTGCTAGGCTGTGAACGTGCGTGTATGCTGGCTATTTTCGTAAAAGATAAGTGCAAAATAAAGTCGTATACGTGTGAGTGTGTAAGCCGAAGTGTGTGATATATTCGTAAGATCATTATCAATAAAAATGCCGGCCTGTTTCGTGCCGGGATGTCGCTCTGGATATAGAACAGATAAAGATAAACATTTCTTTACACCTCGTAAAGATGAGAAGCTGTTTTCAGCGTGGGCTAGGGCAATTCCAAGGAAAGATATCCTACTTACGCGTAAATCTGCAGTTTGTGAATGTCATTTTGCTGATGCTCTTTTAATTAAAGCAGATTCCTTTGTTATTGATGGGAAACATGTGGAAATTCCGAGAATTAGATGGACCTTGAAGACGGGTGCTGTTCCACATATTTTTCCTAGCTTGCCTTCTTATTTAAGTAAAAAATTAAAGGTTCGGAAATCCCCTGTGAAACGGGAATCACGCAAGGAGTCCGCAGCTAGTGGCAACAGCGCTAAATGCAATATTTTAGAAGTAATCGACCCTAATCATAATCTTCCCTCTACATCTAAATTAACCAGTTCTAGTGCTCATGATCCACCAGTTATTCAAAATTTGAAGAAAAGAATAAGAAACTTAAACAGGAACTTAAAAAGAACAAAAAATAAATTAGCAGTTTACAAAGCTAAAATAAATTTGCTTGAAAGAAAGACGCGCCAAATCAATTCGACTGAAGCAGAGGATCGCTTAAGTTGTCTAAGTAAGAAACAAAAACTTATGGTTGACACGATGCTGAAGAAATGTAACGCTCGTTCCAAAGGCATGCGATATTCAAATGAATTTATATTGGACAGTTTGCTGTTTAAAATAAAATCGCGTAGAGGTTACAGACATTGTCTGAAGCATGAATTACTACCTTTGCCTTCAGAGTCTCACCTGAGAAAACTGTGTAAAGGTTTTAGAGTAATTATGGTGTGAACGGAAACGCCATAAATGCGATTAAGGAAGCTTACGCAAATGAGAAAGATGAAAATAAACGGTTAGGAATTCTCATTTTCGATGAAGTAAAATTAAGGGAGGACATTAGATTCAATTCGTCCACTTTGAAAATTGATGGTTTTGTTGATTTAGGTGATGAGACTCCGGACAGCAATAAGAATATTCTAGCAAATCATGCCCTTGTGTTTATGTTCGTTCCTTTGCTGTGTAATTGGACCCAGCCCGTGGCAATTTATGCAAGTAAAAATGCCACTCCTGGGGACATATTTTCAAAAATATTAATTCAAGTTATTATTCAATTAGAACAATCTGGAGTGAAAGTGATAGCATTCACGTGTGATGGTAGCCAGTCTAATAAAAGGGTCTGGACGATTCTAGGGATCTCAGGAAAGGAGGGGAAAACAAAGTGCTTTATTGAAAATCCAGTTGACCACAAAAGGAAAATATGGGCGTTTTCCGATAGTGTTCATATTTTTAAATGCATTCGCAATCATTTCCACGACAAAGTAAATTTGATATATAAAAGCACAGAAGTGAATTATGAATTTTATCGAAAGTTATTTAAAATTTACACATCATGTGAATTCGCCGGTCTTCGAAGCTGCCCAAAGTTGACATCCTCCCACATAGACCCTAACTCATTTCAAAGAATGAACGCGAGGTTGGCTTTTCAGCTATTCAGCAACAGTGTAGCAAATGCAATTAGATTTTTCAGAGAAATGAAGCCTAATGAGTTTCGTGGCAGTGAGAATACTGAATGTTTAACCAGAGATCTCAATAACCTTGTGGATGTCCTGAACTCTACGTTGCCCGAAAAGGATTGTACAAAGGTTCTCCCTCACACAAACTTCTATTAGAATTTTTAGAAAATATCAAAACTCAGAAGAACACATTTGCTTCCTCAAGAACTATGGAATCATTGAGAGTAACCCTGACAAGTACTCTTGAAATATCGGAATTTTTGTGGGCTAGAGGATTTACCTATGTTTTAACTGCTAAATTTAATCAAGATCCCTTAGAGCGTCATTTCGGAATTTTGAGATCTCTAAGTTGTGATGATCATCCTTCGACCGTCGACTTTTTACATTTACATATGTTGCAATCCATATATGTTCCAACGAAACTTGTTCTAAATTCGTCAGCAAACAGCGAACCCAAAGTAGAAGCACCCCTTACTTCGTTTGTAAATCAGATGCGCGCAATGGCTAGAGAAAGTGCACATAGGAGCAAAGAAATTAAGGACAGTGTAGAGATGAAAATCAAAGATAAAATTGTAGTGACTGACTGGGAAAATGAAATCACCCTCCCATATCAAGCAGATCTCGTTAAGCAGAATTTAGTGTTCTATCTGGCAGGTTACATAGTGAAAAAAAGTGACAAGTATATTAATTGTCCACAGTGTATTCGAACACTGTCTAGTGAACAAGTTCCTGACCCTTCGGTAGCAATGTTTACTTCCTTGAAAGATTATGGTTACGATAAAGATGTCAGGTATTTAACATACCCTCCCGTTGCGTACTCCAGTTGCTTTTACAAGCAGAGGCGGTCATCTCAGAGAAACTTCGCTCGGAACATAATTTATGGGGCGACATATTTTTCAACTGTTTGGATAGCAATGATTCTATCTTCGTCGGCTCTTCAGATTTAGGATGCAGTGGTGACCACAGAAGTGAACTTGCGGGAAAGTTAATTTTCCACTACCTCAAGTGTCGTTTTTTCTTCCGCACCAAGGAACTGAGGAAGGAGCTCCTATCATCCAAGAAAGCCAAGTCTTCGCGGAAGTTGTCCAAGGTTTCCGACAGCTGATGCAATCACGGTGAGTTCAGGGTAATTTTATATGGTTTGACACACAGATATTAGGAATGTAAGCAGTTTTTATCTTGATGTGTGTTGGCTTATCGTACCGTGACATATCCGGTTACCTCACAGATAGTTAACTGGTTATTAGATTCCTCAAATAATAATACGTCGATATGTGTGATAACTGTGTCTCTTAAGTTTATTTCTCGCAGTGATTTCCGTACAAATATTATTTGGCGTCTGCATTAAACGTAATCATAACAACTTGTCTCGCCCTGTCTCGCTTGTTGGATCTGTAACGACACGAATGCGATCTGCTGGCTGGGCCAGGTAACACCGAGAGTGAGCTGACTTCCTTGTTCTATAGGCTATGATAAGACAGTGGAACTTTGTTATAACGTCATTGAAGGGACCAAAAAAATAATGACGTTATGTCCGAGTGACGTTATAAAAGAGTCGTTATAAAAGACCCTTTTTAATCACTAGTAAGGAAGGAGAAATAAAAAAAAAGATCTTTGCATTATTAGCATTATTCGTGATATTTATTCTAAAGTTTACAAACTGCATTTCATTTATACAAACAGCATGAAGAATATTTTAAAAGATCAAAAAGAAAGTACATGTAACTTACATTTAGGCTTACTGTCGAAAGTAATCCGTAATTTTTTTTTGAACGTTCCTTTCTGAAAAATAAATTCTTTCTGTTGTGCTGTGGAGATGCTGCGCTGCATTGAACGTGTCGTCAGACGTCTCTCTAAAGCAGTAAAATCGTGAAAGAGTTTCGGCGGCTCTCATTGCTTCCTGTACTGTCGGACAAACGATGTCGGCATTCTCCTCTTGCTCAGCATCTTCTTCAACACTATCTTCTGATTCTATGTTTTTTACTTCCGCGATAATTTCTGCGTCACTCAACACTTGGAATGTTTCTACTTGGTCATCCACTGATGCATAGGAATCAAGTTCATTTCCAAATTCATTTACGTCGAATTTCTTAATCCACTCCGAGAGCGGCAAGTCGTCGTCTTCGTCATCATCGGGTAAATTTTCATGTACGAGTACGCGCGCGCACATATATACGTTTATATGAAATTTAGAGTAAAATATCTGAGAACTTTTTGACGCTATAACAGAGTAGTACAATATTTAGTGACGTTAAAACCTGGAATTTGTATAATGTTAAAGATATCAGTTTGACCGGACTTATGACAAAATAACGCTACACCCGAGTTGACGTAACAGCCGAGACCGTAATAAAGTTCCACTGTAGTATATAAAAACGCGCGTATTCGAATGCAACGTTGTGTCAAAATTTCAAAGCAACGGTGAAGAACTTTCGGAGATTTAAGATGTTGAACAAACGAACATTTACATTTTTAATTATAGATGTAGTTCATAATAAATAGTGTTGCAAGATACTATATATATCCTAAGCCTAAAAGTGTTCCCAAACCTAAAAATATATTGTATACAAAATTAAATTACACTAGTTGTAAGTTAAATTAAAATTTGTAGCTTGCCAATTTGTAAGCAAGTCATGACTGTTAAAGTCTTTTGTTTAAGTTGTTCAGGTTAAGAAAACTACAAATCAACTTAAAATCAGTTTTACGAAGTTAGTAGGTAAACAGTTGATAAAAGTTACTAGCATCTCCTTCACGAACCACGGTCAGGGGTGGGGGCAGAAACCAGGTTTGCCCTGGGTTACAGAGACCTAGTTGTGGCTCTGAACCTAGTTTACGACTATGGCCACGAAGCTAACAATAAAACATCAAACTATGTGTGGCACGATAAAAAGAACAGTGGACAGGAAATTAGGAAGATACCCAGATGACATTTTATGGGGGGTTCCAGTGTTTTAGAATACGGCACTTGATCAAGGATACTCAGAAACAAGGATGTCAGAGATTCGGATGTCAGGAAACCAACTTCTTGCAATTAGTCAAATGATGAACTGAAACAGACCGCATACGAAATAGCGGTACAACAAGGAAACGTAACGTAGTATCTATATTGGCTCCAATGCAACAGGGTTAAATATGAGCAGCACCTACAAATAGCGGGCAACCAGTGGCGTAACCGCCGGACCCGCAGTGCGGGGAACCCTGCGGGCTAGGCAGGGCCGGCGCAAACATTTCCCTCAGTTTTTTAAAAATGGGTGTAAACCACTGAACTTAGTAAAACATAATTTTCCCGTATGTATTTACAGGGAATAGATAAATAAATTTAATTTTTAACTGTTATTTTACCAGCACCTAATGATGAACTTTGATAGTAAAAACTATTTACTTAACTGCACAATAGGGCAGTTATTCCAGTTAAGAATGCACCGAGCCCACCGGCCGTGCCTGCGTCGCATCGTTATTCGTTATGACCTACGAAATGAACTAATAAACGGGCAAAAGTATTTGATCGCGTTGTAAATGTTACTCTTACAGCTTAAAAGTTAGTCTTTAGAGAACATTGGTCAGACCAGTAGCGGAAAATGTTTGTCTGTTATCGATCTTTTGAGTAAATACGATCCATTGTTGCAAGATATAATCCCATTGTTGTTGTGGTCCGAAGAACAGTGAAAAGTAGGCCTGTATGAGATCTAAAATTCAAAATGAACTCACTCAGCTTTTATCTAAAAAAGTTGAAAATATTATTTTTAAATAGATTTTAACTGCTCAGTTTTTCTTTGTAATAATGGATACTACACAAGACGTTAATAGAAAAGATCAACTGAGTCAAGTAATCAGACATTTCTCAATTTCTGAAGATGAAGCAGGAAGATCCACCAACATGAAGTTATTGAAAGCTTTCTAGGATTTATAGAACTGGCCTAGGCTTAGAAGAAGAGATTTTAAACAGTCTTGAGGAGAATTTATTCTGTTTACATTAGGCCTATATAGCCTAATGTTAGTAGTTGCCACAGCTATAAGGAGGTGTTATTATTTAAGAGGCATGTAAGGGTAGTAGGGCCTAGGGGGGCCAGAAGAACGAGTTACGCCACTGCGAACAACGAAAGATTTTCATTTAGTTATACGCCTGCGAAACCCCGGAAGACCAAGGAAGATATAGAGTACTGAGCGCGGGCAGGTTCATGGCTCCTACTCCTTCAAGTTGGTGATGATGACGACAGTTCCTAACTTCTTACGTTACACTTTCAGTGAGCTACACCACACTAACTTTCATACAAAATTTAAATATGGTATCCGTAAACTGTCACTTTTAACTTTGTGTGTGTGTGTGTGTGTGTGTGTGTGTGTGTGTGTGTGTGTGTGTGTGTGTGTGTGTGTGTGTGTGTGTGTGTGTGTGTGTGTGTGTGTGTGTGTGTGTGTGTGTGTGTGTGTGTGTGTGTGTGTCTTGTCTGTAAAAATCTGTAAGCGTGTATTGATAACAAAGTGAAGGAAAGTAAGGAATTGCAAACACTTTGTTAAGGAAACCTACAGATAATCCCTGATTGTCCGAACCTAATGGAGGGGAATAGATCCATGGGTCATGGATATTTCATGAATACTCTTGAGTCCATATACAACTCTCTGCGACTGGATAAGTGACAGTTGACAGCGTATAAAAATAAATATTTCCAAATTGAATAATATCACAAATTCTATTTCAAAAATATTTAAAATGTACAAAAAGATTAAAAATTATCATATAGTCCTATACTAAATCATTGCTCAGTCTTTTCATTGCTGCCTCTTTTCGTTAACAAACGTTTACAAATTTCAAAATTCCTCGTCTATTATTCTTCACTGGTTTCTTTCTTGCAGCTTCCAATCGTTAACGAGAGTATAAACAGGTTTCAGAAATCTCCTCTAAAATCCTGATCAATCTGTAATGCGCGGCTTCTATTCGCTCTTCCCTTTCATCTGACTCGGGGATTTCCACGTATTTAACCGTTGTCTGTAAACAAGTATAACCACGCTGCTTACAATCATCAAATTAAGTGTTTCAGAACTAGAATGCTGTTGTAACCTATCGAGTGGCTGCTAGGCTACAACGGTTAGTTGTTGTGGCTTCGGAGGTGAATTTAAATCATTGTTATGAACCGTTCTTCTCTGAAAACAATTTACAGTACTGTTAATTAGCAAATACAAAACTTTTACAATTTCCTTTATAATAATAATTTTTGAAATTAACGTAAATCAGTTAATTCAATTACTTTTACTCAACTATAAGTACCTTCAGTTACTAGTCCTTACTTTCAACAAAATAATGTAACTACTTTAGTTACTCTTTGAAAATTGACAAATAACAAAACGTATGACTGACTACCACTGGCTAGAGAGGCTCTCTTAGAACGCCTTCTAACTCAAATCAAGAATTAGTCAAAGTGAGACAGACTTAAGTTCTCTCAGAACTCTTACAATCAAATTTGTTTTCTTTGGTATTTACTTGGCTTTTTTTACACAATCCGTGGGTGTAACCTTTATTTACAGTGGTGGGAATGTTCCCTTCTCTTATTTCTAAAGCCTTAATTATGATTGGCTAAAACTAGTTGAAGTGAGAGTAGTTTCTTACAATTTTTATAAGACTTCTTACTATTCGTCAAAGGCTGTATCATGTGACCCTACGTCACGATTTGGCGGGGTTTTATTATTTTAGATTACAGTTCTGACGGAGCAAAACACCTGCTTTCACCAAGTCCTCACGGAGTACACCTGCCGTCACACGTGTGACCCATTACTTGACTCATCCCAAAAGTATATCAACTTTATGGCGACATTTATGTGTTCTGTCCTTGTCACCATTAATTCTTATCTGATGTGTCTCGCCAGATTTCCTACGATTATCACTTCCTGGACAGTCACGCTTATTGAGAAAGAGGGTGAAATCTTTACCAATCGTAGGAAAGCTCCTAAAACTATTTTTTTGTTCAAAATATCTGCTTGCCTGGTATATAGTCTGACACCTGTGTCCATTGCCAAATAACTAAAATTTCTACACTCTCACTTCTAAGTAAAGTATGATATAATTACATTAATTACAACTGACAATTAAAACAATGCTTTGAGCAAGGGTGGTCCAGAGAGGAAAAGACACATACTTGTTTGTTAACGCAATGGATCGGACAGTGCAAACGGCAGTACCCATATGTAGCCTAATTATAACTGTGCTGTAAAAATCTACAAATTTAAAATTTAATATTTAAACGTTAAAATTTTTTTTAAACAGTTCTGTTGATGCTGGCTGGAGAATGATCCAGTGTAATGTACATATTAGCAAAAACTGAAATAAAGGATTACATTCTGGACAATTCTAAATATTATAAATCAATACAGACTAAACACACACATGCATACATACATATATAAGTGTAGGAGTCCGAGCGCATATATAAAAATTTCAATTTCAAAAATTTTCTAAGAATTTTCAACATTTTTATCTCAAAATAGCCCACCTTCAAAAACCATTGAAAATTTAAAACATAAAAATTCAGCTCTTTTAGGACGTTCGGAAAAACACTTTATAAAAAATAGCTCAAAAATCAATTAAATATGAAAATAACGACCAAAAGTCATCCAAAAACGTCCTTAAAAAATTTCGTTAGGAGCTCCCTTTACCTAAGATTTTTCGAACCCACTATCATATCTTACCATAATTTGTGTACAAAATATCGTATAGCCTACTCCATAATTATTATCGTGTCTTAAAATTTTGTAAAAAACAGGCTTAAAATCACATTTTTAAAGTAATTTTTAGAGCTCTCTACACCTAACATATTTTTAGGAACACGTGAAACATATTTCCGAAAATCATTAAAATATGTGCGTATGCAATAGAAAATATTTGCATGTGAGAATTTTGCATATGTAAATATTAAAATTTTAATTAGAAATATAGAAAATATAAAATAACTTATTTAGAAAATTATGAGAACACAATATTATGTATTATCTTACCATTTTTTATCTCCTCGAGACCATTATAAGTTATATTAACAGATTTTTCATTCACATTCTTTAAATCAGATTTATCAAGAAGCTTTACATATCTATCGTGTAAGAAAACTTCAAATTGATCGTCTAATGTAACGCCTATTTTTCTCCCATAGTGAACATTAATAAACTGAAAATTGTTAGCTTTATACTTTTTACCAATTTCTAACTCACCCAACTTTTCACTTTCGAATGAATTATTCAGTGTAGCAAATAGGTGATCCATTATTTTGTATGTTGTTTGAAGTTAGTGTATATATATACATATATACTAAATTACATTTAATATTTATAAATAAATTTACCTCAAGATATACCTTTTCCTTATTAGGAACATGTTACGGGTACCATCTTGTTCCCATCCTCAGCCTTCCGGTTTTTGTGTCTGGTGAAGTACATGTGTGCTGGTTGACTATTATTATTGTGGCTTCCTGTTGGCTTCTGGTACTTCAAATTGGCTTTATTGTGTGTGATTGTGGTGTTTCTGTTAGTTTTTTGTGTATTTTCGATGTTGAGTGCTTTGAATATTGTGTCATGTTTTGTATTGATTTGTATTTGTTCAGGTATTAGTTTGTTTTGTGTTTTATGTTTGTATATTTGTAAATTTTCCCAAATGTTCATTATAGTGCCTTTGTGTGATATACGTTTTATTAGTGTCACATTGGTTGTCTGGGAATTCATGTCCTGTGTTTATTGCATGTGTGGCTAAATTGGATTTATATATTTCTGGTTTTTTGTATGCGTTTAGGTGTTCAAAATAACGTTTTTTCAGCTGTTTTTTTGTTTGTCCTATGTAACATTTATTGCAATCTTGGCATTCAATTTTGTATATACCGTTAGTTGTTGTATTAGCTTTGTTGTGTGGGCTATTTAGTTTTTGTAAATTATTTTTATTAGTTTTGTATGCTATTTTTATATCTGTGTTTTTAAATAGTTTTGTTACTTTTGTCATTTTATTATTTATGTATGTGAATGTGGCCCATTTTTTGTTATTGTTACTATTTATGTGTTGTTCATTTTGATTAATTCTTAATTGTTCAGTTTTATTTTATATTTGATTTTATTTTCTATTTTGTTTACAGTATTTTTATTGTATCGATTTTCATAACCAATTTGGTATATTATATTTCTTTCTTTGTCAGTTTCTTGTTTGTTTAGGGGAATTTTGTACATTCTGTTAAATAGCGAATAGAATGCTGCCATTTTATGTTGTGGTGGGTGGTCAGAATGGTTAGGTATAATGATGTTAGTAGAAGTTGGTTTTCTATATATTGCATATTGTATGTGGTTGTTGTATCTTGTGATGGTTATGTCTAAATACTTGATTTTGTTATGTTTTTCTTTTTCTTCTGTGAATTGTATTTTAGGATGTATGTTATTGATTTGTTTCAGTATGTTCTCTGCATTTGTGTTTTTGTTATTTGATACATATAGCCCATCATCTACATATCTTATCCATATGCCATTTGGATCATATGATTTTTTATTAACATAAAACATATGATTTATTAACATAAAACACAAAACAAACTAATACCTGAACAAATACAAATCGATACAAAACATGACACAATATTCAAAGCACTCAACATCGAAAATACACAAAAAACTAACACATACACCACAATCACCCACAATAAAACTAATTTGAAGTACCGGAAGCCAACAGGAAGCCACAATAATAATAGTCAACCAACACATATGTACTTCACCAGACACAAAAATCGGAAGGCTGAGGATGGGTACAAGATTGTACCCGAAACATGTTCCTAATAAGGAAAAAAAGGTATATCTTGAGGTAAATTTATTTATAAATATTAAATGTATTATATACATCAAGAAAAGGACTGTAGCAGAAAGTGATCGAATATAGGAATAAATAGGAATATAGGAATATATAGGAAAAAATTAGAACAAAATTTTATTTCCAATTCTTCATTCAGATTCACTCTCAAATTATTTTTTCAATAAAGAGAATTTCCTATTCAGATTTTCCGAAGATATATTCCGAACAAAAATTGCCAAAGTTACATTCCGAAGGTACTGGGACCACAAATTCCGAAAGTATATTACGAAGACAAACTGCCAAATTTATATTCAGAAGATATTTGAACCACAAATTGCGAAAGTATATTACGTATATTGAAATTCTTTGCGAAACTCTACAGCGGATATAAGAGTTTTCTATTGACCGGAGCTGTTACAGAATATAAAATTTCATAACATTTCAAAACGTTGTTCTCAAGGGTAAAGTCCATACAGTTGTGGGATTGACTCTCTACGAAGCTCGTATACAGTGTCAAGGTTAAGTAACAAGTAAATTAGAACACGCAGATAGAGGGTATCTGTTGAGAATTTACTAGAAAACTCTACATTCAATTTTAAGTAAGTATACCTATTATTGTAAAGTGAAAGTTTGTATTGTGCGGTGGGAGGTCTAGCTACCTGGGCGGGGCCTCAGCCCACACACATGCTTGTTTACTGTGAGAAGTCTACAAAAGTAATGTTCTGGTAGTTTTAAATAAAAGGAAAAATCTGGAAGCTTTTTTCTATATAAACAGAGATGCACTCGACCAGTTAAGTTCAGTTTTAAATCTGCTTTTGTAATGTGTATTTCGTGTGTCCGTTGTATGTATACTTGCTACTAAACTGTTCTTCAATAAAGTGTGTGTTTGCTCCTGTACTTAAATTATTAATTATTTTTAACCATACCTCAACAGTATCCGTAATGGAAACAACAGCTGATATGATGTGGCCAGTGGAAGACGATCGATGGCCAAAAAAGTCTCCTAGCGTGACTCATGGAACAGACGCAGAAGAAGGAGAGCAGAAACTTGTCGGCAGGATATCGAGAAGGCAATGAGGTCCAGGCGATGAAGGCAATGTGGCGGGTAGGCAAACCGCTCTGATCTCCCACCAGATAGCCTAATTGGGAAAAAATGAATGAATGGACAGAGACAGGTGCAGAATGAAATGCGGGAAGCGGCCAGCCAAGACGACCCTTACTCTGTGTGTGTGCGTCTGTCTATCTGTGTTTATAGTTCTCATCGTTAACAGTATAGGTTACCCTAAACCTGAGTCGTTCAATTTAGTATTATAATATCGCCACCAACATAGCTTATATTCTGTTGTCAAATGCATATTGTTAAACATACTGTTCGATTAAAAGATGTGGCACTACTTGCTTACCATGTATTCGCTGCATAGACCTACTGTATCACGCCAATCGCGTGGTCGTACACAACGTACGTACAGCCCCAGTAGACAAGATAGCAAAGTAGGGATAAGCCGCACAGGCCAACTGGGGGTGTAATTGATTACTTCAGACAATGTAGTAACTTATGGTTATACAAACTAGGCACATATATTTATTACTTCCAGAGAAATCGGGTTTTTTCTTTGAAATGCTAACTAAAAACTAAAAACGTCAGTTTCACAATTCACTAAACAACTCATTGTATGTCGTGGAACATACTTTTAAACGAGCTTAATCACAAACAATACCTAACGCAAATATTTACATTTCTCTTTTATCACTAAAACCTTCTTTATTAGTATATATAAATATACTATAACAAAATATTTTGGCTTACAATAATATGTGGATGTTGCGATATTATGTTCACTAAATACTTTAATTTGGTGTTAAATGGCGGTTTCTAACATTACTTATTACTAAAGCATTGTGTGTGTGTGTGTGTGTGTGTGTGTCGGGGGGGGGATCAGAATGCAACGTATATATACTCGAATTCTATGCGTCAGTTAATAAAACAAACCTTTTATTAACTCTAGGCCGAAAATGTCTCATTTACCTCCGTCACTCCACCATTTTATGTTTTTAAAGAAAACTTTATATCTAAGAGGTGATAGAGATATCTTAATGAAATTTGGTACACGTGTTTACATTAATGTTCTTTAATAAACTAAGAAATCACGGTTATTTTATGAACTCAAATATCAAAATGGTGGCTACTTTAATTTTTTAATCACTAATAGCTCTGCAAATTTTAATTTTGTCAAACTAACGTTTATTAACAAAAATGGTAAGCATTTTATTGTGAATACAGTGACATATTGTTTGTCCAAATCATATAACAAATAACCGAGCCATGGCAGAAAACAGTTTACCCATAAATCCTGAGTCCTTGATTTTTTTGTGCCGGACTTCGGTTCCTCCAGTGTAGGAAGAACTTATTTAAAGTTAATATTTTATTTCAAATTAACTCTTTATCCGTAATTTATAACTAAGTAAAGGATATAGATTTCCAATAATTAAATTAAAAACTTTTAACAAATTCATTTGCAGGTATTTACATATCTTAATTTGAATCACAATTAAAATTATTTGGAATTACTAGAAAATAATTTCATGTTCAAGTTGTACACCATCTGTTTGCTCTAGTGAGTTCAGTGACAACATATGTAGTTTAACTAAATAATACTGTCAATTAATGTTCTTAAAGACAATTCCTAAATTCATTTGTTCGTGTTACTTTACTCATTGTTTATCATGTAATTGTCGAGAATAACTAATTCAAACGACTGAAATGTCAGATATTCGTCTCACTTATAAACTTTCAAACTACAATTGGAAGAACGCACAATTGATCGCACGTTTATAAGAAGAAGAATAGAATACTGAATAAAAATTGGGGAAATCCAGAAGTGAGTAGAAGAATAATAATTGCTATGTTTGAATGTGTGTATAACAAAATCAAAGATTAAAACCGTACCACCTACAAAGCGTAAAAGCCCTTGAGAATGTTGACTATGAACACAGACGGACATTTTGTTTTCTTTCCTGTACAAAGTTTCAATTGATCCGCACTTATTTAGTCCCGGATATATTCACTGGTGAAGCAAGTCTTACATAAAATAGAATTATTAATGTCCATAACAATCATTACTAGGCAGAAGAAAAAACATCACACATTGTTTTTAAATTTGTTAGAAGTTATAAATCCTAATTTCACTAAAAACCAAGCCCTTACCTTGTTATAAACTACTATTAGTGAGGTAATTTTAAAAGTTGTAATAACTTTAAATAAATTTTTCTTATACTGAAGGAACCATAGTCCTGCTTATAAAATTATGAATATTTCTAAGACATTAAATTCCATTAACGTAAACATCCGTACGAAATTTCATCAAGATGTCTTTGTCGCCCCTTTAGATATAAAGTTTTATTTAAAAATCGAAAATGGCGGCCAGACAGGAAAATAAAACGTGTGTATACGAAATTTTTCTTCTACTAATACAAAATTCGAATCTGTATAGTGAGGGTATCTTTTACGTTACACCCTGGCTTCCGTGCGTGCACGCGCGAGCAAGCGTGTAATCCTGCAGTATGTAGCATATATTT
The DNA here is from genome assembly GCA_034769895.1 of Magicicada septendecula. Classification (NCBI taxonomy): domain Eukaryota; kingdom Metazoa; phylum Arthropoda; class Insecta; order Hemiptera; family Cicadidae; genus Magicicada; species Magicicada septendecula. Next base: position 152,329,275 of record CM068376.1, on the reverse strand, counting down.
TATATTACTTTTAACGTCACGTAATTTTTTATGAGTACAATGTTTTGCACTTTACAATTCAGTATTATTATTTTAGATAATTGCTTTTATTGTAATCGAAGTGTTTCGTTCTTGCTCTTCCTGTCAGTAATCTGATACTGATTGCCTACAATACTTATTCATTAAATTATATAAACACACTTCCAATTACAGGTAAAGTAAAGCTCTTTTTGGTAATTAGCCTCATGTTATTTTCATACATAGAACTGAGTAATACTGCTTCACGTAAGTGTTTACATCATAAGTAAAACACTAATAAAACTATACAATAATTTATAGCCCTTCACTGAAAACGTACACCCCGTGTAGCAGCAAATCGACGTACGTCGTTGTTCGAGAGAAATACACTTCAAACGCCTTCAACGCCCCGAATGCGCATTGCCACACATGAAACCCGACAAAAGTGTAGCCCACATAAAATGCTGCAAATTAAATCTGATACGGCCATTAGTCATAAACACAATGCTTTTTTTCCGGTTTTAACAAACTATAGCTACATCGAATGAATCACATACTCCCTCTCCCCCTCGCCCCCCCCCCCCCCTCTCTCTCTCTCTCTCTCTCTCTCTCTCTCTCTCTCTCTCTCTCTCTCTCTCTCTCTCGCTCTCGCAGACGCACGGTATATTCAGTTCCATGCATAAATGTCTACATAAATTAGTTTTCTACCCTAACATAATCTAAAACAAAAAAGACAAGTTAATAAATGTAGTAGGCTTATCATTTTTTAATTTTAATGAAAATTTTAAAGTACTGATTTTAAGATAAACGTCTACGCTTAAATTAAGTTGGTATGTAGCAGCGTATTGTAAGACAGAGATTCTGGCGCGGGAAAGGTCGGCACCGTCTTGTTGAACAACCCAACTAACGTTGTTGAACAAACAACGATGTTATAACAACACACAGTTTACGACAACCGTCTACTTAGATGTACAAAACGATATGAAATAATTAAAGAGGAAAAATTACTAAATATTCGTATTGTACCTAGTAATCCGGAGAACTGTAAATTCAATGATGTCCATTTGACTTGACGAGTAACCAACTTTTGACACTCAACACACAGACAAAAGTGCACAGTGAGATTGTTACAATGGGGTGTGAGGTTCAGATCACCACAGATAGACTGCGTCATAAAACTTGTTTAAAATTCAAACCGCCAAACCAGATTAGTCTACATTTATATTTAGATAATTAAAGCATGACACATTAAATGCATTGATGAGTTAGGAAATAATTTAGAAGCAAGTAAATTATTACATGTAATGATGTAACGTATAATCACGTAATGCCCACAAAACTGTGCACAATACGTTTGTGTGTATTCTTGAGGGTACGGAAATCTCCAAAGTCATTCAGAAGTCTGACTCATTGGGATTTAATTGTACTGGAACTATCTTCGTTCGTGCCCGTGTAGTGTAGCCTTAGTAACGCCTAGTCATTAGGGTTACTTCGCAGAGAGGTTTCAATTATAACCCTGTCTCTACGTGCGTCACGTTAACCTACCCCCTTCCACGGTCGCGCCACAATGACAGCATTGCCAATGAAGGCATTTCTTTCCGTCCACTGTACTTGATGTCCCACGGTAGCAAGTCAACTGGCCGTAACCTGAGAGATGCTACAGTTGCCCAATCTCATATCTTTGGCGTATTTACAGGGGGGAGACGATCGGGATCCCCCCCCCCAAGGATCGAAAATGTTGACAAGGAATTTTGTTAATCTCTTAATTTTTAGACTTTTTAATAATTCCATCTGCTGTGTACGATAATATAGTAGTAACTTTTTTTAAAAAAGGTACTAACAGACAGCCTATTGCACAGCATTTCCGTATTTGAAATATGAAATATAGGAAAATCAATTCAGTCTCCCTGGAAGAAGTTGCTGATGAATGGCCAAAAAATCAAGGCGAATTAAAGTCTAAAACATTTTCAAACAGTGTATCTTTTTAGTTTTTAAAATTTTCTTGATTTCTATATTTTATTATTAAAACTGTAGTTATCATTTTCTAATCTTAAATGTCAATAAATATCTTGTAACCAATGCTTCAATAGCACATATTTTTATTGTGTTATTACCTATAACATTAATGGGACTGATTTCAGGATGTTATCAACATTTATCAGCCACTTTGAAGATTATAATACTGATTAGTGTCAATTTCTTTTCTTCTTCCATATGAAGCCGACACGACCGGATCTCCCCCTCCCCAAGGCTGAATTCTAGGATTCTAGATACGCCGTTGTCTAATACTATATAACTGAGGCAGTAGCCTAAGCCACGCTCTGATTTATAATCTAGGGCTCCTCCCACCAAACTCCACTTGTGTCTAAACATTAAGGAATTGGCTCCAAGAAAAAGACCGCCCAATCTAAAGCGATGCCGTGTTGATACTGTGGAGTCTCTGTGTTACCCAAAGGTGTAGTTCTAGATGAGCGGAATCCTATTTGCTCGATAATTGATAACAGCCATACATTCTCTCTAATGTTTAATTAATTATTTATACAACTGCCTGTATTATAAGTGTATGTCTGTTCTTATACCATTAGACTGACTGGTAATGTAAATCGCGCGTGGTTTTATACATACATTTCATCATCATCATCTTCTTCTTCTTCTTCTTCTTCTTCTTCTTCTTCTTCTTCTTCTTCTTCTTCTTCTTCTTCTTCTTCAGCAGTACAACCCAACGTGAGCCCTGACTTCCACTTCTTTTTCTTCTTCAGCACTACAACCCAACGTGAGCCCTGGCTTTCCAATACTAATCGTCTCCAAAGTCGCCTGTCCATTGCTATCTCATTATAACCCTCACATCCATTCTTCTGAGTTCTTCTAGCACATCATCCAAACATCTTATCCTAGGACGGACCTTTTTCCTGCTTTTATAGACATGCACCCTCATCATATTCTTTGGCATACGCTGATTATCCATCCGCTGTAGGTGACCTAGCCATTCTATTTGTTGAGCCTTTATGAATCTTACAAAGTCCTTATGATTCATTAGTTCATCTATCTCCTTGTTATTTCTAATTCTCCACTCGTCGTCATCTTCTTTAACCAGCCATAAACACGTCTTATGATCTTTCTTTCAAACCTTCTTAGTGTTTCTTGTATCTTTTTTATCAGTGTCGATGTCTCGCCTCCCCTAAGTAACAATCGGTCTGATAAGTATTTTTTTGTATAAGTATATATTTTTATTTTTGTGTTACGACTAATGAGTTTGCTTCTCGATAGTCTGCTGTTGGCATAATATGCACTATGTCCTGTTTGTATCCTGTCATGTATTGTATGTATTGTCGTGTTTATGGCCCCTCTATTATCTATCATATTACCCAGGTATCTAAACTTATTAACGACGTCAAATGAATTATCATCTATGCATAAATTATAACTTATAGATTTCTTCTCCTTTCTGATGCAGAAATCAGCATGTATTTACTTTTCATATTAAATATATAGGCCTATAGCCTAATCGGAGTGCAACTATAGAGAAAAACCTAACTGGAGTAAATCGTGAGTTATGTGCAATATAGTTATGTGAGTTAGGTGGGTTGATTTCGAACGGGCTAGCCAAAAAGAACTACTCAGTAAATTGAACCACTGACTAGAGTCGGTCGCGCCGCAGGACATTCGCGTCAGCCACGCTCCTAACAGCCACTTATAGGCCTACCAGTAAAACTAAACAACCGTAGTTCGATCTTAGTTCAATCGTTCGCTTGCAGTAGGTCGTTCGCGAATGAGTTAACGAGTGTTAGAATTGAGTTTTTAACCCGCTGCCATTCCACTGGTAATTCGTTTATTGTTCTTGATTGCACTTTTACTTTTTGAGTTTTTGTAGTAAGTAGGCCTATTACAAATTCCACATTTTTATATTTTTAATTAATTTGTTGTACTGTTAAATAATTAATTTATATATATTAATAAATCGCGTGTATATATTATACAATATAAAAGTATCTCTTAAATGAATGTAGGCCTATATATAATTTTTTTAAGACACGGATTTGTAATGTAAACGACTATCAGTCCCGATGAATCGGAAGGGCATGAGAGAATACACAGTTTGAAAATTGTTTGTTATTACCTGATTTTTGTTATTTCGGCATAAATATGATAAAAATAAAACAGTAGAGAATACCATATATAGTAGGCTACTGGGATTGGGGGAAGTTGATTTAAAGGTTGTTAAATAAGAAGAATAGATCATTTTTTTGTTACTTCAGATTTGTGTTATTTATTTCGACTCTTAAATGAGAGACGGGGTTTTCGATTCTACCCGAAGGCGACTTGAATATAACTATTTTTATAATATTCTTTATTTACATAATATTTTATTGTATGTATGTTGTGTTGAAACATCAAAAAAAGATAGGGCCTATTGGTTATAGGCCTATTCAGCTAAGCGTCATGCGCTCTGATGTTTCTCAAGTGCATGAGGAGGCAAGGAATGTTTTATAGTCAATTTTTGTTCCTTTAATATCTATAACAATTTTATAAAAATAGGGTCCGAGATATTGAACTAGTGTCCTAGTTCACTGTGCTAGTTCGCTGTTATGACCGACCTATGATGCGTTTGTTTCAATAAACTACTTTGACCATCTAATCTGTGTATCTACACAAAAGGCTCTCTCTCTCTCTCCCTCTCTCTCTCTCCCTCTCTCTCTCTCTCTCTCTTTCTCTCTCTCTCTCTCAATTTTAACATTAACATTTATCAGACAAGGTAATTTTCTTTCTCACACCCTGATCCTCCACCCCAAAGGGTATTCCACGCTTTGAGTGACAAAACAATACGCTTTTGTCAAGAAAAGATACGCTTTCACTCCAGTGTAGGAAATCTTCAAATAATAATTCTACACTTAGGCCTACATTTTTTTATAGTACTTAAAAATTATACGCGATTTAAGTACTACAGTATTATACTTAATACTTATATTTAATTAATTATACAAATACATCAGCTTAAGTGAACGTACAGACACTACCCGGTATAACTATAGAGCGTTACAGCCAACTGACATTTAAATGCAAAACTAGGCTACTAAAATAAAACCGAAAACACGACCTTTTTTTACCTCCAGCTGTGCAGTTTGTGAAGAATAGGGTGTAGGCAATACCCCCTCTACTAAGGCCTCACAACCGGTCAGAGAATCGTGTGTCACGTGACCACCATGAGGCGAACATTCCGAGCCCCGAGTCAAGTTACCATGTGATGTTAGAATAGTTGGTGATAACTTACGTTTAGTTAATTCCATTTCTGTTGCTGGTTTCGTGATTTCGGCCTGATAAATACAGCAGTATACAATGGTGTTAAAGTGTTGTGTACCAATGTGTAAAGGAAATTACGACCTTGATAATAAGGCTCATGTGTTTAAGTTTCCTCGGAGTGAGGTTATGAAGAAAAAATGGTTGCATGCAATCCCAAGGAAGGAATACACAGTTACTAATTATTCAGTGGTGAGTGTTATTATAATACTATACACATTATATATATATATATATATATATATAGGAATGTTAATTATCGACCGTATTATTATACTGTTAATGATTTCGAGGTTCGGTCATTAATTATGAAAACTCAGTTTTGCGACGTTTCGAGATTTATTCTTCTCATAATCATGCCTACAACATTAAAATATAGTCTTACTACAATTATATTATTTGTAAGTGTGTATAGGTGTGTGTAAAGTCATACATTACTATAACTATTTACTTACATTAACTGTGAGATGAGCTACAGCAACCACATTACACTAAACACTTATCACTGTTCCATACTTATACACATATAACACATTACATTTGTATAGTGTTAGCGTTATGTAGTTATCTGACAGACTGCCAGCGATATAAAATTTTAATAGTACCTAACTAGAAAGTTGTTCAGTATTCCTTTACTGTATTAGTTTACAATATTAGTTTACAGGTATAGGAATACTGAACAACTTTCTAGTTAGGTACTATTAAAATTTTATATGGCTATAAAATTAGTTATAAAATATTTTATAAAATTATAAAATTATTTATATAGCTGGCAGTCTGTCAGATAACTACATAACGCTAACACTATACAAATGTAATGTGTTATATGTGTATAAGTATGGAACAGTGATAAGTGTTTAGTGTAATGTGGTTGCTGTAGCTCATCTCACAGTTAATGTAAGTAAATAGTTATAGTAATGTATGACTTTACACACACCTATACACACTTACAAATAATATAATTGTAGTAAGACTATATTTTAATGTTGTAGGCATGATTATGAGAAGAATAAATCTCGAAACGTCGCAAAACTGAGTTTTCATAATTAATGACCGAACCTCGAAATCATTAACAGTATATATATATATATGTGCCTCTTCTCCTTTTTTGTTTCAAGTGTATAATAAGAAAAGTTTAGGTTGATATATATTCATCTTTTCTTGTTTCATAAATATTTACTGGCTTTTTAAGAAGGCGACTGCATACTGTACTTTGCTAGTGAGAGCAATTATTACATTATTTAGTTATTGCGTGTAGATACATCATTACAATGACAAACTCATTCTTTTTTTCATTTACTAGGTGTGTCATAAACACTTCAAAGCCGATGATATTCTATGGGAAGCAAGTGCAGTTTGTCCAAAGACAGGTAGAATTTTAACTTCCCCCCTCTCAAAGCCAAAACTTGCAGAGAATGCAATCCCCTGTGTCTTTCCAAATTGTGCTTCATATTTGTCTTCAAATCCTGGTCCATCAAGAGTAGAGCCAGATAGGAAGAGGAGTAGGTTAGAATCAGAAGCTGTAAGGAAAGCAAGAGAAGAAAGTATCAGAAGTCATACCTCATACATAGATAGAATTTCAGTGACCAACCTTTCAGAGTTAAAAAATAAAATTAATGTGCTGACTATACCTGATGGGTGGTGTAGTGTTATACAGCAAACACAAATTATTTTTATGTATATCGATGTGTGTGTACAACCACACTGTATGATATATGTGGTGATAGAAGAAAATATGTCCTCAAAGGTCTATTCGAAAGGGGTTTTATTACAGTTTAAATTCAATGATGTTAACTCAGGCAAAATTACAAGTACAAATGAAGTTGATTCCATACTTAGACAAGTTCATATGTTCATAAAAGGGGATGATTGTGGCAATAAAGTGAAAGGTACAGCGAATGAGATAGTTCTAGGTTTAATTGAAGAATTTACATTTGAAGAACATAATCCTACATTTCAATTCATAAAGTCTCAGTTACAGCTTTGTTTACTTCCCAAACATAGAAGAGAATATAACCGTAACTTTATTGTCCTTTGTTCAATTTTCCATCTTATTTCTCCTCACGCATACAAATTCATTAGAAACCACAGCCATTTAATATTACCACATGTAAACACCTTGAACACAGTTTGTTCCAATTTAAATGGCAGCCCAATTCTTGAACAAAATCCTACATATTTCCTTGAGTACATAAAGCATAAAGCACAAACTTTTGAAAAACATGAGAAGTATGTAATATTAATGGTTGATGAAATCCATATAAAACCATACATGGACTACAAAGGGGGCAATGTTGTTGGATCAAGCGCAGATAACTCCACACTCGCCTCATCTGCTCAAGTGTTTATGATCCAAACTATTTTATCATCCAGAAAAGAAGTTGTTCATATTCTCCCTGTATCAAAAATAACAGCTGACAGTTTGCATAGTATCATTTCAAAAGTTATTGTTGGTTTGGACTCTATAGGTTTATTTGTTTTGGCAGTGGTTACTGATAATAATGCTGTCAATAGCAAGGCAATGTCAAAATTTTCAAGTCCGCCCGAACTTAAGATCCAGTATTGTAATCCCGCATCTCCTGATAAGCCCCTTTTCTATCTTATTGACTCTGTGCATTTATTTAAATGTGTCAGGAACAATTGGCTCAACCAGAAAACAAATGACAGGGAATTCGTTTTTCCTGACTTTGATGATTTTTCTAAGGAGAATGTTGCCTCTTTCAAGACAATAAGGGATTTGTTTGAGATTGAAGGGGGTAAACTTTTGAAATATGGGTATGGGTTAACAGTTAAAGCTCTTTGGCCTACAAGTTTTGAAAGGCAAAATGTAAAATTTGTATGTCAGCTGTTCAATGACAATATAGCAAACAGTGTACTAGTTCTAGGAGAGAAATACAATCTAGTATCTTATGTAAGTACTGCTCAATTTCTGAAAATAATAACTACTTGGTGGCATATTGTAAATGTAAAGACACCCTTTAAAGGTGTAAGGTACAACAATAAATTCCAGGAACCACTCACTGATAAAAGTGATGATGAGAGGAAGGCCTTTCTAATTAAATTTGTAGATTGGTTGGAACATTGGCATGGTTTAGGTCTGAACTATGGAAAACTGTCCAAGCAGACACACACAGCTCTTCTACACACAACTCGTTGTCTCCTAAAGTTGGTAGAGTTTTGTTCACAAGAACTGAAATGGTCGTATTTACTGCCTGGTAAGTTTCAAACTGATCCATTAGAAGCCAGGTTTGGACAATACAGACAGCTAGCAGGTGGTCAATATCACATTTCTGTAAGGCAAATCTTTGAAATTGAAAAGAAAATTAGAATATTGTCTACAATTGAATTGCCTATTTCTGATGGTAGGAAAATTGTAGTTAATGATTTTGTTGAGGACGAAATAATAATGGATCATGATTACTGCGCCACTGCTTCTTCACAGACATTCACAGGGGAACTCAATGTAACACAATCAGACTTAGATAGCACCTGTTCTGATGTGAGTATTTTAACCTACATTGGAGGTTATTGTTGTCATTCCCTTATGAAGAAATTAAATTGTGAGTGTTGTGCAGAATTTCTGTTACTTAATGATATTAATTTAAGGTGTGATCATCATAATTTGATTGACAGTCTTGATAGGGGTGGTTTGAAATATCCAACAGAAGTAGCTGTCAATTTAGTAACATATACTTATGTCATAGTAAGAAAAATGTTGGAACCAGAAAAGGAGAGAAAATTCTTGAGCTTAAATAATCATCGTAAATATGTTACAGATGTTACAATGAGAATTATTCTGGCAGCTGATGAGTTCATAGAATTTAGTAATGAATGTAGAAATCACACTAAAGAATTTTTGTATCGTAACATTATTTGGAAGTGCACAAATATTTTATTGAATAACTACTGTAAAGCCAGAAATAATGCACATTCAATGAGTGGTGGTTCTACAAGAAAAACAATAATTTTCTCGAAGTAGGTGCTTATGCAAGGGCATATGTATGTGGACAGATACCCCCACTCACAGGTTCATAACTTGAGTAATATTAACGTATTGTTTTCAGTGTATTAATTTGGTGTGTTAGATATAAGATTTGCCTTGTTGAAAACTGTTACATATTTTTAATTCTGTACATAATCATTATTATAAAGTATATCATTGTATTATGTAAACATAATTTTGTACCGGTATATTGTTATCCATAAACTTAATTCCCAACCTCAGTGTATAATAAGTGTTCTCATCTGTCGCCGCGTTCATAACTTGAGTAATATTAATGTATTCTTTTCAGTGTATTAATTTGGTGTGTTAGATATAAGATTTGCCTTGTTGAAAACTGTTACATATTTTTAATTCTGTAAATAATTATTATTATAAAGTATATCATTGGATGGCTGGTTGGGTAGGGTGTGGGTGGAACTCGACGTGCAACCACCTCCACGTGGTGAGTTCTGGGTCGTTTTGTTCTAGCAAAACGAGCGAAGAGTTGCACAGAGAAAATTGCGAAATATTGGTAAATTTCTGTTTTTTCTAAGACGTTGCGCGAACGGAAAAAATTAGATTAATGATCAGAATTTAATTTATTTAGGTTATTTAAACCATAAAACAAGCATAAAAAACTAAAGCGTGTTTATTTTAAAAGTATCAACTAACTTAAAAAATTTACAAAAATGTGATTTTTGCAATTTTTCATAAATTTAAGTACGATGCGCGAACGGAAGATGTTAACCGATTTTAATTTTTTTATGCCGTTTTTCTTCTTATTACAATAGGCAACTTTTCCGCACTAAAGCGTTCCGAAAAAAAAAATATTTATTTTTTTCGACCCAGTCTAGTGTATAATAAGTGTTCTCATCTGTCGCCGCGTGTTTAGAACGTTGACATGTTGAATGTATACACCTCAGTTCGCCTCCAAGTGATCACGTGACTTGCGTGTTGTGAGGCATTTGTAGAGGGGGTGTTGGTGTAGGGCAGTGAACTTACTCCCTCGTTATTTTATGGTGGCCAGCAAACTTGGTGAAAGTTACGTGCCCAGAATCCTCCCTGTTTTTTGTCAGTGTAGCGGTATACCTCATTGAGTGCGTAAGTGTTGATGCGTTTTCAAAAACAAATGCTTAAAAATATTTTAGCTTTTACAGTATATTTTATTTAATTAGGAAAATATACCCCCTGTTTAGACAAAGTTAGGTAAAAGGCTCGGGAAGTGATTTCTGATGTGTGTAAATTTATGGAAGTTGAAAAAAATTAAATTCGTAGACTTGTCGGTGGCCTCTACTTTACGTTTTACTACGAAACGGACAGCCTTCGGGACGCCATTCTATGTGCTACTACATCACAGGTGTCATCACAGCGCTCACAAGGGGGCCGGCACAACAGATAGCTGCCCCCCCGAAAGGTAACGGTACCAAGGGTCAGCTGGACGCAGATTGGTCGCAGGTGTTAATGGCCTCAGGCAACCTGTAAGCAGCGGAGAACTCCTTAGAACAGGTAGGCGCCAGTATCATACAAAGAAATAGTCCTGCTTACACCATTCTAAACAAACTTTCTGGTCTGTTCTAACTTTAAGATTACAATTTATACTGGTGGAAAAAATAATTTTGTTTAAGATATAAAATTTTTCTCTGTTTAATATTTTATTATTTAACACTTTCTAGAAGTAGAAACTGAAGAGTTAGGCGTTTAGTTCAAATGGAAATTTTAACACTTCTTTTAGAAACAATAGGAATAAAACTTGATAAATGCGATAGACTTTTTAATTAGTTAGCAGATTACTCGTTTGTATTTAGTAAAAATTATTTTGTAAATAATTTAAAAATAATAATTTCTTTTGATTTTTATATTTTACTTAAAACTCATTGCTTTGGCAAACGGTTGATTTTAGGGTTAAAGCAAAAAGGAAATGTCAAAAATTAAAAAAAGAAATGTGCCAGTTATATGGTATTGTTTATCTATTTTATGTAATGATGTAGGGTATCATCTTTACTATTTATTGGTTTTGTTCATTTTAGATGTCCTTATTAATGCAACCCTTATGATTTCACACTTACAGAGGTGTGAAAATTATTAGAATAATTGTGATTTTTTTATTTTTTTGGTATCTACTTTTAAGTAAAAGCAATATTTTATGACATAAGTATATCTTTTTAGTTGTTGATATAATTCATTTTTCATCTCTTAAGAATAATTTGGTGTAGCCTATAATTCTTTAATTTTGAGTATTTTCAATGATTTAGAAAAACTTTTTCAGAAATATGTCATGCTGCCATCACTGAATAGAGAAATCAGCTGGTTAACAGATGATATTCAAAGTGAGGTTATGTTATGTTTTGGTGTTGTATCATTATTTCATGTTGTTACAGGTTACCAGGAGACGTTTTGTGCAATTTTTGCAGTTTTAGCATACATTTTCACAGCTTTTAAGTTAAATATGTAATAATATGTTAAAACTGATTAGAATAATTGAGAATTTTTGAAAAAAAAATCATGTAAGATCAATGAAATATTCCTTTACGAAAAATAATGACACATTTAGTATTTACTATGCATTCCCAGCTCTTTATGAGAGATTCAATGCGTTTTGGCATGCTTTCCAAAAGTTTCTTACAAGAGTCTTTGATTTCATCATCATGGTGCCCAATTTTCATAAGTTTCGCTATAAGTTGTAATGCTAGTTTTCTTCAGTCTCCTCTTCACAATGGACTAAAGGTTCTATATAGGATTCATATCTGGGCTACTTACAGGCCATGGCAGGATTTTTATATTGTTTTCACGTACAAACTTTGTAACAGACTTTCCTTTATGGCACGGTGCACCATCATGCATGAATACGAAGTCATTATTTGGGAACCAGTCCTTCAATTTTGGTAATAACCTATTTTCAAGTACTTTTTTGTACTGATGCTGGTTGATCATACCCTCCACAATGTATAAACGTCCTGTACCTTGAGCTGACATTGCATTGCAAACCATCACCTGTGTTTGAACATTTATGCTACGCACTGGGGCGAGAATTCTTCATCAGCGGTTCTCCTTACGTACTGGCTGCTTTCTTCCGATATTGCAAACATGGATTCATCAGAAAAACAAACCTGAAAGATAAAAATGTCCTTCAGTACAGTACAATCCACCTAAGGCAGCTGTGATGTTAAAATTTTAGTCAATACTGTTCTATACTCTTTGCATGTTTTTAGGGAAAAGTGTAAGTGTAACTTTAAATTTACTGATTAATTAAGGGAAATACTGATTAATTAGTATTTCTTACTTTGCTCCAGTCGTTTCCGAATTGTTCTTTTACTTCTTTTGCCCAATCAAGCCTCTTCTTTGACATACTGTAGCTGGTGTGATTTTAGCCTTCTTTCGAGGACGGCGTGCAGGGAGTCCAGCAGTGATCTTCGACGTTAAAAGAATCACAAACATTCACCCCATACTGCTCCATACTCATTTTCAAGTCTTTGCTGGTGGCTTTTCTGTTTTTCTTAGCAATCTGAATTAGTTTCCTCTCCGTTCTTGGGCTAATTTATTCTTCCGACCACATTTTCCTACATGAGAGGGTGCATACTCAGAGCCAGAGTCTAAAGACTTTTTAATCTACACACAGATGTTTGCAAAATTTTTAACCTATCTGCTACTTCTCCTTGTGTATATCATTTTCCTTGCAGAAGACACTTGGCCAGAGTCACTTTTCTAAGAGAAAGATCACTTGTCTTGCCCATTGTCTAAAAATTCCTAACAAAACACTCACAAAGTTCTGTAGAGTACAATACATAACTTAAAAGTTGTGAAAATTTATGCTACAACTGTAAAAACTGCACAAAAAGTCTTCTGGTAACCTGTAACAACATGAAATAATGATACAACACCAAAACATAACATAACCTTACTTTGAAAAACATCTGTTAACCAGCTGATTTCTCTATTCAGTGATGGCAACATGACATATTTCTGAAAATGTTTTTCTAAATACGTTGAAACCATTCAAAATTAAAAAATATATATACCAAATCATTCTTAAGAGATGAAAAATGAATTATATCAACAATTAAAAAGATATATGTCATAAAATATTGCTTTTACTTAAAAGTAGATACCAAAAAATTAAAAAAATCACAATTATTCTAATAATTTTCACACCTCTGTAAATCCTACGTTACATCAAGTAACGAGTCCTTATTCTTTTAATTTTTGTCACTTTATTCATAAAGAAGTAAAAAGTGATGGCCTACATATGGGGCAAAAAATTATTCCTTAAATGAATAATAGGCCGATAATACACGTGACCCTCGAGAAGACTTTTATAGCCTCGTCTCACTATTTTGGAAACATAAGATCTAGTTCTTTATATCTGAACCGATATGTCTGAATATAACCATTGTTCAGACCACGTAACACGTTCTACTAGACAATACTAACAAACAATTCGGAAAAAATGTGAACTAAGGGAGTTCAGACTCCACCGAGCAGTCTACAGTCATACTCAAAAATCTGTCATTTGAATGTATGTTTTCCTGCTGTGAATATCGTAAGCGTCGATTTGCGTTACAAATTTAGGCTAATATTTGTGATACAGAGTTTGTCGTTTGTGGTAGCCTATAGATTAATATTTGTGCCTGTTGCTGTTACAGAGTTTGTCATTTGAATTTATAGTTACTAATAGTGAGTATCGTAGCGTTGATCTGCGGTATAATTAATATCTGTGCGTGTTCGTGTTACAGAGTTTGTCACTTGAATTTATGATTATTAACTACGAGTATTGTGAGCGTCGATTTTGGTTAGACCTGTAATTAATATTTGTGCGTGTAAATCCGATAGAAGTATTTAAACTTAAACTTTTTATACAATGTAATTTCCAGGCTTTTAACATCACACTCGACATATGAAATTTAGAACAGCGTAGAACGTGACAATACAAGAGTTAAATAAAAGTTTATAATCAACTCCTAAATTAAAGTTCAGTAACTCTAGAATGCAGGGAGAGTGTTGCACGGAGGAATGAGGCTCACAGGAAGTATTCTCAGTGTAGGACTAGAGAAAGGAAGCAAGAATATGAAGAGAATAGAAGACTGGCAAATAAAGTATGTAGAAAAAAGAAAAGAACTTTTGAAAACGGGCTGCTTCTCAAAATGGAGCAGGACTTTGCAGATGGAAGAATAAGGAATGCTTATTCTTAAGCATCTCAGGGAAGGTTATAAACCATCTACAACACTATGTAGAGACAGAGAGAATAGAATTGTCAGTGATCCAGAGAAAATTAAAACTATCTGGCGAGAGTACTTCGATGGCCTCCTTGGTGGTATGCTACAGGGAGGAGAAATTGTTGCTCACACTCCGCGGAATGCAAACATTGGGGGGATGGAATCTGACCCACCATCAATTCAGGAAATAGAAGAAGCTATTAGTGCCCTCAGGAACAACAAGGCACCAGGTACAGACTTGATTCCTGCAGAACTGCTTAAAGCTGGAGGTGCTGATGTGGCGGTCGCACTGCACTCCTTAATCGTGGACATATGGCAAACGGAACGAATCCCCATGGAATGGAATAAGTGCATTATATGCCCCATTTATAAAAAAGGCGACAAACTTCAATGTAGAAATTACAGAGGCATTTCGTTGCTGTGAACCTCCTACAAGGTTTTTGCGTACATCTTGAACCAAAGGCTGAGACCCCTCACAGAAAATATAATACGGGAATACCAAGCTGGATTCCGACCTGGAAGGTCTACAATCGACCAACTCTTCTCGGTAAAACAGATACTAAGATGCGGATGGGAACGTGATATTGATGTGTACCAGATCTTTGTGGATTTCAGGCAAGCGTATGACTCTATTAATAGAGACAAACTCTACACCATAATGCATGAATTTGGAATACCAGGCAAGCTGGTAAGATTAACCCAAGTTACTATGCAGCAGACTGAAGCCCAAGTAAAGGTGGATAGCCAACTAACTGAACCCATAAATATTACACGGGGACTAAAGCAGGGAGATGGGCTGGCCCCAACACTATTTAATATTGCATTGGAATATATAATTAGAGGCTTATCAATAAATAGCTCCAATCTGTTAATAAATAAAACTGTACAGATAGCCGCATATGCAGATGACATTAACATCATGTCAAGACGGATCACGGCAGCTAAAGAAATATTTATAGAGCTTAAAAACAAAGCCAAGGAAGTTGGGCTAGCCATAAATATGGATAAAACAAAAATGCTTATCCAAACAAGAAGGGACCAGGTTCATAACAACATCGAGATAGAGGAGGACACAATTGAGGTGGTGGACAATTTCACGTATCTCGGAGTGAATCTAGCAAAGACTGGATCAGAGGAGCCGGAGATCCAAAGACGGACCACCATGGCTAACAAGGCGTACTTCGCATTGCTGCCATCATTTAGGTCTGGGGATGTGCACAGGGAAACAAAAATGAAAATATATAGGACTGTCATCAGACCGGTGCTATGCTACAGGTGTGAGGCATGGGCAATCACACAGAAAACAGTCGACATAGTAGACACCTTTGAAAGGAAAATCCTCAGACGCATTATAGGCCCAATACAAGAAAATGGCTCATGGAGACTGAGATACAACAACGAACTGTATCAAATATATAAAGAGATACCAGTCTCAAAATTTATAAGAATTCAAAGATTGCGTTGGGCCGGACATGTTATGAGAATGGAGGGTGGCAGGAACCCTAAGAGGGCTTTACTGGGTACATAGGAGGGAACGAGACCTAGAGGTAGACCGAGGAAGAGGTGGGAAGATGGCGTTGCAGAGGACGCGAGAGACATGGGGGTAAGAAACTGGAGGAGGGTTGCAGTGGATAGAGTGGATTGGAGGCGGAGATTGGTGGAGGCCAGGGCCCGACTTGGGCTGTAGCGCCATAGGAGAGAGAACTCTAGAATTGAAACGTGGCGAGTAAGCAAGAAAGCCCTACAATTCGCAGTCAAGCACGCCAAATAGTTGGACGACTATAACAGTGGTTGTTATAAGTGCCCAATAAGCAACGCGACAAAGCGAGCAGCAGTTGCAACAGGAGAGTCAGAGACTTCAATTTAAGATACGAAAAGAGGTAAAAGTGTCAAAATCGACTGGTAGAAAACTGAGCACTCTTGTAAAGACACGTCAGCAGAGTACAAAGAGATATATTTTAAATGATTTTGATTTATGTGCAGTCCGCCGTATGATACAGAATTTTTGTACTATTAAAAAGCAGGTTCTTACGTTACAATCGCTTCTTTCTAAAAGTGACATAAATTTTAAGGGAGGAAAGGAAACTTTACGCAGAATTATACATAAACTTGGATTTCGATTTAACAAATGTAAAAATAAAAGAAGTATATTGATGGAGAGAAACGAGCAGTTGAATGGCGAGCAAGGTACCTACGATGGATTAGGAAGAATGACACCTGTGATAATAAGCGACCTGTTATTTTTTTCGACGAGACATTCATCCATCGCACTTACACAGTGAAGAAGTGTTAGCAGGATCCTACAACTAATGGAGTTTTAAAAAATAATAGTAGGCCTACTGGACAACGCTGGATCAGTGTCCACGTAGGTTGGGAGAAAGGTTTCATTCCCAACCTTTCAAGGTTGATGTTGTTCAAGTCTCAAACTACAAGTGAAGACTACCACCACGAGATGAACTTTGAAAATTTTTCTCGGTGGGTTAAGGAAAAACTGTTGCCAAACCTTCCAGAAAAGTCTTTTGTGGTTATCAAATGTGGTATCTCGCGAAATACCACAGTTGACAAGAAAACAAACGGCCGACGGCAGCTTCTCAAAAAGCGGAAATCAAGGAGTGGCTAAGAAAAATGGGAGTCAGTTTTTCAGAAGATATGATGAAAAGCGAATTATTTGAAATAGTTCGCTTACGAAAGCGATCACCAACGTATAAAGTAGATTCGACTTTTAAAGAAAAGGGCACGAAATGATAAGATTACCTCCATACCACTGCAACCTGAATGCCATTGAGTACATGTGGAACATGGTTAAGGGACAAGTAGCAAGACTCAAAGTCGATCAGAAAGCAGGTGATATTGAAAACCTCACCGAAAATGTTATTGCTTCTATTTCATAAAGTGACTGGAAGAAAGCTATACAATACGTAAAAAGTGAGGAAGCTAAATAGGCCTACAGGGATATGCACTGTTGCCGTTTACAAATGTACCAACTTACGTACATACATCTCTCCTCTCTCTCACTCTCTCTCTTTCCCTCTCTCTCTCTCTCTCTCTCTTTAATGTACCCGCCACTTCGCTCACGTTTACCCTCAACTCCCCTCCCCCTAACATCCTAACAGACGTGTAAAGAAAGCCATTGGCACTTAACAAATGTTACAGAAACATTAGACGTTTACACGAATATTTATAATACTATTGTGGTCCGTACCAAACAGCATATAGAAACCATATTCTGCATATAAAAATACATAACGAAATAATATTCTAAGTTTTAAAGTCCTGATACAGAGAGTGAACGTTAGCGTACCGAAGGAAGAGGGCGAACCTATTGAAGGATGAACAAAAGGTTTGAGAGCTGTAGTTTCTACCCGACTGACATTGGAACGTCGACAATTGGGGAAAGTGGAAGAATGCTTTGCTTTTGCAAAAAGGCCAATAAATATGTCACGAAACCCTTTATACGAGTGCTAGCGTAGCCTACAAGGCGAAAAAGAGGACTTGCTAAAGGAAATAAATCATCAGTTTGTTGAAGTGTTTCAACCCGAGCATTCATATTACAGCTGTCGGTTTGTGCTGATCTTTTTCAGTACCTAACCTATTCTTTGGGGGTTTTACAAGGTGCATGCTGCGGTCAATTTTGGTCGAGCTTATAACACCAAAAATTTCGAAAAGTTTTATTTTATAATTAGCAGTAAGAAGTGTCAGGAGAAAGCAACGAAGGGTGTATGTGTGGAAAACATATTTTGTAAGGGACAAAAGGAGAACGAGCAAACACGCTCTAGTGACGGACAGGTCATAAATTTCGTAGGCAGCTGCAACGCATACCCTGTGAACAAGCAGAGTTCACTGCTCCCGGTACGTAGAACACCAGTTTTTTATGAAAACACATTGATTCCATAGGAAACTACATACAATGTGTACAGAGCCATTAAAGGAGAAAAGGCTTAACAATGGTCAAGCATACATGTGTATACCAGCTGTCAGGAGAAAGCGACGAAGGGTGGATTGATTTGAAAGACTCCAGCGGTCGACGACAGGGTTTTGACCTTACTTGGAAACGAAAGCGCAGAGAGTACGTCCCAAACTCAAGGATGAGGTGTTGGCTGGCAACAAAAAGAAAAAAAAACAACTTTCAAAGAAGGGTAGGCGAGGCCCTTGAACAACAATGGATAATAACGCCAGAGCGACGAAGTTCAGAAACAATGCAAATGGAAGAGAAACTCAGAGTTGTCGCTGTAGACTTTAGAAAAAACGACAGATACAATTTATTGCTGCGTTGTCTGGAAATGACAACGACCTCAAAATACGAAGCAAGGGAAGAATCTGGTGGGGAACCAGGAGCCCTATCAGAGAACGCCTTTGAAAAGATAGGTGGTATTTGGACTTGGAGGGAAAAATATGAAACCAATAAGGACACGGCGTCGTTGGAATCAGAAGTCTGGTGGGAGATTTGGTAAGAAAAATATAGGAAGGAGACAGGAACGCGCTCGGGGAGTTCTAACTTAATTTTGGACGCGATCGGAGTGAGTTCGTGACGGAAGAAATTAGCATTTTATCGAACTTAGAATAATTCGATACACAGTGTGAGAAGGTAGTTTTCGAACTTATAACAAAAATTAATACAGTCATTACAAGCAAACGAACTATGAAGTAGAGTCACACTATTAGCCTACCAGTGAACATTAACTGAAACAGATAGTAACCAGACAATAATGTAATTTCAGTGTATACGAACACTTTACAACAATAACTTTTAAGAACGATTAACAACACAAACTACATTCATGAACACTTAATAACCAGACATACCGCAACAAAGGTGCGTAATATTAATTCAGATTTGAAATAATTCACGATGTCGGTGTACAACAGAGAATGCTAACTTTTATTCATAAATTATAATCCGAATGCGTGGAGTTGGTGAGTGAAGTGTCTGTGAGTGACATCGTGAAATTCATCCAGTACCATCTATCATCTGGAGGAGTTATCTGCACGATTCTAGAACGATCGACATGAGGGAATCATCACCGCAACCACCGAGTGATTGGATATTCGAATAGGCCTACCAAGTATAGTAAAACATGTGTTAATTAATTTAGATCCACTGTCTGTCATCTCAAAGAATCCACACACACACGAGAATTTATTAAAGAAATCGATTAAAGTTTATGTAGAAGTAAAATTATCATTCTTTATCAGTTTTGGATTCATGTTTATTTCCAAGTTCTAAATGAATCCGTATTTACAAAGTATAGTAATAACTTAAGAGATTATTCATATTAAGAATTTATAAGATGAAGCTAAACATTATAATTTACTTAAGTACTAAACGCAATTGATGAATGATGATTAATATGCAACCATTAGATTGTTAGTTAGAATAACCAATTTTGTTAATGTATTGTTTTGATATTTACAATTTAATAATAAGTATTCAATTTTATTAATGTATTGTTTGATATTTACAATTTAGCCATGGGTATTAAATTTTGGTAATGTGTTAATTTTATATGTTTACAGGTACTAATGAGTACGTAGAATTTTGTGCTATTTTAATATTTACAAGTAATAGCAAACTAATGTGAATAAATTTAAGAGCTATCAGTAGAAATGAGCATTTATTATTATTTTTTAACCCTGAGATAAAGAGCAAAACAAAAATTAATGTTAAAATCTAAGCCAGATATGAAAAGAAAAGAGGGCCCCTGATTTATAAATTATTATGTTGTTTGTTACTTTTATGGCTGCATATAAACTGATGAAGCTCAGAAATTAGTACATCCACTGTGGTTAAATTCAAGAATTAGTATTTTTGTCGCTGGAAGAGCAAACATGGAATTACTGCAAGTTAGCATATAGCCTACGTTAAAACATACACTTTGTACAATACCTTTAGTATATTGTTAGTTTGAGTCATACAGTAGAAAATACTATAAAAATATGTAGTCAAAACAATACAATACAGTTATAAAGTATAATCTATACAAGATTGGCCCGAACGAAACCCATGATAATCATATTAGCTTTCAATTCTTGCTTTGAATTGGAATTGGTTACACTTACTTGTTCTCCTGTAATTCGATAGTAGGATATATTTCTGCTGCCTTTTTGTGGAGGTTGGAAATACATGCAGTCTTCCATTCAAAGGGAGCTCTTCACCCTTTAAAAAGTAATTGAAGACATATGCCAAAAGGTCAAAAAGTAGGTCTGTCCCATTTTTAAAGAGCTTATACGGAGTCCATTTGGACCTGGTGCACGTCCATTTTTCACGTTTTTTAGAGCATCCTTAACCTCGGTAACAGGAATTTTGTCTTCCTCAGGCAACGATACATCAGAGAGATCAATCTTGTGGTCATTTAATATGATAACTTAGTTAATTTCTAAATTATGTTGTTATTTCATAAAAGCAAATTATATCATATTTATTCCATAAGCTGAGCTCAGGACGAAATAGGTAGAGAAATGTATCAATGTTGCACAACGAAGTATTCTTTAATGTTTTATGTAACGTATCTATAATTTGATTAAATTTAGTTTGCCGGACTGCTGCGGACCGCTCGTCCAGCAACAAATCACTTAGAATTTATAATGCTGACACATTAATATAACGAATGGAGATTTTTTGGGACAGGCACTGTTACCTTCAGTGACAAACGGTTGTTTACATACTGTAATCTCAAACGTGAATGTTTATGTATATTAGTAGAAGGTCCACGTTTTTTAGTAACTATAACTCAACAGCAATTCAACGAATATGACAAAAATAGTTAGATGCTAAAAGGCACCCGTGTACACTGTTTAAGTAGCGTGTACGTGAATCAGTTTTTGTTGTTGTTATGTGTTTCACTTTTATTAAAATTTTAATGTGTGACGATCTTGTATGAGGGATACATAGCCTATAATCGTTCCGGAAAGCTTGGCAAAACTGGAAGAAGTCACAAGTCGCAACTTATTATATTAAGTAAATAAAATGTTGCCTCGCGCGCACCTTGTATAGACCTTTTTGAGACTGGAAATGTCCGTCGACTGCCGCGCAAAACTTGTATAAACCCATTCTTTGCAACAAAGATCGATTGATTTTGTACGTGTGTCTACTGTGTTTTTAGCGTTTGTAATTTGTGTATATATATTATGTGTTTGTATATAATTCGTGTTATATCTTAGTGTTAGTGTAAATATTTATAATGGTGCCACAAGAGGCTAAAAAATGCGTCACGTTTTTAAAAGGGGGAATGGGGAAGCCTGTTTACAACTTTTTAAAAATGAAATATCCCAATGAACCACACAATAAAATTATTAAAGAGAATTATGAAATCACGGGAATAAGCCGGAAAACGTTTTACAGGTTCAAGATACCATGTGCAGACTCAGTCCAAACAAGGTGCAGCTCTTACACCAAAAAATCTAGGAAAGGACTTTTACTTAAAAGCAGCCGTAACATAAAATACGATGACTTTGCTAGAAGCAAAATTTCAAGATTTTTTATTAGAAGTAAGCTGCTAACTGTGAATTCAGTGCTGAACAGTGTCAACAGTGGTATCACCCTGCCAAATTTTAAAAGACCAACGTTTTACCGCTGATTAGAATAACCTGGGTTTAAATATGAAAAAAAGAGGGAGCAAAGGCATTTTAGCTGAACGGGACGATATAATTATTTTTCGACATTCGTAGCCTATTTGAGGAAAATGAAACTTTATAGGGCAGAAAATAAGAGTATAATTTTCCTCGATGAAACTTGGGTGTATGTTGGCCACTCTGTAACAAGAGCGTGGAGAGATGTAAACTTAATTCACCGGAAGATGCCATGTATTGTTCTTTGCCATGCTGGAGGGCGTAACGGATTTGTAAAAAATACAAAAAATACTATTGACTACTATGATGAAATGGACGGTGAGTTATTTGAAAAGTGGGTTTTGGAGCAACTGCTAACAAATTTGGAGAAAGGAAGTGTCATTGTACAGGAGAATGAACCCTACCACTCCAGACGCGTTGAAAAATTGCCACCAACGTCATGGTCTGTTGGAAAAATTAAGGAATGGCTGTAATCGAACAACATAGAAATCACCGAGTAGGCTATAGTTTAAAGAGGGAATTGCTGGCACTCGGAAACACCGTGAGGGAACGGTAGTCCATCTATAAAATTGACAAACTGGACTAAGAAAGAATGTATGTAGGTTACAACCGTATTATTGTGAACTGAATCCCATTGAATTAGTCTGAAGCCAAGTGAAACGGGATGTAGCCAAGAAGAACACGCAATTTAAAGAAAAGTTAATGGACATAGGCCTAAATGATGCTGTTTCCCGTATTACGGAAGCCCAGTGGAAGAATTACTGCGACCACGTTGTAAAAGTGGAACAAACTTTATGGAATGCAGAGAACACGCAAAATGTAAAACCCCTCATAGTCTGATTAACCAGTAGTTCATCGAGTAGCACCTGATCCAGCAGAAGTTCTTCAAGTACTGGGGAAAGTGAAGATGGAATGGAGGGTGCACAGCACCAGTAAAGGCGCAAAGGTAAGATAGGCCTATATGCTGGCACCTAATACATGTTTATTGTAATGTTTACTATGTTTTGTTGGTAATTTTTAAAATATATTTACAAATATTCTGTTGTCACGTCCTGAAACCCAACACTAGGAGAGGTCCAGCATTTAATCGATCGATTTTTTCATATTATTTTGAAATCTACCGTACAACCCTACCTCATAAAGTGTTTACAGATATTTAAAACACTTATAAAGGTAAGTTTATTATTAGAAGTACATTCATACTAAAAGAGTAGCATCAGTTGTACCTGGCGGCAATGCCTCACCACGTAGCCGGAAGCCGCTAATTGAA
Source organism: Magicicada septendecula (assembly GCA_034769895.1). Classification (NCBI taxonomy): domain Eukaryota; kingdom Metazoa; phylum Arthropoda; class Insecta; order Hemiptera; family Cicadidae; genus Magicicada; species Magicicada septendecula. The sequence goes on along the minus strand of CM068376.1, from coordinate 152,305,955 downwards.
CCCCAAACAGCATGGACGGCAACGGTAGCGGCAGTGACTTTTAAGAAGGCCGTGCCTCGGTACGAAAATATAAACGGCGGAGCGAAATACCGGGCGATATATAACAAGTAGGTCTACCCTAAAAGAGATTTCACCAGTGAAAAGTATTTAACTTTTCAGGGCACCAACAATTTATTTAAAATCTCTCATGAGAATTTTTACCGAACAGTGGATAATTCGGAGTGCGGGAATCAAGTCAGTTACTCGAATGAACGAATTCACAAAAAGTGCATCACATATTGTGTGAGTGGACAAAACCGTGAGTGACTACTACAGCTTCTTATAAAGTTTCCTAAGCTACATTTATCAATATATAGACAATAAGTATATAAAAGTAAACTGTTTTTTCTATGTATTACTTAAAGATAAATTGGATTATAAACACCCATCCTATGGGAGGAGCGCCTCAAAAAGAAATCCGCCCCGGGCTTCCAGTGGCGTACACAAGAAAAACCAGTAACATAAATATTTGCATATTAAAGAGTTGTTATAAATAATAACACACAAACACGCGCGCGCGCGCAAGTATCTATTTGCTGCAACAAGCAGGCTACATATTTTCTGGATGTAAAAAAGTGCGCTCTCGGTCCCCCTACACACACACACACACAAACGAGACAGACAACACACTATGTTCTTCCGCCGACTCAAATGCTTCGGAACAAAATTATCTACTTACAATGATTCTTAAACTTTCGGTAGTCACCTAACCTTATACCTTAAAGTATAATCATGTCCTTATTTTCACTACAGTTTGTAGTGACGTAATAGTGATTAAAATTTATTTAAAAACAGTTGATGATTTCCTGATTAATATAATATTCTTCTTATTAAAAACAATTTTTTCATAAGTTAAATTTTTTAATGAAAAAATTCATACGTTTGAATTGTCACATAATTAATTACGTATTTTCATCAGGCCTTGAGTCCTCTACAGGGATGTATGCAAAAAATTATTTGATTTTTATTTGACGTATTTACAGATAAATTTATTTGACGTATGCACATAATTAATTTCGTATTGTTTTTCTGTATGGCTACAATTTTGTACCCGTATCAAGTTGAAGACACAAAAAAAAAATACATACCTGAAATACTTAGTTCGTAATAACGAAACTTAGTTCGTAAGTTATTTGCCCTGCACAATGCAATGAATTTTTTTCCAAGAATCACGCTTTTCTCATACCGTACCACTGTAGAAAGTTGTATTGTAGGCCTACGTATTAGAGCATAGTTTGTTTGGAGTGCGTGCATGAATTAACAGTGAACAGCGACTAGGGATCGAGACAAGTTAGCTTCGTAAATATGAGACTGGATTTCAAAAAAATATAAAGCAGGAAAAGCGGAAATAGTCGTTAAAGTGAGTTTAAAAAGGTTTCTGCTTCCGCAAGCCCCGAAAGTCCAGCCTACCGGGTTGTTAACTTGATGTGATATGGGCAGCTTTGTTCTAGTATTTCAAGAGGTGTTACATAGAATGTAAGTGAATTGAAGAGATTGTCGATCGGTTTGATGAGGGTATGTGCCCCTCAGCTGCCTCTGCCCCTTGAAGTACGAATACTAGTTTTAACAATAATGCCGTGCCTATCTATACTAAATTATACGCGAGCGAATAAGGGACAGTTTCCCTTTAATTAGTGGAGGGAACGTTGTTTGAAGCCGCCCGCTCCCCACGCGATAAAGCGCAGTCGCGCGCCGCTGCTGCTCCGAGGAGCGGTGCACACTGGGGGGTGGCACTTCCGTGGCCCCATGGTTGTTCCTTATTGGACGAAGTTATTTATCTATCCTGCGTAATGAAGTGCTTCACTGAGGGGTGTATGTACAACTGTATAATACCTTCTGTACTGTGGAGACGTGTAACAAGCAAGAGCCCCATAGTCCGGAAAATGTTCTATTAACGGAGAAAATTTTAATGATCTTACATTGATGCTCATACAAGTTAATACTTAGGCCTACGGAGAATGTATGTAAGTACCATACTATTTTTGCAATAAAAAGTTTATTTTCTTAAGAAGGAATAAACGAAACCAATTACTCAGTTACAGAACAAAGGAGTTTTTTTATTTATTACACAATTAATTATAAGTGTGCTTAATTAACGCAGAATCAGTATAAACCTCTTCCAGTCGGTATCACACCGATCAGCCTGCTCCAACTTCACCGGAAAATATTGGTAAAAGTGTAGCTTCTACTCCGTGAATAAATAAATGTAAGCCTAACAAGAGTTTGCGACAGTGTCTACTATCCCCAACCAATGACTCTTAACCCACCTTCAGTCAGGTTGGTTTTATCGCCCCAATAACGATCACTTCTTCTCTTACCATTAACCGAACCGTTAACCGAACATTATGTAGAGTTCATTTCGCTTGAAGAAACGTCACTGCTTTTTCCTTACAATCAAACATAACCCACCAACTGTATTTGAGCAACAACAAATCATTGTGGGGCACTAACTATGCGTCCGTTACTGCACAGATGGTAGCGTGCGTTTTTAAGTTTAGGGCTGTAGTTTGAGCAATCCCTATAGTTTTATCTGGGTTCGCCTGTCAGCTTCCGCAGGCTATGGCAGCGTTGAATGGAGGGAGCTCAGAGTAAAAGTAAAATGGCAACATAAACCTATAAGCTTATTTAAAAAGCGTCAGAAGTTAAGAATCACGAAAGGACGCATAAATAGGAGAGTGAGAGATAGATAGATTGATAGATAGATAGATAGGATACAGATTGAGAGAGAGAGAGAGAGAGAGAGAGAGATATTGATTGGCGGATCTTTCTACACTTCATTCCCGGATTAGGTAACTCACGCTGAACGTGTCTACAGTGACTAAAAAAATTTTCTAAGTCGCTTATCTCCAATTCAGATGACGTGTGCTGATGACACACCGCACAAAATTAGTAGGATATGTAAAACCTAATCACATAGGCTATAGTGAAACTTAATATTCATCTAATTCACATTCAGAAACTATTCAGGCGGCCTTGAATCTGTTTTCTTGGAAAAAATTGTTTGCCTTGTAACGATAGGTCTCTCTCCACATAATTTCATAGAGGTGCGAATCTATTCTTGGTTCCATAGTCGGATGAGACAATGGGCGAGATAGGGAAATACATTGCACTTATGGGTTTTACGTTCGCCACTATTACGCGACTTGAAAATCTGAAGTACTAGATAAGTCTACAAAATATACACAGTAGTAACAGTATTTTAATTCTTCACATTTTGGTATATTTCAAATAAATTTACCCCAAAAAATGAGTCGGTAAAAATAAAAAAATTAATAAAACCATGGCACACTCGATTTACTACGTATTAAAATATTCTTTGAGCCCCCTACAGCTTACAAGAATTTACAGCTGAAAATTACGCCAGCTTTACAACAAGGTGTTTGTGATAGTAAAATCTATAATCAGGTCTTTAAGAATTATTAAATATTAGTAGTCCAAAATTTGTAGTAGAGATGTGTTGTCCAAAATTTGTCTACGGATTTGTATTTCATGAATTTGTGGCCTGTCTTAAAATCTCCCACATTTCATTAAATTCTTAAATAGGGAACATAAATAATGGGTAAGATATTTCCCTACTTTTCTGTAGATTTTTGAAGTATGATGAAAATCTGGCATTTTCCATTTTGGTGACATTTTTTTAGGGGCGTTTGTACTCTAAAAGGGGTTGTGGACCATCAAAGTTTGGAAAATTCTTGAGAATAGTTCAGTGAAGTTTTAATTTATTTTATCTTTGAATGAGGGTAAAAATATAATTATCTACAAATAAAAATGCGAATGTAATTACGTTTTATTATAAATTGAGTTGATTGAATAATTATTTTTAAATAAAGGAGTGTGGGTGACATGTGATGATGCATTTGCTTCTGAAGTGGACCACTGTGGGCCCCATCAGGATCCAACAGGATGATGTGTCGCGTCACAGTGCCCAGCCAGTCTCAACAATACAGCTGTATTTACTTGATCACTAGAAAACAATTTATATTTCTTCACCTTTAATGTGATACAGATTAATCTTCTCCTGATGAGTAGACAATTGTGGTTTTTTTAGCTAGACACAGAATTCACTGAAATCTCTAGAAAAATTAAGGTTTTGACATTTGGAGGTTCATAACTCTTACAATACCCAAAAGAAAAAGTTTTGAAATTGTTTGTTCTATATTACAATACCATTAAAATGTGATTACTATTTTAAAAACTAAAATTGCCCAATATGTTGAAAATTATGAGAGAATTAAAAAAATTATATATATCTTATTTTGAAAACCACTAAAGCTCCGCGGCATTTCAAGTTCTTTATAACTCCTGTAGTTTACAAGTTCCCAATGGCCATTTTGTTAAATAAAATATTTTGTACGTAATATCATGTGTAATGAGGAGTGTAATGGCCATAACAGTAATACTCATCACATACGTTTGAAACTATTTTATTGGAAGAAATATTTTCTATAACGATGTTGGCTGTAACAATAAAACTAGTGCTAGTGAATAGTATATAGGCCTACTTCATATAGTAGACTGTCTTCTATTAGTTATAACACAAATATATGTACAATATTTTAGCATGTGCCACACTTATCTTAGTTACAATGCTGCTGTGTATCAACACATTGGTACCAAGAATGTTTTGTTTTGAATTCGTTTACACTGTAATTCAATATAATACCAACAATCTCATACTAACATTTAGAAAAGTCTTGCAACCTCCAAATACAAAAAAGAAAAAGAATGTGGTACCAAGTCAGACTGTTGTAGATTTTTTAATTCAATCACAATAAATTTATTCTAGTAAAATTATTTATTTATTATATAGTAAATTTATTTAGTAAATTTGCTGAACTGGTTATTTACGAGGCTCATCCAGAAAGTAAAGAATACTGTGTTAGTATAAAAATTAAGAAAAATGGTAACTGAACAATTTTTATTTTACACTTGCAGGAACCCTTAACTACTCTTCTAGATAGTCTTCATACAAATTGAAACACTTGTCATAACGTGACACCATTTTCTCTATTCCTTCATTGTACTCTCCCATCACCAAATTATTAAATCATTTAGTGACAGCTTCTTTCAGCTTATCATTATCTTGAAAATGCCTGCCTTCCCAAAACTCTCTCACCAATGGGAACATTTGAAAATTGCTAGGTGTATGGTGGATGCTGAAAAACGCCCTAGTCAAAATATTAAAGCAAAGCTTGAGTTGCTACAGCTGAGTGTCAGAAAGCATTGTTGTTAACAAACACAATTCCACCGGACATCACACATCACCATTTGTTTTGTATGGCGTGTCAGGGCTGGTGGAGGGTCTGACAGTTTGTCTTCGAGTTTACTGCCTGTCTTCTTGACATAAATCGAAGCAACAGGACAGACTTTCCTTCCAAAAACACTGTCACTATCACTTCCCCTGTGTTCTGAGCTTATTTTTTTTCTTCAGTTTCGTTAATAATTTAAAATGTGCCATTCCAGTGATTGGGCTATGTTTCTGGTATTTTATGAGAGACCCATGTCACGTCACCTATAACAAAATAGCACAAAAGTTTCTCTCCATCTTGATGATAACGAGTGAGAGACATCAAAGCAGCTCCCATCCTTTGTTTTTGTGATCTGTGATCATCAGACAATATTCAAAGTACTCATGCAGCACACATTTTTTAGTAACCAAATAAATCATGACAATTTCATGGCTCTTAAATTTTCAGGAAGGAAACTGTAAACCATCTAAGGTGTTTCACCTATTCTCGTAAATTTTCTTGTCAACGTTTTGTTTGACTTCGTCAGTGATAAGAGATGGCCGACTAGAACATTCATCATCATACATATTTTTTCAGTCCCTGTTAAACATAATGCACTATTTCCTAATTAAAGCTATAGTCATCACGCTCTCCCCATAAATTTCCTTTATTTGTTTGTGAATTTCAATAGACTGAAACATTTTTGTATTCAAAAACTGAATGACACTATGTCCTTCACATTTCGTGGAATTTTCTATTTTGTCACACCATCTGAGTGCGTGTGATAAACAAACAAACAGCCACACAATTTTGCATTTTTTCGTACTGAGCTTGAAGTTCAGCGACACGGCAGCAATAGAGATATACGCCAAGGTCAAACATTTCAACTTTCTGGATGACCCCCTGTACATAGGTAAATAGGGTGTACACTATTAGGAACGATGGGATGTACTGTCTAATTTTCTTTGGTCCACTGGAGACAATAAATATTTCTACTGTAGTTGAAACTAACAAACACTATATAATATGTAAGACTGATATAGTTGCAAGTTGATATAGTTGTTTTAAGACTGATTATTGGAATTGTGTACATTAAGTTGAAATGCAAAACTTTTTAAAATAAGAAAAACCACCGAATTAGGCCTATATTATATATGTAATAAAGTTTGTATATGTTTGGAAGTGTGTGTGTTATTTTTAAAACTATGACTTTTACAAAGTATTAATTTAGTACCATTAGTTAGTAAACAAGTTTGTTCAACTAAACGTATATAATCTCATTCGTCTTCATGCCACGAATAGAGAAAAACTAATTTGAAGGCTAGACCTTGACAGTTTAAAAAAAATTAATGCCATAACTTTTTTTAACATGTGTGATGAAAGTGCTCAAGTTAATTCTGAGAGGAACAGTAAACTAGCTAGTTGTTCATAATATTCAGCCTCACAAACTTTTTCAACACTATGAAGCCGATCTTTTTTCTATGTACACTTGGTAAAACATTTGAGTTTAAGCGTAATTTATGCAGCAGTGTAAACCAGGTAAAGAAGGTAGCCATGCCATCTTGGAGGATACAAAATATTACCATTATTGATTGTTGATAAATCAGCACGTCCATGATATCTCAAATATGTTAAAAGGAACTTAGTGCAGTCTCAAGCTAATAAAAAATCATTGGATGAGAGGAGAAATTTTTATTGAAACTAACAATTTACGAAAAACTTTCACTGTACGCGAAAAGCACTAGAATGATTATTTATTATTTGATTTCTATAAGTGGTAATGGTTACGAAGAACTCGAACCGTGAACCAACTTCTAAGTCTAAAGGAAAACGACCTGTCTTGTCACGAAAAACTCGTGACAGCGAGTACGTCTTTCTATGACGAGTCTTTGGAAGAAACTGAGGGATGTGCGCTCGACAAAGGACCATCTCAAATAATTTTTAGACCTTCTGATTGGTTGAAGCTCTAGCAACGTCACAGATGAGAACACAGATAGACTGAAATCAGGCTTAAACTCTGTCTGATTCTGTAAAGGCCTGTCTAGATTTAATCTAAAAACTTTATTACTTTCTAGGAGATAAAAAGAAGACTGATTTAATTAAAAAATACCATATAAAAATTATAGCTGTGGAGAATTGATTATAATGGAAAATGTAGCTTATAACCATGAGAAAACTCTGTCCAAGTTTCAGAACTAAATGATAATTTTCCTCGAAGTTATTAAATAAAATGTAAATCACACGCGCACTTACACACAAATATTTCACATGACATAAAAGAGTATAAAATTGTGAACATTTGGCGCAACATACTTTTTTAAACATAGCTTGGTTCAAAACGTATGACTACTTTACAAAGAAAGAACAAAATCAATTTAAAACATGTCTATGGCCATCAGAAAATATATAGCATTAGTATTCCACTGAAATGAACTTCATATCCTGTGTACTGTTGCTATATATATATATACATTTAATATTTATAATGAATTTACCTCAAGATATTTTTGAAAAAATATTTTTAAAAAAATAGCTTGAGGTAAATTCATTATAAATATTAAATGTATTATATACATCAAGAAACGGACTGTAGCAGAAAGTGATTGAATATATATATAGCGATGTACAAGGGCGCATAGATTACATAAGTCGATATCTATATATGGAAATGCTTGGCTTTAATTAACGATTTTCTTAATTTTAGGCTACACTGAATTTACTACAGTTTATGGTAGCACAACAAAAATTAATAGACAGTTTTTAATACAAATAAAACAAATTAGTCGTTCTGTTGACCTTCAGTTTCTACTTTAAAATAATTCCTACACTCTAATAACATAGGCCTATATCTTAATTCCTATAAATTTCTCTGTCTTTTTTGTTTATTTATTTCATTAATTTATTTAAATTTATATAAATGTGTTCACTTTCCTGATGTGATGAATGATGCGGTGTTTCTCCTCGTTTCCTGATGAGTGTTGACAGATGCTCCTTTCACTTAGTCGTCAGGATACCGCCGCTTCTCCTGTGGTTCTTCTTTAGGATCTCCTGTTTTCAAGCTTTCAGGGTCGTTTTACGGGTTGGGTACTTCTATGAACAAGGTTAAATTATTAATTATTATTTAATTATATAGCTCCGGCAACTTGATGTGTTTATAAATGCCTAAACGGACGATCTTCAAACTATTACCGAATTAGCACTCGATTATTCAGTCGCGCACTTTCTACAAATGTTCGAAACTACTGACAGACCTAACGTACTGAATCAGAGTTAACGATTACACGTTATAGAGAGTAACGAGACTGCTTCTTATGAGTTCTACGGTAGACTGCTTTGCCTCTCGTCACGGATCAAATCAACTGATATTTTACCCAATCTCATTGGTCAAAACCGCTTCATCACCCTTACGCTACAGTCCAGATAACATCCAACTTGTAAGAAATTGCATATGGGCAATGTAAACGTGCAAAAAAACGGTATAATTCTATTGCTTTTCTTGTGGGTGATAAAACCTTTTTTATGCAAAAACTTCTATATTTTGTTCTTTATATTATTAACAAACATTACTACCAGATTGGTCTTATTTTTATGCACATTCTGGTATAAGTCTTATGTCGGAAAATTGATTTACATAAAAGTTATTTAATTTAATTCTTTTTTTTATTGTTATTTCGTAACACAGTTATTCACACGCGCACTCGCCATATGCCTATGCATACGTTCGCACTACTTCACAACACTCATAATTTTTTATACAGTCAAAAATCAACTTAATCTAACAATTTTGAAATGATTCTTATTGTCTATATTACAATGTTCCAATACGCAATTTTTACTTATTTAAATGCTTTAAATTACACTTTTTTTATGCTGTTTCATAAGCATTAGCCGTGTTATACAAATTATAAGAATACACATTATAATATACAAACAATCATATAAATGAAAATATGTAAACCCATATGAGATATATGAGACATACTTGGGTGCCTAACATAAACATTTAATGCACATAATTAATTTCAATTTTATAAATCACATAGGCCTATATAAAAACTACTAAACTATTTATTGTGTAGTTCGCAGAAATACAAATTCTTTTGGCTTTTGAAGGTAGCCTATAAAAAATTAAAAGGGTATAAACTTAGCAGCAGAACGCTAACAACTGAGGCGCGCCAGTAGTGTCTGGCGTCTGGGCGCCTGTGTGCAGAATTTCAGTTGGCGCCCCCCCCCCCAAAAAAAAATCACTTTATAAAAAACATCAGTGAGCACACATAAAATACGAAATATATTAATTATAAGTTTATTAAATAAAAATCAGGAATTACAAAACAATCTATAAAAACAATAAACATACAACAAGTGTACAAAAACAGAAACATCCAAAATAATTTGGAACAAATAAAGTAATTCATGTTACTTGTCAAGAAAACATTTGCCAATTGCACCTTATATAGTTTTACGTAAATTAACAGATAATCTTAGTTTTAAAAAAACAAAAATATTAAATAATTTTTGGTACGTAATTAAACTTAATTTATTTGGCAAGTAAATCACTTTTACATTTGTAAATTGTATAGACATAATATAAATAAGAAACAGATAAACTTACAAGTATATAAAATAGGAACATATTACAAACATTATAGTAATTAAATATTTAAACGGAAAGAAAAATCCGTTATTATCCGTATTAACTGATTGCGGTTATATTTCGTAATATTTGAAGGTTACATACCACTTTGTATTGATGAATACAATTTTGTTATGTTTATTGTGAAAAAACACAATGAAAAAAATTATTAATAACGGAGTTAACAGGACATTCGGAAAAAATTAATAACGTCGTTAATTTTAATCGTAGGAATCTCAATTTTTGATATATTGTACTAAAGAAGGTGGACTACCATTTGTCTACAAGAAATTTTTTCCGATGCTTAACCTCTGAGTTCTTACGTAATAAAAACGATAAACCCTAATTTTTTAATTCAAATTCGTGTATTTTTTTCTTTAACTCACAATGTAAATTTATTGAAAAGAGATTTTAAAAATTAGAAAAGTTTGTTAAAAACGTCTTTAATTGATGATTAAAATACAGTTCATTAGACATTTCTCGCCCTGTATTTTACGTTTCCACGAGGTTATAAAGTGGAATGTTTTTACTACAAACTCGGTCGCCGCGCGGCCGCTCCGCCAGTCACTTTCTTTCGTTAATCAGGGTATAGTCACGTTAATTACAGCCATAGGCATTTGAAACCGTTCTGAGCGCTTTACCAATTTAAAATGACGTGCTACTTGACACGTTGGAAGTACTATACAGTCATGAAAATTTGGCGAGAATACCCGTAAAGAGCACCAAAAAGATTAATACAATTAATTTGATGAATAATACATTTATTCAAATATTTCCTTCTCCCCCAAATTTTCTGGCGCCTTTACTATGTTGGCGCCTGTGTGAACCGCACACTTTGCATACTGTGTCAGCGTGCCACTGGCCTACAACTCTGTCTCAGGTCACACGCCAAAACTTCCAGCATGACCTACTAGTCTGGCAGTGAGTTGGTTACTGTAAAATTCGTATTAAAAATGTTACCGTAGTGCTTATGAAAGTAGGTTTATATTATAATACTGCAGTTATGCTAAAATAAAATCGAGTTTTTTGTAACTTGTGTATTTCTCATTTACATCACTGTATGTATTAAAAACAAATGATAATAGGTTATCATACCTTCACCTTCTCCACTATGTCATCGTGACATTTTCACCTACATATGTTTAAGATGTCCACTGCTGTTAATAACAAAAATCTGCATGTAAATGCATCAAATTACAGTATGTACAATATGTGTGTGCATGTATGTTTATTTTATAAATAACTATATAATTTATTTAGGCCTACAATGTTATCAAATAATAATTTCATCTACAAGGAATTTCTTATTTTTTATTGTTGTATTTCAACCTGATCCACATTGCACAGAATAAATCTGTATCATTCGAGGTTTCTATATGAATAATAAGACAAGCTATAAAAGTATTGAGAGTGTAATAAAAGACAGGGTAGTCGGTGCTTAGTCTATGACTCAATCTCTTCCCCCCCTCTCTCTCTCTCTCTCTCTCTCTCTCTCTCTCACACACACACACACACACACACACATACATTTCTATTGTAGGCTACTATTGTAGGTGGGTGTAGAAGTGATTTTGGAGAACAAATGTGCATTTATACAAAAATAATTCACATGAATTTTTTCATGTTCATGGGCATGCATGTGCATGTTGCACACAACGTTTTGCATGTAGTGAACGTCAAAGTGATTTTTGATGTCTGACTTACTCAAGAAAAATGCAATAACTTTATTTTTAATCATACATATATAACATCCAAAAAGTTAAATTTTCGTAGTAAATGCTACATTTAGAATTTGGTTAAAATTACTTTCAGTTTGACACCTGGCTGGATATTTGGCCTACAATTTTTCCAAACTATGGATCTCTTTTTAGGGTCCTGGTATCCTAAAATTTTGAAATTTCCAAAACTGAACACTGTATTCGTATTTGATTAAAATTCTCTTTAATTGTTCACAACATGTCGATTTTTGTTATTACTGTATTAATAATTTTGACCCACTTATGGGGCGAAAGTCCCAAAGTTTTGAGCACTTCAGAAATGAACACTTTGTTCAGAGTTTATTAAAATTCCACTCAATTTTATACCAAACTTAGAGTTTTGCAATTATTCACAATTTTATTCATATTTTTGCCTCCCGCTCCTTATTTTTTGGGGGAGCATTAGTTTCTAAACAACAGGGCTCTTTAGGGAAAAAATATGGACACATATAACAAGTTTTATGAAAATGCGTTGATTTAAAAAATATCAGGAGATATAACTCGGATTCAGAGATATGTAAATAGGCAGAAAAATATGAAATAGTTAAGTAAAAACTGAGAAATCTTTCCACAATCAAAAAAATTGTCAAATGACAGTGTTGATACAATTTTAAGTCATCTAGCTCTCTTATAAAACAATCTTTGAATCCCCATTGTGACCAGAAAATGTATTGTAAGTAGATGGAACAATTTCTTGCATACAGCCAGCCTCAAATATTTATGAACAGATTATCTGGTTTGTGGTCTAACAATGTTGTAGGCCTAACACAAAACGTGAATGTCAGTGACAATTCCTGACCTGGTAGAAAGGGCAAGCGTCAACTCTTGAGCATAATATAAGCACATGTAGCCTACATAAAATTCCAATGCTAGAAATCATTAAAATATATTCAGGTACGCATTTGTTTGTGTCAATGCGAGGAAAATATTCATCAAGTGTAATTAGTATGAGGATTAAAAAATTGGCGGTTAGTAAGCTGTGACTCTTCCTACTTTAAAAAAAATTATAATTTCAACAACCAGTACCCAGGACACACTGCAGGGAGTTAACCTCAAACAGTGACAACCAAACCAACAAAGAAGAGCAAAAACAGTTGAATTTCACCAAGCTGGGATACTGCTAGCACTCCTGCTGGTTTAAAGCACTACTAAAGAGTGCTTGCTTTTTGCGTCTCTATGAGCCGGGTTCTGTAGGGTTTAGCATTCTTCATTGGTAGCAGCAAACCATCGTAGGTACTGGCAAACCATCATACTTGTAGGTTGCTTTGTTATAAGTTTGAGTATTTCTAACTGTAGCCTAATGTAAACATGGAAGCTAGATAATGAAAGCATACTTATGATAGGTATGATATCCTAAATAAATGCTTAGATATCTAAAATTATGGTAAACTCATAGTTAGTGCACCAAAGTATTTTTTTAAGTTATTAACTTAAAAACGGAGCGGTCAGTCAGCTGTTAAAACAGCACATAGAACTGGAAGCGAAATTATAGACTATTCATGACGTTGATAACATAAATTCATCAGTATCATTTTGACTGGAAGACTGGTGACAAACGCACCTCCAATTTTTAAAATATGAGAGATAAGACAGCATACAAATCAGTTTTTGTGACAACAATAATGTTGGGTTGTTGGGTACATAATCATTTATTTACTTTTGCCTGGTTTTCTTTGGGCAAGCGCTGCTTCCGTTGTTTGATATGAGGATTCATCTCTGTTGAATGTGTGTTTGTGTGTGTGAGGGCGAGCGGGTGCGTGTGCGTGTGTGCATGTGTGCATGTGTGTGTTAAACTCTTTGCTCTTTGCTTTGACTTATTGATGATTAAGTCAATGCTACACTGGTCTACTTACCAAATAGCACTGGGTACCTGAGTATCTAGAACAGTCTCTATGCCAAAGAGGTTAAATTTTTGTTACTCAACTATTGTTTAGAGGACGAATTTGAGGGTCAGCTGCATGTCTAACTTGTTTTAAGCAATTCTGTGGGATGTATGAAATTGGAATGAAAGAGAATCATAAAGTAGAAAAGTGTAGCTAATGAATTTAAAAATTATTTTGAAGAGTTTATTAAGAATTACTTAATTTATGATCACATTTGCAATGCAAGTGAAAGCATGTTTTACTGTAAGTGCTTGCTTATACACTGCCTTTAAAAGCAAACAGCATGGTTTAGGCCACAGTGCTAACAAAGAAAGATTAAATATGCATGCTGCTTGAAGCCACTGGAGATCAAAAATTAAAGCTGATGATAAATGAAACATCTAAAATAACAGTCATTTAAAAGGACGAAAGGTAAGAATTTTCTGGTACTTTACCTAATTACAATGGGGTTTCGATGAACAAAGTAAGTTATAAAAAACGGTTCAATGAAAAACGGGGTTTCGATGAACAACTTGTTCCGTCGTTGGGACTCCCCCTCACACCCCGGCAAGAAGTTTTACTATCTGATGATGTCAAAATGTTTGTGAAATATTTACCCTCAAATATTACTTCATTATTCCAACTGATGAATCAAGTATTGATCTCCAACTTGAAACACTGATCTGAGTACTTAAAAAATGTGTAGAGGAAGGCAATGGCTTAAAAAGTTTCAGGAAATATTTTAGAATTTTAGATGCAGTTGGAAAAATGTCAGCATCTTGGGAAAAATAACACCCAATACCCTTGCAAATCTATGGAAGAAATTATGCCAGAAATTAATTAAAAGTAAGAGACTCTATTCAGTACTAAAATTATTCCTTCCCCTGCAATATATGAGTAATTCCAGGTAGTGAAGAAGAAGAAAACAGTAAGATAATATAATGGTGACTAATATACCTTTTAATAATACCCTTTAATCAATTACCAATTGCAGATTGCCAGATAGTAGAAATGATGGAAAGAGGATAAGTAAATGATACTATCAAAGAGGAAGTGAAACACACTGAGCAGAAAACATTCAATGGCATGGCACTCAAGCATGTAGAAAAATTGTTCTCGTACCTGGAAAATCAAGGTGATAGTTTGTTAAATTACGTGATAATGTTACACAAATTATGATTTTCCAATAAGTAAAAACTTTTTCTACTAATGAACAAAAAATGGTGACTTTATATTATAAAACAAAATATTATTTTCTCGTTTCCCAAGTAGCACTGCATTTTTTGTAGTGCAACAAGTGAATTACAATGCATTAAAGTTAACAAGTATCAGCGAAAAATACGTATGTTTTGACATACATATCACATTATCAATTTGTATTTCAGTCTCTTTTATGTGAATCATTTCATTAATTTAGTTCATAAGCATTAATTTTTTAATTAACCTAGGTTCTGCATCGTTTTTTCATTTTTAACCATCATACCTTCCCTGGTCATTACGACAGACAATCAGGCTGTATTAGTAAAAAATTCAATAACTAGTACACCCTATGAACTGCAAAACTTACTCATTCTTTTGAACAAAGTACGTACGTTTATTATTGGATAAATTTTTAAATATTATAAGTTTTTAAATATTATAACTGATAGTTCTTCAGTTATCAGACAACTTATGAAAATCCTGACTATTCTACTATTTTTTGCTTAGTAAAGTAACAGTGGTTGAGCAATCATACAATAAATGCTCAAAATTAAAAACAATCGGATTTGTGTTAAAATTCCCTCTGGCCTAACACCTGCAGCATTTTTACAAATTTTTAAATGTTTAACAAACTTTTTAAAATGCTACAGCAGTCCCAAGTTTAAACTTTCAACATTTAACATTTCAGAGAATTAAGCAAACAGACCTAGAAAGTAAAGAATATTGGCAATTAGCTTATGATAAACTGACAAACGTGTCCTTGAACTGTAGAAACACACACACACACACACACATGTTGTGTCCTTTTACCAGGGTTAAGTCCAGCATTGTATTTTGTTGTTTTCTGCAACCTACCCTAACTGGTTCTTTATGGTTATAATAGCCAGGCACCACCAGAAAACTATTCAGCTGCTTAACATACATGAGTTGACAGTGAACAAATAGGAGCAGAGCTGTCAACCCTTCAACTCATATTTCATTATAAATATAGGCACATCTATGTGAAAACTGTTTCATCCTAACTCATCAAGGAGAAAGTACTATACTTGAATGAGGATGGCGGTGATTGATCTACGAAGAGTTTCATAAAGCATATATACAAGAATCATGCATACATACATACATACATACATACATTTGTACATACATGTAAATGCACACACACACACGCGCGCGCGCGCGCGCGCGATTATATTATTCTGATGTTTTCACTAATACAATATAGATATGTGATTTATCCAGTATAAACCCTTATATTCTATGTTGTTGCACTGCAAAAGCAGTTTCTGATATTACATTTCTGCACAGTTCCTTGTGCCATTCTCTGTGTGTGCCCCAATCAATGATATCAGATGGTCTGAAATCAAGAAAGGTTTGTGTATTTGTATATGTCATGTACATGGATTTATATATGTCAAGTCTGCTACAATCATATAAGGGTTGCTGGATCTACTATGGTGGTGTAATTTTAAGATGCATAATCTCTTGATTGGCCCCTTTCTGTACTGGATTGCGCGCTCAAGTGCAGCCAAGGCGCGAAACTCGGTCCGGCTGTGGCACGTTCGGAAACGTAACTTATAAATAAGTTTAAGAATTTTACTTATTCTTATTTTTAAGAGTAAAATAAACTTATTTTACTCTTAAAAATAAGTTTAAGAATAAATTCAACCAGGTATATACGGGCCAAATGAAAGATTTTCGCCCTTACGTTATACCTTTATTCACCTGAAGTATATAATTTTTTGAGGAATAATCTTTCACAAGAATTGTGTCTTTGCCAAACCCATCCACATAAAGAAAATTGGTTGGTAATTTAAACTGCTTACCTGGCTTTATAGAAGTGTTTTCTTACTTAAAAAATAATGTTAGCTTTGAAAATTATTTGCAACATGTTAATCCAGTATTTGATTCCAGGGGCATTAGAAAACAGCTAACATATGATACTGAACCAGGTAAGCATATAAGATATATAGATGTAGGGTGTGGTATAAAAGTAGATGACCATGAGGCACTTGCAACCGAGGCTTTAGTTTGTCAAGTCGTTTCTTTGAAAGTAATTTTAAGTGTGCAGTGGGATATTTTCTTATTAATTCGATAAGTTCTAATGGACTCTCGCAGCTAATTAAAATGGCAATTATAAAGTTAAAACAAGTTGGTGTCAGTGTACACAACGTAACATTTGATGGCACGACCACAAATATTGCAGCAATGAAAAAACTTGGCTGTAAATTTCCTGGAAAATTTATAAAATAAAGTAAATTTATTATATCTAGAGTAAGCAAAAAATAAATACTACTTAAACAATAGCACTTAAGCGTGTTTCCCAGTTACTAATTATTAAAAAAAAATATTATTTGTAAGAAAAATTAAATTTAGTGTGTAAAGAGTTACGCCCTTGCGTAAAATATTTCTTAAATATATGCACAGCAAAATGCAATTAAAGGGGTATATAGGTCTACAAAAACTGTAACATCCTGTTAGTGAAAGTCGTAGTTTTAGTCAGAAAGACACCTGTGTAAAACTTATAGGCCTATGCGTACCGTACATATAGGTATATTGCTTGTTGTAGGCCTATGTTAAAGAACCTTGAGCATTTGTTCTAACTAATATATTTTCTAAAGAGACAAAAGGCTTTTCTGCAGACAATGTGAAATTTGTTTTCCTAAACAATGCTTGAAGAAAAAGTCGGCGTTTACAATAGTTCTATAAAAGAATAGGAAATTAAGGGTCTGACAATGTGAACTGAAGCATGTAAAAGTGATTTTTGTGAAACAGTGTAGGTTTCTAAAAGGTTTCTGTCAAAAACGATCGGTGCTCCAGATTACTTCAGTTTCCTCTGGTGGAAGAAGGGAGCAACTATCCTGTAGCAAATTGTCGCGAGGAACAAATGTTTGGAGAAATATTCTCCTTGATTTACTCCTTGTTAATCCTTGTCTAGTGAATATATATATCTTATATCTTCCTGTTCTTTAGGTGTTATTTTTTTCTATGTATTCCTCACTGTCATCTATATCAATCGTAAGAGTTTCGTTGTAGCCTATATTGTAATTGTGTCGCTTATAACTCTTTGCATAGTTAAGCTAAAGGTAACCAGACGAAGGCTCCCGATACACACGCAGCTCGGGGCTCGATACTTCATAACATTAGAAAAGTAGCTTATACAAAACTTAACTTCAACATAATAGGCTACTACTAACAAAACTATACATAACATTAACTTTAAAGTATACAGAAATCCTATAAAGTATATTAACATAATAGTACTACAGGAGTCGGAAGTCACTGTAAAATTTAAAGAAAAGAAGAATGTCTCCAGAATGTGAATGGTACACATAAAGAACCAGTGGTGCCTTGTGCACTAGTGACAGTTATTGATTGCCGGAGCTACAGGTCACAGGTCGCATCATCTTTTGTACGTGGTTTTGGGGGACGTCGCCTGCTGGTATCTTCAGGTCTCCGTGTAGTCTCTGTTCTGTGTTAGAATTTTGTTACCGAACAAGCAACGAGGATAATCTTTTTCTGTCTGAGAATGTTTGTTTCAACCTCGGAACCTCTTGATCGATTTTAACGTAACAAACGTCAAAAAACGGTTGCTTTAATTTACAAAATGTTACTGTACCCCACTATTATTGTACCCCAATATTACTGTACCCCACTATTACTGTACCCCAATATTACTGTACCCCACTATTACTGTGCCCCACTATTTTTGTCGAACGCAGGACGCCATTTTCTTAGTTTTTGTTTTATCTCGCATAACTTGAAATTTTTAATTCTTGGTCAACCACTTTCATTTCTTTATTTATTCTTCCTAGAAAAACCGAAATTTTTGGCCTTTTTGTCATTTAAACCGATTCGGCCATTCTGAGTCTACAATAAAACAACCGTGTTGAATTTTTAATTAAAATGTGTTTAGGCTTGTGTGATTACGACTTTCATGGAACATACCCTATACGGCATACCTAATTATAATAGATCAAAATTAAGTAGCTAACTTTTAACTGACAGTCAGGCCTACATCAACTGTAATCCTATACAATAGTTAATGAAGTCTTGTGTATTACTGTATTTAAATAATGACTAAAACGCTGTTTTTCTTTACGACCCCAACAGAATTGTACGAGGTGTTTTTCGTAGCAGGGATTTTTGTTTTTGTTTTTAATATTATGACTTGTTAGAGTGACAAGTTGGCTGAACACAGCTGAGGTGCAATAATGATAATAATAATACCCCCCTTTCTAACCACTTCAGATCGATAAGACTTGAAAGGGTAGGTTGCGTTGTATGAGCTGTCGGCATAGAAGGAAGCCCAAAACTACGCCTCACGGGAAAACGCACTTTGATTTTATGGTGCGCCCAGAAATTGAACATGGGACCTCTATATTAATAACAAGGAGGTAATCGCATTGCACTGCTTTGTGTTGGCAGGATTTCAATATTTGGGACGTGCCCAATGGCTGCCAGAAAATAAACATAGCACTGGTTCAGTCGGCAGGTATCTAAAACTGCAAAGGAAACCGCCAACACGGTCATCCGCTGGATGGCGGGGGAGAAATAAAACTTGATTATTATGGCACTGCCGCTGGAACCGATTCAGCCAACAGGTGTTGCCTGTCTTAAGTCAGCAAGCAGACGCGTAAAGGCGTCGGTCGCTATCCGCGAGGCAGAACGCCTCCGTGCCGGTCTCCAAGGTAATAGCAACAAGCAGCTGCTATAGCATGTTAGGAGACGAGTGAGGATAGAAAGAAGGACAGTTTTCAGAGGTAAACTCTGGGGCTGTTGAAAAAAGTTATTACGAGGATAGCTTTGTGGCGGGTCGTAAAGAAAAGGAGGTAACTGCAGTAAAAGCTGGGAATCATGGCAGGTACGATGAACGGCATTGTAACAAGATAAGATGGTGGTCAAAAATCAAACGTATCGGTATCTCACCTGTAACAGGTACCTCGTGATTGGTTCTCTGCTACACCTCCCCGCATTGTTATCTGTTCCCATCAAGGTGTGCACTCTTCTGCGCCATTTGCAAGAGGCGGAACCAGATGTTGACCCTGATACTTACCAACTTAAAATTATTGTATAGTCCAATTCGCCATTCCTATCGTGTTTACGCTATTGAAATATAGTTTTTGACATATTAAATGTATAATAAAGTTATTTCAGGATAATTTTTTATTCAAATTATGCCAACATATTAATAATAAGATTTCTATTAATAAGGGTGACATAATATTTAAAACAATTTTACTTTAATATTAAGAACGCTGTCGGTTTGCAATGTAGCAACGTTGCCAATACGATATAACTTCAAATTATAATTTGTACGTAATTAAATCATAATTATAAATTAATGTATCATAATAAAATTAAGTAACTGAATAATTACTCGCTTAAAAGTTTAGCTTACCCGAACACAGAACGATACAACGCGTGACCAGTACGTAACTTATATTACACAGTACAGTTAATGTTTACCTCTTTGACTCATAACCAAAATGAATGTATGCCAACAACGCCAAGTTAGCTGAAACTTATGCTAAATAATCTGTTGTTTTAAACAGCATTCTTATAGGCCTATTTAATAAAAGTGAAACAAATTTTAACCGTTTCATTTCGTCCTACTTGTTGTTTTGTTTGACCCTGCTTCAACTTGTTTCACATCCGAGCGTAACATCAGAGTACACTTGTATAAACGGCCGAGGGCTGAACCCAATATTTAACAAATTAAACTCAGTGACGTTTCGGAGATCGATTCTGAATCATCAGACGCTGTTTAAGTGTATTTAAAAACGCTAATACCAAAATGTTAGACAGATCTGTAGATATCTTAACTACCAGAAACAATGGAATAAGATTTAACTCTCTCCCCCTCACACACACACACGCGCGCGAGAGAGAGAGACAGAAAGCGCATAACTGTTATATAAACACTTAAGAATAGTTATATAAAATATAAGAATAGTTATATAGGCCTTACTATTAATAAGCATTACTGTTAGGGTAAATACGTGTAATTTGAACTGCTTGAAAATTTCGTATGTGCAAGGTCGGTCACACCTTGGCTGAGTATAGGTGGGCTGCATGGCCGAGGGTAACTTTCTCTTTGCAAGTTGTTTTGTTATGGGATTCAAGGTCGAGGGGGAGAGAAGAAAAGTTTGTTGTTGATATTCCTTAAAAAGATCGCCTTTGTGACAGAGTATTCTGAAGGTACACTTGGAATTAATAGAGTATTTGGAATATTCTCTACTGAGAATGTTACTAGGGGGAAAATATTATGCTAAGCTCCGTTGCAGTTTCATAAAGCTGTTTAAAGCAGTTGTTATAATATTTATTTAAAAATGTAATCTCTTCACAATGTGTAATTCAGCCCGCCAGTAATTGTGTAATTGGTCCATTGAACTTTTAGCCTACTCTTACTCTTTGCTGCATGTCTGCGTGCTCTCAATCGTGTTTCTAAACATGCGGTTGAATGCTGGTTTTCAGTATCTAATTTGGCGTGAATCTTCTTCTAGGGGTCATTTCACTGTAAGTTCATACATCGTGTTGTATAGAGTATTTGAAAACTTAAATTAGTGTCTGACATTACCATTAGAAACACGTAATAATTAGTATTCAAACATCATGTTGTTCTTACGGTGTCCCTATTATCGCATTATAGTCACTGAATGCGGCCACTGGATATCTATTTTCTCAAACCATTGAATATTTACATGGCTTCTGCTATGTCCACTAAATTGAAAGAAAACTCTGGAGCCCGTCTGAACACATAGGCAAGTTGACATGTTTTTTTCAACTGGAGACCTTTAGGCCACTGCCTTAAACATCAGCAACACGGCCTAGAAAAATGCAAAAACGAAACATACTGCATCTGGAGTGTTGTTGACTGGAGCACCACACACGGATTCTTTAAAGTGGCCTACATCTATCCTGATGCCTATTCTACCGAAAAAGAAAATGCTGTTTATCACAGACACAACGAAGAGATTAAAGACGTATTGCCTTGTGCTACGATGATGACTGGAATCAGTGCAATAGTTGCAAAAAGGGGGCGCATGGAAATTGTGCTGAAATAAGCGATGAATTATTTTATTCTCCTGCCCAATTCTTGGCAGTTCGCTGTAGCATTCCTGGTAATTGCTGCTGCAGCAGCAACCTACTGCTTGTAGGTTACATAGCAGGTGAATCCTCCGTGTTGCTAAGAGACTCGTCTTGAACTTCTTATGTCTCTTGATTTAGAGACCAAGTAACAGAGTAGATACCAACGATCGTGGCTGTTCAAGTTTTTTAGGAATAACAGCATACTTGGAAAATCAAAATAAAATTGAAAATATAGGCCTGTAGCCTATTTTTTAAATGTGTGACGTTGAACGTTCAGAAACAAGGTTCTTTACAAACGCAACAGAAAAATCTATGATTCGTACCTTTACGCAGTTTACATTTTCACTCTTATGTTTCTGGAATAACTCGTGTTCCCATGCTACCGCTGCCAATTGGCTTTAAAGAATGATTCAAATCACATTAGCAATCACACACACCTGTTAATAAAAATTTCTGTCTGTTTACTAGGATTGTATTAACAACAACGTAAATATTATTAAGATTAATTTACAAACTAACATTAATCTATAATGTTAACGTATAGATGTAATCTGTTTTCTTGTTTCTCAAATGTTAACGTAAATGCCTTTTTATATACCGATATTTTAGGTTACCGACGACAATATCATAAAAGATTAATTTATAATTATACATTTGTATTATTATTACATGTTCAGATTAATGTCAAGATTCAGTCATTATATACTTTCATATTCTGTTACCCGCGTCAATATTATTAGAAATTAATTTGCGGAATATATACCATAATAAACCATAATAAATATTATTAGGCCTATTACATAAATATTAGTTATCGACCTATATCTAAATGGCAGAAATTGTAAGGCTCCCCAAGGCTTCGGTCTTCAATTTGAATATTAATTACTACGTGCTTCTAAAGTTAATGTGTTCAATCCATATAAATACTGTACTACTATTATTATTATAGGTTTAAAAACATGTTTGGATTCTTTTGACATTACCGAATTCTAAACATACAATTTAACAATAACAAATAATTGTTTGTTAATACCAGTAGGGAGTGAAACATGTTAAATATAACTTTTAATAATTACGTAGTGAACATCCCCTAATCTGTTTTAGTTATAGGTAATATATTTTACTTTGCTATATGTTGACTGCTGTAGGTACAAACAATTTATGTACCAATCTAATATCCAATTTTTGATTACTGTTTGTTTAATTAATTAAAATATCATTACATTTAGTAAATTAAATTGTAATACTCTATAAAAAAATTAAGTTCTCTCATAACTTACTATAATTAGCTCGTTTTCTTAAAGATAATTTGAATATGTAAACAAACTATCATAAGTCTTCACATATACAATGATACATACATACGCACGCACACACTCACATACACGAACACGTTCACCCAAATATTTAATTGTTCCATTGTGTTTGACATTACTTTTGTATTTCATACACAGGTCCTGAAGATGACAATAAATACTGTCGAAACGTCGACGCAAAATAGTTAAAATTTATGTTACTTTTGACCGATCCTCACTAACCATCCACTAAAAAATTCATTGATTGACGGTCACTAAAAATTTAAGGATATATTTAATAACAATAACAAGAAAGGCTAAAATTGATACGTATGGAAAGTGGCACAAGGATTTTCTCGACTAGCAATTAGGGTAAAATGAAAATTAACCTAAGAAGGACATTTTACAACCTTATCTTCATAATTGTATGCCTGCCGCTTTTCAAAAATGTTTCTGCCACTGAGGCGTTAAAAATATAACAGCTTACGATTCACGCAGGCGAACACCAGTAGGCAAGAGTTTAAATGGCTAAAAAGACACATGTACACATGAGCATGCTCACCATAAATAAGAATACAGATGCACGAAATTTGATTTTGGGACAGAAGGGCACAGTAACGTATTTAAATTATGCTCTCGCCGTATTTACAAAAATCGCTGTTTAATGATTCCATAAGAAATTTTAGAGAATCACTTTTAATGAAGGTCTATTAAACACTGAAGCAATACGTTCTGCCCCCCCCCCCCCACGTCTATTACTTTTATTTACAATGACAACGAAAACAATAATATTGAGATAATCGTTTGTAATGCGCTTGTTATTACAACGTTTCTGTATGGGCAAGGCCCCGCCTCATCGAGGGGATGTTGCTGGACCCCAACATTGCTAAGAATTTTTAGAGGATGTAAAGCTGAACAAGGTGGATTTGAAAAATGCCAAGTTTTCTATTTTGATTACTGTAAACGAAGTATTCGAATGATTTTATCTAAACGTTCTGCTCAAAAAAGCTCAATAGCCTCCAACTGGCGATAAAAGTGTGGCAACCGAACAACTTCATGATTTTCATTTTTCATGCTACTAGCACAACATTAAACGCTCATACGATCTAGTTCAAAAGTTAAAACGCCTAAACGTAAATGAAACACATTCTTGATAGGGAAGTTTATGTCCGCAAGCAGTCTTTTACAGGAAGAAAGTTATCTTTACTGAAGATGCAGAGTAAGGGAATACTTTTACCCAATGCACGCTCGAGATTTGGCCAAGATCTCATTTTAATTGTATTCCTCGTTGGATATAATGCATTCTCGTTCTGAACTCAATAACGCGTGGTCGTTGTCGCTGGTCTATGACGACATGTCTACGAGAAGTGCACGAGCACAAGCACGAATACAAAGTTCGTAGTTCGAGGATGGGTTTCATAATTTCTTTACAGTTTGACTTTTCCGCGAATTCTTAAAACGCCGTCAGTTCCTGTAACGCATCTCTGCAGTCTTGAATTTTTAAGTGGGGTTCAACAGCTATGCCACCTGTGCAATAATGGGAAAATAAAATTTTACCAAGTTGATTATACTGTACTGTATTAACAATTACTGTAAAACATGCTACCATACTCTAAAAGTTAAATTACTACTTTATATGCAAATTCCACCTATTGCAACACACACACACACACAAATAATCCACTTATTAAATTACAAAAAACTAGAAACGGTTCTGATTTCGGTGTACCGGCGCCAATAGGCTAAATAAATAATTACACAGAATGGGCACAACAAACTGCAAGCTGTAATTAACATTTATATTAATGTTATAATGTTATATTTATAACATTTATATTATAATGTAATATAATTAATATAATATATATAATGTAAACCATAATATAATACATAATAATGTAAACCATATTATTGTTTTAACAATTCACATCCGCTGATAGAAAAACGTGAATTAGGATTCCAGTTTCTAGACATAGAGTCAAATTACGATAAGTATTATTGTGATGTAAAGGCAATGGGTAATTAACTTACTTCAAGCATCAAAGGTTGTGCTCATCGTCACTCATGTTAGTTCATATTTTCTTTAAGCCTCTACAGTAATAATTAGCTTTAGTGCAGTATGCCGTTCGTAGCGTGTCCAATCGGTTTCTAATAGGCCTATAGTTTCGGTTTGGTTAATGAGAGTTTTCAATGTTTAGAGTTTTAAAAAGTGTACTGAGTCTTATTTGACTTTCAATTAAATTTATTTGAATTTTTCCGGTATTATTGGATTTAGTGTTTTGTTTGTTTTCCAATAATAACCGTTTATTTGAATGAATTAATGTCATTTTTTAAGTCGACTTCCTTGCGTTTTGTGTTTCCGTTTCACCAATACGTGAAGTGGTTACACTGTTATTCCATTTTGTTCTCTCCTTCCTCTACACATAATTTCTCATCACTGGTCGAACTTTGGCTTTCCTTTCATGTTTTTAAATGGTGTTTATTTAAGATCTCTTGCATAATTCGTGCTTGATCTATTCTTTCAATATGATTTAATAATGCGATCCATTTTCCTTTAACGAATCTAACGATGTTGTATTCTCTGTGGACTGGCTCTACTCGTGGTTTATCATTACCTCCGAAAACCATCCGCCTCTCGTACTGGACCATATATTTTTCTATGCATTTGTTTTCCAACAAATGCAACTATCAAATTCGTGTTAATCATTTCATTTAATATTTTAATAACAATAACATTTAATTTTAATAACATTTAATAACAAACCCTATTAATGTGACATTGTTATGCTCTCAGTTATTATTTTTTACATTGTTTTTGCTATTTTGTGTTGGGGTAGATGGTTTAGCAGTGTCAAGCAGGTGATATCATATGATGTGAAAAATGTGTTTTCATTTATAGGACTATTTATTACTTTAGTTTGTCTATTAATTCGAATGTATTTTTTTATGTTATGATAATTATTTGTTAGGTGGTTACTTTTGAGTTTTTGTGCTATTATTTTTGCTATTATGTATGTAATTGCTTTACTGAAGTTGATTAATGGTCGTATTGGGTTGTTAATTTGTGTATTTTTATTAGGCTATTCATCTTAGGTGGTTATGGATTATATATATATGTATATATATATATATAATATTTAATATTTTTAATGAATTTACATCAAGATATATTTTTTTCCTTATTAGGAACATGTTTCGGGGACTATTGTGTTCCCATCCTCAGCCTTCGTGATTTTGAGTCTGGTGAAGTACTTGTGTATTGGCTGGTTGTTATTGTGGTTTCCTGTTGGCCTCTGGAACTTTAAATTGGTATTATTGTGTGTGATTGTGGTGTATGTATTAGTATTTTGTGTATTTTCGATGTTGAGTGCTTTGAAAATTGTGTCATGTTTTGTATTGATTTGTATTTGTTGTTTTGTGTTTTATGTTTGTCTATTTGTAAATTTTCCCACATGTTCATTATGGTGCCTCTGTGTGGTATGTGTTTTATTAGTGTCATGTTGGTTATGTCTGGGAATTCATGTCCAGTGTGTCCAGTGTGGCCAAATTAGATTTGTATATTTCTGGTTTTTTGTAGCGAGTTTAAAAAAATTAAAACTCATTAACTCTTTGAAGGGCAGGCAATAAGCACACAAAAAACCCTATGTGGGGCAGGAAATTTTTTTTTACTTGTTTTTGTAATTTTCTCTTATTTTATCTTTTTAGGCATATAAATGAATGTTAAAAATTATTAAAACACAATAATTTTAAAAAATATATAATTTATTTACTAAAGAAAGGTGGTTACACTGTGTAACCACTGCCCCACTTGAGCTACTTTTACTTTACAGGTAATTGCCTAATATTAATTCTAAATACTTTTAACTAATAACAAAGGCAGAAAATTTACAAATTTAAAATAATTTAAAACTTTCTTTACAACTGTTTAAGAGAATGAAAATCATTAAAACTTGTCTTTCCTGATCTCAAACACAAAGCTACATCACACACATCATATTTCCATCTTGATCGTACTGGGTTTTTCTTAGAACTGCAGAGCACACATCTTCATGGTGAAGCCATATGTGTGGGTTAATGACTGCTAGATACCAGCCTAACATTAACATCTACACGAGCTTTTTTGTTTGTGACGTTTGCTGGTCTGTCTTCTAAGTTTACTGCTGCCTTCTTTGTAGTAACAATTTTTGGAGCGAAAATTGCCCTGTAGTTGCGCGCTTAAAATCTTTGTTGTTGTACTGCTGCATGTCCATCTCTTTGTGTATGATGAAAGCACTGGTGACACAACAATCAATAAAATGGAAAAATAATCGCATCCACCATTTTTTGCTCTTTCTATCAATTTTGTAGTCATTTTTTAACCTGTCAAATTTGTCTACAAAATTCATGTGACAGTTGTACTCCTGAATAGCAAGTGGGCATGTGAATGTTTTCCTTGTTCCATCTTTTTGTTTTTTTTTACCGTAGAAATTTCTGAAGGGTCATGAGCAGTGCTTAATACATTGACACCTTTGCTGTCTTTCCACCTGTAAACAGCAGTTCCAGTGTTGCTTACACTGAATGAGAATTCTCCCCTCTCCATATTTTTCTCATTTTCAAGAGATGGTAAACCTTTTCTTTTAGGATTCACTGTACTGCATGCAAAAGTATTTTTATTTCTCAGTTTTTCATACAGTTGTACAGATGAAAAAAATTATCCATATAAACTATGTGGTTCTTACCTTCTAGACCATTCGTGAGATCCAAAACTACTCTTCCACCTAATCCACATTCAACTTTATTTTTACCTTTTCCAACATAAATTTGAAATTTCAAGTTGTAAGCAGATTCATCACATAACATCCTAATTTTGTAACCACGTTTAATCGGCTTATCCCTCATAAATTGTTTTATACAGGATCGTCCCTTAAATTTAACCATACTCTCATCCACAGCAACGTTACGGTATGGCTTGTAGCAGTCAATAAATTATTGAGATAAAAAATCAATGAAAGGTCGCAATTTGTACAATTTATCAGAATTCGGGTCATTTGGCAAACGCATCAGTGAGTTATCATTTAAGTGTAAATGACTCAACAAGAAGCTAAAACGTTTCACTGGCATTAGCTTTGAAATATAAGAATCATGTAAGTCTTCGTCTTGTGACCAATAATCGCGATGGCTGGTTTTTTATTAATGGACATGTACAAATTTATACCTAAAAAACATCGTATCTCTTTATCAGTTGTAGGTTTAAATGGTTTACACTTTTGTGTTGCATACAAGTTTGTACGAAAAACAATATGACAAATCACTGTATCATATACAAAAAGGGTAAATAATTTATAAGGATCTGGATTATCTATTTTTTTAACATGTTCAGTAACACCGCTATATTCACAGAACTGTGGTACACATTTTACAGTGTTTGTAGTATTTCAAATGATTTTATCACTTCCCGTATCACCAGATTCTTCACAATGACTGCTAACATCATCTAAAGTAATAGGAATGTTCAAGTCACTGAAAAAAATTCCGTTTTTTCTGGTTCATTTTGGTGAACGTCAGATTCCGAATCTAAGTCACTAGCAATACTTTCACAGTCCGAAGGTATTCCATCATCGCACACGTATCTTAAGATTTCTTCTTCACTCAAATAATTTCTAGACATTTTGTAAGTTACCTTCCACAAGCACCTCAAGGGCAGTGGTTACACAGTGTAACCACCAAAAAGCACTTTACTGTTCACAAATATGTATAACTTTATCTTTAGGCTTTTGTTCAACATTGAGAAAATATATTAAATATAACTAATTCACTTGAAAAAACAAAAATAAACGAAAACTGTAAAAGATGCAAGGAAAGTAAACTATGACACTACCAACGTACTGCACGTGTAAACAAATGTTGCTTACTACAACAACAGATGACTCCTAACAGCTGATGCAACTGCCAGCACTCCAAGTGGCAGAGAAATGAACTTCCATGGTGGTTTCACTGTACAGCTGCTGCCCTGGAAAGGACTATTTAGAGAAATGCAAGTGGTTTCACTTTGTAACCACTGCCCCGTTACGCCCAACATACAGGTGGTCACACTGTGTATTGCCTGCCATTCAAAGAGTTAACATTGTGTGCTTTGTGACTGAAGTTATCAACATGTAAAATTAAGTTGAAATATAAAAACATGACGTTATTTATCATCAGTTAAAAACATCAAAATTTTTAGAAAGTTATTCCTGACAACAGTTTTTACAGGACAAATTCAAGTCTTCGTGATTTGTTTTGTGCTAATTTGTTGAGCACTTCTTCTTGATCAACTAAAATGTCTCTGTGAACTGACAGCAAAGCCAAACCATTCAGACGAACTTGAACTGTTGCACTTCTTGTAAAACTCTTAACTCTTCTAAGTGTAGAAAAGGATCGCTCACATGCTGCTGTAGATACTAGAATAGTGGCACCAATTTAAAAAAATCTATGAACAGAAGGGAAAATACTTTTTTCACATTCATTTAGCCAGGTGATAAAGCACTTCGGTTTTGTAGTATCACATTCCAACCAATTCCTCTTCCACATAACTATCTCGGATTCAAAAGTCTCACGAGAGAATGCCACATCTTCAGGCCAACACTCTGATAAAGTAGATACAATTTATTCACATCTTGATCACTGATGGAGCAACAGTGCTGAGGCAGAAGATACTGAAGAGATTCTAGCAGATTTCTGTGACTAAGGAAGCGCTCATCAAGTTGTTGCAGGAAGTAGTCCAGAAATGGGTTATATATGGCAAGACGGTAGTAAGCTTCCAGGTCTTCTGTGCCATAATGGTCTTTTTTTTGTTTGCTTTGAAGCTCTCCTAGGAATCGCAATGCTCACTTCAGCGGAATTGCAAACATCCATCACATCCATAAAAATAAGGTGAAATTCTGATTCCCAATTATTCCTCATTTCCTGAATTTGTTTCCTCTGGTTATCCCCATAGTCAATTTAGGAAATAAACAAGGTCAATTGTCTGTGCCTGCAGAGAAGTCGAAAGGTGGTGTGACATACTAAAGATTTTACTTACAGTGGTCATGGCTGTCACAAAACTGCATTTCTCAATTACTGATAATGGAGCATATGCTTTGCTCAATGACTCAAGATCTCAATTATTATCCTCTTGAATTTCCATCAGAGCCATACAGATAACATCAAACATGTCCTTAAACAGCATAATTGCATCTAAGTGCTCAACCCACCTAGTTTCGCAAAATTTGAGTAATCCTGTTCGTTTTGAAGAATGAGTTGAAATTTTTTCGTGAACAATACGTTTAAACACAGAGGACCACTTGGGAGAAACTCTGAAAAATGTTATTATCTCTTTCATTGTTCCCAAACAATTTCTGATGACTGGTACATTGCAAGAGTGGCAGAGGGCCAAATTAAGTGACTGGCTAGTACAGTGCACATATATAGCTTGTGGGAACTTTTCACGGATTATTACAACACAACCTTGAAATGGGCCGCTCATTGAGGCTGCGCCATCATATCCTTGTCCTCGTATGTATTTTATGTTAATAATCCCTAGTTCCTACAAGCTGTCCAAAACAGTATTAGCTAGGGCATTTGCTTTGAAGTCACATGTAGGTACGAACTTTAACAAGTCTTCACGGAGCGTTAATTTACCATTTGTATCTTTTGTAGTGTATCTTAAGCTCATAGAAAACTGTTGTGATCCAGAGATACCATAGGTTTCATCAGCTATTATGCTAAAACATTCAGCTTCATTTATTTTATCAACAAGCTGAGTTTGGATTATGTCTCCACATCTCTCAATGATATCATTTTGAATTTTGTAGCTTAAATATGAAACATTCAAACTACAGGTAAATGCATGCTGCTGCAGAACCTCATCTCCCCCACCTATTCTACACCGCAGAAGGGTCCGGAAATTTCCGTTATTCTCAATAGGTTCTTCTAGGGTTGAAGGTCCTTGATCACTATGACCCTTAACGATAGTTCCTGCCGTCCACATATTATGACGGTTTTTACAATGGGGCAGGAGTTTTTTGCGATTTTTCACCACTTGCATTTTTCTTACGGAATCAATCTGAGAGGCCATATCGGCAGATTTATTTTCAAGAAGAGAAATGAAATTCTGAGCCATAACTAAAACGTTTTGTGGTATTCAGTACCTTCATGGAGTCTGAAGTCTACTTTAGCCTTTTCCCAACGAGAATATGATTGTCTAACTAACAATCCAAGTTTCACATGGGCCCCCTTCCCACCCTCACTGTTTTCACTTGAGAAAATTGAGCAAAATTTACGGTAGCCCCCTCCTTTAAATCCCGACGAGGCAAGCCAAGTAAATTCTAATTCTGCCAACCATTTGAAACTTTAGGTTTCTTTGGCCAGGGGGAAATTTGTAGAATTCAGGGGAGTCCACGCATTTTTTTTTAACAAAGAATGTTTAACTTCATTTAACAAGTTTCTTTCAATGTACAGGCCTATATCAAGTCTGTCTCATTCATAATGTTCATTATGATATATCTCTAGATGTGTAGACGTACCTGGTGTAATAATTTTTGAAAGAGGATAAGGTATTTGAGCCACATCGTCTTGGTTTTCAGTAGCAGAAGCAGAAGTCAAGGAATCGGAAGTAGTTACAGGTTTTTTGGTTTAAAAAAAGTCTTCAATCGTAGACTTCTTTTTGACATGTTGAACACAACAAATAAAAGCCTACACCACGTATAGAACGCTATTCACTTTAAAGAATAACTACACAGTCATAAAGGAAGAAAGAACGCAAAACACAATGAGTGAGTATTCAGGAGAGTGAGGAAATGCTCAGACCATACATAAACAAAGCAGTGCTACCGCTGCGGGTGCGCTACGCCGCAACTATGAACTAATGTGCATCTGGCGGGATTTCGAGTACCGGTACTAACACTACGTTTTTGGCCGAGACCTATGAAAAAAAGAGGTATTTTTCGTATACCTCGGCTTACGGCCAACTAGCGAGTAAAAGGAAACAGTTCTTTAGTTGCGGAATAAATAAATCAGCTGACGTGGCTCAAATATTGTGTAAAGCAAATCGTCACATGATTCACATGTTTCAAGTTCCTTGTAACCAACGGAAAATCGTGTCCTCCTACTCTCTTTCAAGTCAACTTCTTTTTTTTTCAACATCTGTTATATTTATTATTGGTTATAAGACCTATTATTCAGTAGCGGCTCGTGACTTAAGAGGCTGGAGGGCGCGGCGTTTATGCTCCTTAATTATTTATCAATATTGAATTTAACGCACAATAGAAATGTTGCCAATATTTGATCACACAATTCATTAATAAAATAAGAATAGTAATATGTGCAGCATGCAACGATTATTTAAAAATTTGATCTCACCTCAAATATTGTGAGCTGTTGTAGGGAGTCAGCAGTTTTATTAATAAACATAACCACAAACTGTCTAAAGTGTCCACAAAAATGTCTATACTGTTTCCACAAAAAAGTAATACACTATATTTACATTATATTATTTCTATGATACCTACACTTTAAACAGACCCTTTATTTATATACAAAGTCCACTAAGCCAATACGGTTTTACCTTACACAAATGTTTTTCAAATGATCAGACCATTATAGATTCGCACGCTCATTCCTCCCTCGACCTTAGCAAAAATCAAACTGTGAGCACGTTGGGTATTCAATGGAACATTGACGACGATAGTTTCGTATATAGTGTCCAAAGACATGTCAATGTAAAGGTATTCAACAAGAAAGGGGTATTATCAGTCATCGCAGAAATTTACGACCGTTTGGGACTCATTGGCCCGGTTACCTTCTGGTGTAAGATTTTATGCAGCTATTGTGGTTAACAGGTAAAAGTTGGGACGAACCCTTATCAGATTCATTGTCTAATCAGTGGGTAGAGCTTTATTCTCAGCTGATTGCAGACACTTACTTTAAAATTCCAAGGTCTGTAAAGAGTTTAAACAATTTACAAATCATTTCATTCCAGCTTCATGGATTTGCCGACGCGTCAGCAAGAGGTTACGCGTGTTGTATTTATGTGCGTACGGTCTATTCAAACTACGCCATCTCATCAAACCTGTTATGTTCTAAATCTAGAGTCGCTCCCTTGAAGCAGATAACATTACCTAGACTTGAACTTTGCGCCTGTCTCTTGTTGGCACAGTTGGCTTCCAAGGTTATAGACGCCGTGAGTTACAAATTCGACGACTTATATTTTTACTCTGACTCGATGATCGCATTGCATTGGATTCACCAGCAGTCTTCCAGATGGAAGGTATTTGTCGCCAACCGTGTGGCGGAGATTCAGCGGCTCACTACAAGGGGTACCTGGCATCATGTCTCGTCACTGGACAACCCTGCCGACATTTTATCGCGTGGCTGTCTCCCTCGGGTTTTACACTGTCACCCACAATGGTGGCATGGTCCATCCTGGTTGTCCCATGAGTCATCATGATGGCCCATCAGTGCCTTCGATACCCATTCAACCTGCACTCATCCCAATCTCGAGCAGGAACAACGTAAGCAGGCTCAAACCTCATTGATTGTTGCTTCAGCTACGTCCAGTTACTTTGAAAACTATTCATCGCTTTCAAAACTCATTCGCGTGTTTTCGTATTGCCGGCGATTCATTCGGAACGCTAGGCTCCCTATAGCGGATAGAGACACTTCCTTTTTAACTGCCCAGGAGTTGCATGATACACTTTTGGTTTTTATTTGCCAGTCCCAGCGATTGCATCGAAATTAAGGAACTTGAGGAACAACGCTGCATCCCAATAATAGTAAAATTCTCTCTCTGAACCCATTTCTGGACATTGCGGGGATATTACGCGTGGGCGGACGCCTTCAGCACTCCCAGCTTAATTACGAGAGCAAACACCAAATCATACTACACCCGCACTCTCATCTCAGCAAATTAATCATAGAAAAAGAGCATCGTCGTTAACTACACGCTGGTGTACAATTGACTCAGTTCTCTCTGCGGCAGAAATATTGGATAATTAATGATAAAACTTATATACACTCAGTAATACATAAATGTATCACTTGTTTTCGATTCCGTGCTAGGGGCGCGAACCAATTATTAGGACAATTACTCTCTTCCCGGGTTACGCCTGCTAAGCCATTTTCCCAATCTGCAGTCGACTATGCCGGTCCCGTCTTTATACGTCACGGCGGGCAGCGTTCAAAGGCCACGTCAAAGGCTTATATTGCTTTATTTATATGCATGACCACTAAGGCCATTCACCTGGAACTAGTCTCAGATCTTACCTCAGACGCCTTCATAGCGGCCTTAAAACGGTTTATAGCGCGTAGAGGTATCCCTGATCAGATATTCTCCGACAATAGAACAAATTTTCGCGTGCTAGTAGCACACTTCACGAATTATACAACCTTTTGCAGTCTAAGGGTTTTGAACAGACCACCCAGGATTTTACCAGTGCCCAAGGCATTAAATGGTCATTTATTCCACCCTCAGCACCTCATTTCGGTGGCCTGTGGGAAAGCGGAGTCAAGAGCGTCAAGTTTCACTTGCGGCGCGTGGTAGGCGGAACGATTCTTACTTTCGAGGAGTACTACACTATCCTAACTCAAATAGAGGCCTGCCTTAACTCACGCCCTTTGTTCGCCTTCTCCAATGACTCTAGGGACCCCGAACCTTTAACTCCAGCGCACTTCCTGGTTGGTTCTCCGCTCACTGCACTCCCGGAACCGGACTATTCCCAAGTCAATATTCGTCTGGGCAGATGGCAGCTGCTCCAAAAATTCACCCAGTCGATATGGAACAGGTGGTCGAAAGATTATTTGCACCAGTTACAACAGCGCAACAAATGGCGCATCACGTCAAACAATTTGACTCCCGGACAACTCGTCCTTATTCTAGATGACAATTCCCCCCCCTTCAGTGGAAACGCGGGGTAGTCACTAATGTCTATTCGGGTCAGGACTCAATAGTGCGCGTTGCGGATGTTCGCACCGCATATGGTATCCTACGTCGACACATTCATAAATTGTGCCCACTTCCGGTGGCCTTAGACTAATCGCATGAGCATCATGCGACACGTATCGGTAATGAGAACTTTATCGCATTATCGTGTTTCACGCCCGGGACATTCCCCGGGCGATCACATGATTCACATTGTGATTACTACATTATTATTATGTCTATTATACTATTGTGTATCACTATCATGTTTTTGGGGATTATGAGTCTAATATTATGCATATGAATTATATGTCATTTACTATTGTACTATTATATGGTTATGTATTTTTGAACTTTTTGGGGATGGTTATTCTAATATTATTGTATCAATTATTATGTCTTTGCTATTGTATCATGCTTGGTTATGTATTTTTGAATTTTTTGGGGATTGTTATTCCAATATCATGCATGTAAATTATTATACCTTTGTCGTTGTATTATTACCTGTTATTTATTATTGAATTTTTTGGAATCATCATCCCATTATTATGTACTGCCAATTATTATGTCTGCCTGATTATTGTATTATTATGTATCATTACCATGTTGTTATGTGTTGGGGAATTGTTCTACTACTATGTAGCGTAAATCATTATGTATTATGTGTCATTACATGAATTTGGTATGTTAATCATATTGTTATCTAATATTAATTTTCTGGGTGTCATTGCTGTACTGTTATACATGTCAATTGTTATGTCGTTGTTATTGTATTAGCAGTTGTTATTTATTATTGAATTTGTTATCATGTAATGTCAATTACCATGTACTATTCACACAATTACTTAAGTTGCAAAATCGCTCCGATTTTGTGCGGGCTGTATGGTTAAACTTTGCACCTATGAAAACTTTGTACTTTAAATTGCTGCATTGCAGGTGCGTGTAGTGACGTCATTTTTATATCTGTTATCTGCTGCCGGTTTCAGACAGGCCGACAGCAGACAAATTTAAGTTAGTTCTACACAAGACTCCGAGCAGGCTACTCGTCTCAATCGCCAGCCGCGGCCACATTATTTTCAGTATTCTAAATTCTTAGCATGATCAGCATGCGCTAATTTACTCAGGCGATCTCAGCCTTTTTACCCACGATTATGTCATTCAGTACTTAATTCTATTTCAATTATTAGGCATCATGCCGCTCTAAAACTGCACGCGCCAGCAATTCACTTCGAATAATTTCAATAAAAGATTAACTCAATAACTTATACAGTCCACTTCATCATTTCATTTCACCAGCACCTCATTAAGCGTTCCTAAGACTAACTCAAGATATTCATCGAGAGCATCTAAGACGCACCAAAAGTTAAGAAGTTTTATTGCGCCATTAATATTAAAATCATGCCGTCTGTATAATAGTTCCAATTCACTCCGAAATTTGTTTTCTTGTAAGAAAGGGTAATGTTGAATCACTCGCGTGAATGTTTCTTCCGGAAAGTTTGTAGAAAAAAGTAGAAATGAGTCATTGTTCATCAATGAAGCTGCTTCTAGGTGTTCCGTGTAAGTAAACCTATCTTTTACGTGAGTTGTGATGATGTCACTTACTTCTTTTGCATCCCCTATTCTAGTGCAGCATCCAACATTATTGTTCCTTTTTCTTGGTTCCTCAGGGAACTCCTCATTTATTTGTGTTTCTATTTCATTTATTTTCTTTCTCTCTGCATCTCATTTTCAAAAATTCCAATGTCACTTTGTCACATTACACTGTCTTTGTTCCTACTCTGTAGTTGTTGGTACAGTATGTCCACATGGGACAGAATTCTATGGAAAAAAGTTAGCCAGAACATGAAATTGTGGTCTTGAAGAGCCCTTCTGTGACCACTTGCCTCATTAACTGTGAGTCTGTTTGCACGCTTTTCTTCAACAACTTTGAAACATTCCTCCAACATATCGGTTATCGTACACAACGTTGACTGTACGAATGTTGTAATTCCATCTTGTTATAGAAACTCTGGGTAACCTGGCTTGCACTACTTCCTCCAAAACGTCCGTTCGTAGAGATGAGTGTGAAAAAAATGCTGGAATGGCAGACAGATTTGATAAAAAATTCTAACTTTGTTGTTTACACTTGTTGCTTTTTCTAATAGCAAATTAAATTCATGAGCGTAACAGTGTACAAAATATGTGAACGGATACACTTCTCTAATTTTTGCCTTTACAACTCCAATAGAACCACACATAACATTAGCGCCAACATAAGTCTGAGCTATTAACATTTCCTGTGATGTGTGCAGAAGAGGATAGATATTGTTCGTTATGCACTTTGCTAATGTTTCTGCACATTTACCTTCAGGACTGAGAAATCCCCAAAACCTTTCCTAAACCGACCCCTTAAACACGTAGTTAAAAACTAATACCATTTGACAGTGGTTTGTCACATCAGTTGTCTCCTAACTTTCGATTGTCACAAATTCAGAAGTTTGTATCTTCTTTTATATTTCTTCCCTCCAGACAATAAGCATACAGTCCAATATATCATTCTGTATTATTTTCTATGTAGGACTACCTTTGACTACAGTGGCCGATTCTAAATGGTCTTTCACTGCAGAATCCAGCTCCGCAGTAAAATTAATTAAGCCTTTGTATACCCCGGATTTGTAGACGATGCTGATTCGTCATGAACTATTACAGACAATTGTAAAACACTACAGAATTTGACACACGAAATCAGCTGTTTTAAATATGTTTGTTTTTGCTGACTTGAACATTGTGCTTCTCAAGGTTTTGTCTAAATTGCGAGTCCAGACTAGACAGTATGTTTACTTTGCATAACAAAGAAAAATCAACAACACTATTCATGTGATGGACGGATATTTCATGCTTCTTAATTTTTCTGTAAGATGTTTTATATCATTAACCTCTTTTAGAGTCCAAAAGCGATAACTATTGTCTCTGGGAGACAATAAAATACATGGAAAACAGAACATTATTCGTGAAGCTCTTAAAAAAAAAACACGCAAACTCAAAACCTAAACACTAAACAAATGCCCGCACTGAATTAACCACGCCAGAGAAACTATAAACACTAAAAAGAGCAAATCTCATATTATTATCAATAGTCTGCGATTAGTTGTACTGAGTGAATTACGCGACTTTCTGCTAAACGTGGCGCGGGAGCTGGCGCGTCGAGCGACAGTGTGAACGCCGCTTATAAGCTTACAACTTCGTTCAACTTTGGATTGAGTGGGGGAACTGAGAAATAGGCGCGATTGTCAGACCGCCGTAATGCATGCTGTTCCAAAAACATTTCTGCTATTACCTAACACAAAAACATTTTCTGTCCGAAGGCTAAAAGAAATATGTAACGACTTTCCACAAATAGTGATAATGGGTTGTTTAATGATATGATTTAATATGGGAGGCGAGCGCCTTAGCGCCCTAAGAACGAGACGCCCCTGCTATTATTGTAGATTATTAAAACTTGTCATTAACCTAAATAGCAATTTTTTTAAATTGTTAAAACTTGGAACTCAATCAATTACATTTCAAAAAACACACAACCAGTTTACAATTTTGTGCTCAAATTTTTAAAATTTTTTTTCCGAATTTCGGGGGTGGTGTATCCCCCATATCCCTCCCTAGGTTCGCCCCTGGCTATTACAGTCATACCTTAATTTTTTTTCAACCGTCCACTTTTCAGTAGACTCGCCCCCTGAATATCTGTACCTGTTTATAGATTATCGGCTCATGACATACGCCAGTAATAAGCAAGACCGTAAATACATTCACAGCTACGCAACGGAAGTGGCCATACTAGTTCCTTCACGTTGTAAATTATATACTCCATCACCGTATAATTTTTATGTCTAATAGATATTTCTTCGGATTTAAACTTCTCCTTAGATAATCAGACCTACCCAGAAGTGCAAAAATTAAAACTACATAAACTGAAATACGCTCTGTTCTGTCTTACGGATCAAAGGCGTGGATACCATCAAAGTGCAGTGAGTGGGACGGTTTTGAGAAAGGACTTACAGAGGAGTGTAGAAAAATATACTACTTTACACGTATATCTAGAAAATTAGATATAAAGGGCCTTCTATGGACAGGCTATAGTTAAACATATTGGTGCGTTTTGGGGGCCATACAGTCTTGGGGCTTACCCAGGATACATTAAGCCAATGTTCTGCTACGTCCCATTTCTAAGCCCAAAGGCTTGTAGATAATTACGTAAATAATTATAGGCCCACAAGAAGAATCTTGAATATCTCATTTGTCCTGAGGAGAAGGGGACTTTAACCTTCAAGCTAGTCTTGCCCCCCTTCCACAACAGGAGCAGCTACTAGATAAACCGTAACATAATTTTCAGTAATTTTGAATTAAGTTTGAAACGCAGAAACTCTACTCCTGGGTAGAAATGTAGACCTTTGATTGAAAAGAAATAACCAGTTTTCAGTGTCTGTGGGCTGTCTTAAGTGCATAAAAAACACGCCTTAATACAGATCTCGGGGTAAACGAGCTGCACCAACAAAATAAATTTAACAACTGATGTACAGATTCTTACTTACAAACGTTCATGCTTCTAAGTACAGTTTCCATCGCAACAACCCGACTTTGTTTAGATTAATAGC
Organism: Magicicada septendecula; assembly: GCA_034769895.1. NCBI lineage: Eukaryota > Metazoa > Arthropoda > Insecta > Hemiptera > Cicadidae > Magicicada > Magicicada septendecula. Next base: position 152,266,307 of record CM068376.1, on the reverse strand, counting down.
TAATTTGAGTAATTTTTTGTCAAATAATAACTAAATAGGCCTATAACTTAAAACATCCTTTGTTCAATTCGGGATAGTTAATTCGCTAAATAACTACTTCAGTGTTCATGTGCACTAACACAACATGTTCCTGTGGACTACATGCTTGTTATTCGTAGGAATCATCATTATCATCATCATCATCATCTCCAAGGATTAAACCAAGGATGGTTTGTTTTGGTCTCAAACAGGCAAAGTCAACATCTGGTAACTCCAGCGCTTCCTGGGACGTCTTACACCTCTCCGTCCCTTCAGCTTACAGATCCGTCAGGCTAGTCCTTATTTGAGACCATTTAGTAATGAATATGTTCCCTGGATATGTTACTAGTATACCGCATGGTAAGACGTATGGTGGGGCTCCCACTTTCAGGCTTAACGTCCAGCCCGATTTTCTGTCTGGGTGTTGTCCCATAAACTGGCAGTCTTACCTGATTAAAGAGACCAGTTTTCCCTGTTGATATATCTATAAGGATATTTAACGTGATGGTTTCTGCTTGCCTCCCACATCCTACGTCGTCGACCAATGAAACGTCATCTGACTTTAGGGGAAATTTCTCACCCCAAGGGCTAGAGGGTGCCCAAACCTCTATTGTATAACGAGAAGTAGAGGAGGGACAGCTTATACTGGCTGTCACTCGGTTTCCAGAGCCGCGTTAGCCACCTGTAGGTGTTGCCCATCCCACACCACTTGGAGGTGCGGCTAGATACTTCCTTTCATCAAGAAATGAGTCCATAAGGCATTACTCATCCTCTCCAGTACTTTTGGGGACTTCGTAGGAATCCTATTACAAATTCTTTGCCACGAAACTTGTAGGCGGAAAACGAGATTATCCGCATCTTGTGCGGAGAAACTAGCTTTCAGAAGAAAGTTCTTTGGCAAATAAAGCGCTGTGGAGGTACCGCTACGTTTCGGAGAAGAAAGTGCCAGGGAAAACGTTTCGGAATCCAAGTAATAGCGAAGTTCTTTTAATTTTACTACCACCTACCGCAGTTGCGATGAGCATGCTTACTGGTTAATGCACTGGGGCACAGTATTACCATCTTGCTTGCAGGTTTTAGTAGGAGTAACTTTAATTTGTTCGAAACCCGAGGAAGCTCGCAGATGTTAGTAGCTGAAACGTTCCTTTGATTAAAGAAAGTGTCATTGATGGTGATTTTGAAAATTTTTTCCACAAATTAATACACTTCACTGCCTAGTTTTGAAGAAAACACCGATGGCCGCAACGCTTATTTAGTCATAAATGCTTAATGACTGTGACATTAAAAGAATAATTTGTAATGCTGGTGGAAGATCAAGAAACTGGATCTAGGATCAAGTGTTTACGGTTTATATTCCTCATGATACCTAGCCCAAGGCTAATCTTCTACACTCCATGTGTTAGGCAAGTCTATCTCTTACGTGGCTTCTTCTCTATCCCTGGCAGAACGAGACAATGTTTCATTATCCATCCTATCAAAAATCCTGTAGCAATTGATCATAAACGGATAATATTTAAATCCTTTCGGATACCTTCAATACTTACTGGTTCGCGCAAAGTGTGCAACCGTAAAACTCTCATCTCAGCCTACGTAATCTTAACACACGTGAGATACCGTAATCTCGTTACCTCCTGTAGGCATTCGGTTGCTGTCTGGGAAGTGTCAGGCCAGGGTAGTCACTTAACGGTTTGCTCAGGTTGGGGTTACTGATTCTCCATCAGGCTCTTGGCCGTAGATAAGTCAAACGATCTCGTGCTTTGTCATGCTCAGAGTGTACAGGCCAAAATAAAATATGCCGGAGTGAAGCAAATTAGCATTCCCTTATTCCAGATTAGGACCAATACAAATCATCAAACACTGAATACTCACCAAATTCTATATTGCAACGGAACACAGGATGATAAGCTATGTGTTTGTATCAGAGCACATGGATGACGAGCATTTTCATGTTTAAGTTTGTTTTATGTAATATTTTGTCTTTTAGCCGTAAGTTTTGTATTTAGAAATGGATAAGCATGTAGGGTATACCAAACTCTTCATAAAAACGTGTTCTATATGGTCATGTATTTTTTGAGTGAATTTGTGCGCGTGTGCGGGTGTGATAACGTGTGATCGCGATATCTTCCGCGGTAATTAGCCGATCGACGTGAAACTTTAACAATGAATTGTTTATGTAAATAGCTCCAATTTATGTGTACTCTATGGTTCATAACTATTTTAGAAATATGTTTTTTTTAATTGAAGAAAAACTCAATTGTAACTCTTATCAATGATAGAGTAATAAAATTCGTAGATACTTCCGCAGGGTGTTATACTCATTTTAACAGGTTTAGTTGACCTGAGGGCAGCAAAACTCTTCTTGATTCTATTGTGTTACTAGCAGTAAAACCTGAGACCTCTATACTGAAATTCACGTGTGGTTATCACAGTGAACTCTTCTGCCCCCTGCAGAAAAAGTTCAGTGCGGTGTTGCCAAGCTTAACAAAATATCTGAACCTAAATAAAACAAGGTTTTATCGTTTCTCAGTCGTTTGCTATGATACTACAAGGGTAAGTTACGTGTACCACATGTGGATTCTATAGTAAGTTTCTATGGAATATAATCTTTGTGCATGTTAACGCAGTAAAAAATCCCCGAGATTTTTATAACTTGATATTTTTGCAAATATGAAAGATAAAATTGTACATATGAGTTAAAAATATAATAAGCAAATTTTTTTTATACATTTTTGCCAGGTACAAACTCACTGTGAAAACGTTGCAGAAAAACGATTATATTTTATATTTTGTTTCAAGAGGTTTCTGAAATTTGTTATACGGACCCTTGTTTGCTTATAATAACGAGAAAAGTCAAAATAGCATTAAAAATAAAAATAATTCGTTTCACCTCATGAGTGTTACTTCGCCAGATGTTCATCCCACTAATTATTTCATCCATTAATTACAAATTAATATTTATCAACTTATGTAAACAAACTATTGTTTTACTCCCCTGCTATAAACTCATCCAGATGCATTGTTTTTAATGTCTAAATCACTTTAATTTTTAAATAAGCCCTATAGTATTAATGTTACTGTGTAAGTCATATAGGCCTACTGAGCAATTAACCGTCCGAGAGAGCTAAACAACTTCGTGAAGAATTATCCACACTGAATTTAAATTAATTGTAATGAATTATGTTCGTTTGTTACTTTTTCAACGTAATAAGTAACTACGAAAATAGATTTGCATGTGATTGTTTTTGTAATTCTATTGCATGTGTTTTGCTATGTGCTTGCTGTAGTAAGATATTATAATTCTATTTTGTCGTGTTATAATCTTTAGGGTGTGTGTAAGATAACTGTTGTAACAACCTGCATTTGTAAAATTATTTTGTTTTACTTTATTAATAAAAATGATGTTTGTTGCGTGCACGCATATTTGAGTGTAACCCTGTAATAAATAGCACAAAATGGTGATCTTTATTAATTTTTTTGTGTATATGTAAAAATGTATTTTGTTTACATACTATGACTCGGGAGTGTAGCCTATATTCAGCAAATGCACATGGGCTTACGTCTAATACAATATTAACAAGTGAAATAAGGGTAACCTACAGTTTACAGATATTACGGTTGAAAGATAATATGGGAAAAGTGTTAAGAGCATCAGAAAGAGCCGAAAGGTCTAGAAGAGAAAACTTGAAAAGTAGCCAGATAAGAGAAATTTTCGAATTTACAGTCAGTCACAAAGTGGCATCAGAAATAAATAGTTGACTTGATCTGGAAAAGCAGGAGGGGAGACAAGACAAGGATATGAACCAGAAAGACCTTGAGGATGACTTATGGAATGGTGGAGAAAATTGAGACTGCAACTCAAAAAACTTTGGGGAAAGTTGTAAGCCGACTTATGGCAATGTTTTTTTTTTGAAATACAAACCTAAATACAACTGACAAAATTTTCTTTGATTACCAACGGTAACTTTTTAAATGAAGAAAGTTACATGCTTTTTTTTGGGGGAGGTTATACGTGAATATAAAGTATTGGATGTGTCCCAGGACTCCAGATTTGTTAGCGTAGAAGTGAGATATTTCACCACTTAGCCTTGTTCTAAAAGGTATAGCTAATATCTTTAAATTTATAGACTGTAATATGATGTAATAAAATTATTTTTGATTGTATACAGTAGGCGACCGTGCAAAATTTTATCGAACGCTTCACTGACGTCTAGGAAGGCTCCTGAAGAATACTTTTCGTCTGTAGCTTCATGAACTAGGTATGCTATATGATGGCTTTGTTGAAGATTCCTGGCGATTCCCAAACTATTGGTTATGTATTAGGCCTACACGATGACGCGGTAGAGATATAGATTGGATTTTAAAGAATTTTTGTTATAGAATGCAACACTGTAGACGGATATGAAGATTTTATTTGATATCAAGATAGTCATAGAAGTCATACAGTGAATGTTAGTGTTGGAAGTGATGACGCTAGTGAATGTTAGTGGGAATGGTGTTAACAATGAGTGAACAGCGGAGGTTCATAATATTACAAGCCGAGTGTGTGTTTGTGGATATTTGATATATAATGTTATTCAAGTGTAACCCCAAGTGTAACTGTTATTTCTCATAATCATTTCATCAAGTATGTGTAATTTTATAAGCATTTACTGAACAAAAATCACTGAGTAACAGAATTTAACAAGGTACATAATTTTTTACATATTTCAGTTTTCTAGTTTGAACACTTCCGAATTAGGAGTTATGTTAATTTCAGAGTTGCCATACAATCGGGTACATACCGTAATTATAAATTCTTCAAAATTGTGTTCACAGTATTGATCAGGATTGTGATAAGTGAATTTATTAAAACAAATGTAAATAGCAGAACTTTATTTAAGGTGCCCTATAAAGAATAGTTATAGAAAAAAGAACACAGAAAACTTTTTTATGTGCAAAGTTATAATTTTACAGTTATCGAACATACAAAAACAATTTGTATCTCAAAATATTAGTTATTACCAAGTATTTCGAAGACTATAGGGAAGACCTCTGAATGTGTTATTATCTTGACCAGTAATTCCACGCACGCCCACAATTGTTAACGTTGAAATTCATTTAATTCTATTTTTTGTTATATCACTGTGCAGGAACAGTGAAATATTTTGCATCAGCACTGTACACTATTCGTGTAAACATTGCAGTAATTAAAATCTGAAAGGTATTAAAACTCAGCATTACTCAGGCAATGCATGTGGTTAACGTCGACTGACCACTCCCGCTATCTAGTGGTGGAAATTTGAACTAGGCCCACCACCACAAACGTTTCATGTGTTTCGTAAGTTTTAGATTTTAAAAAATAATATAGAATATTTCCACAATTTTAGGGTTTAATTACGTGGCAAAATATCATTGCAACTACATACCACATGTAACTGTGTAATTTAGATATCATTATGAACGTAGAATTGTGTATAAAACAAAACCGCGTGGCTCCCATGTACGATTGAGTCAGGTGTATATGTTACTGTAAAAGTGCGAAGTAAGGTAAATCTTAAGATTTATCGGTATATCCTGAGATTTCCCGTTTTATGATGGTAAATATCCGAAGATCCTTTTAAAATGTTTGCATGTCGGACTTTTACCAACAGTTGGTGGTAAATGTCAAGATTTACCGCTGCGTTGTGGGAAAAGCTGCAACCAGGATATTGAAAACATGTTGGCAACTTGGATGGAAACAAATCAAACTTCTAAGTGGTCTGAAGCCTTGAAATTTGTGCAAGCAATGAAAAACAGGGCTTACCATGGGGGCATCAAATGTTCACAGAGTAAAGAGATGTTTGGTGTTCCAATGAAAGTGGGTATCGCAAGTTCAGTTATACCACGTACTTTAATAACCTCAAACCTAACGTAGGAAATAAAAACCTCTTCACACCCAAAAAATCTCCTATTCTACTAAAATTTAGTCTATAGCACTCTGACCATGCCAGTGGTAACATATGGAACGGAGGTTTGAACCTTTACAACAGAAGATATCGCCAATTTAAAGTGTCCAAATGGAGAGTAATAAGGAAAATTTATGACCCTATTAGGAGAAATCTGGAGGATGAGGAACAATTATGAGATAGATATTATACTTGAAGGAGATACAGTTTGAGTTATATGATTTAAGTCCAGAAGGATTAGCTGGTTATACATAAGGATATTAAGCATGACACTATTTTGCTGTATGAATTGAATTGACTGAACATAGTCTCAAATTTTGTCAGGAAGTGTGAAAATTTGATGTCATTTGGTGTCTGTTTGGGATTGTTGTTATCAGGGAGCGAGGATTCTGAGTGTCGCTGTAGTCCTGCAATTTGAGCGTAAGTAGGAAAAGAGACGTTACCGCTATGTGGTGATATAGACAACCAAATAGAATCCTATATATTAAAGTGGAGGAATGAGTAAGTATGAAGACCAAAAAGGCAAGGTCCATGATTTGGATGAAGAGACTTAACTAATTATAAAGCATACTTAATTATTTAGTAAAACAGAACAGGGATAGTACATTAAAACAATTTGAGTGCAAAATTAAGGAAATATATATATTTCAAATTTTTATTCATATGTGGCGATGTGGAGGGAGACGCTGTGAGACGTGAGAAAAGAATTGTTATCAGCGGCGGTGCAGCTAACCTATGAATACTATTTATAATACTGTAGTAACAAGAACTCACGACTGTTAAGGTTTGTTTGTAAATGTGTCACCACGAATCTCTTTGTGCGTGCGTGCGTACGTGTGTGTGTGTGCGTGCGTGTGCGTGCGCGCGCGCCTACAGTCACACAGCTGGCTTTAAAAACGAATTATATGTTTATTGTTTCCGATTCTCACAAAGCACTGCTTATGAGTGATGTTCACCGTGTGAAGCGCAATAGCATGTGTAACGCTACTACGTATAAAATATATCTCTCGGCAATGAAAGCCTGTAGCACCATGTTTTTTTTTACTGCAGTGACCGTACTCTGGGATGTACAAACCATAGATCTACTATTAGACGGCCCCACAGTAAAATTGTTACGACCCGTCAAAAAACCTTTCTTTATGTCTAAAATTTTAATTATTACTCTACCAACGCCACCACCACCACCACCACTACTACTACTACTACTACTACTACTACTACTGATGCTAATACAATAATAATAATAATAATAGTAGTAATAATAATAATACAGAAATCTATTCTTCTCAATTCATAATGAGATAGCTTATCATGACATTAGTGCTGCCATATATTTTTGTAGGACAAATATATTTCGTGCACACACACACACACACACAAACTCATTAACAATAAAAGAAATTTGAAAAAATAATACACAGTTCTCCGAGAGTCCCCATGTCAGAAACATTAAATTATACTTAATGCCATGGCAATAATTATAGGCCTAAATATTATTGGAACAAAATTATAATTAATAACAACTACTTCTATGAAATAGAACAGCTGTGCAGAAATTAAGTGAAATATAAAGGAATAAAGAACAGTCAGGAGAAAAACAAGAAATTTGCCTGTTTGATGCTTAAATTTTCCAGTTCATAATGGGTGCGGATTTGTGTGTGTGTGTATGTGTGCCTCTCTGTGTGTGTGTGTGTGAGAGAATGCTTGTATGTATTTACCTGAAATAAATGTTCCCTTCACGTCTGCTGGACAACGTGAAATGGTATCCATTTGCTTCTATGGTTTTATTAACGTCAAATTCGTTAGGTTTCCATCATATTGTCAAAACCACTTTGTTACTTAAAGATGTACCATCTGACACTCAACATGAGTTTAGTGAAGCAAGAATTGGTGAAGATGTATTCGTAGCAACTTTGCCTTCTGGATGATACGGAGTGACTATCTAAAAAAAAAATGAATTCAGGCGAGTCTTCAGATCACAATTACACACACACAACATGTATTTAGTTTTACTGATATTTGTATTGAGCCCCATTCCAGCGGAGTTTTGATTCGGTTCTTTTTATATCTCAACTAGCCGTTTTCTTGATACACATAGTCAGGCAACTTTGAAACAGTTTCACAGCTTGGGATTAAAACGTAAATGTTAGCCTCAAATGAAATCTCTTCGTTTTGATTTCATGGACGAATTATTTTGTTTCTAACAGTATGAAACTGCTTGAAGACCTACCTAAACCTACTATGACAACTAATTATCAACCACACGATGGCATACTGAACTAAGTAGTACCGCTACTAAAATTTAGAATGGTTTCCAACGTATTACTTCTAACGTAAAGGTAACGTAACGTAACAAAATGGTTACGCTACGTACTTCTAATGGTGTACGTGTAGCCTACTATTGTCTGGACCTAAATTGCAAACAGATATTATAGATGCGTTACTTCAATATTGTGGTTTTATGCGACATTAAAAAGATGTACCATAATACAAACAGATAATACTGAATTGTAATGACCAGTGTTGCAGTTAATTTAATGTCATGCGGACAAAGGCAAAGAGCATTAAACTGAAGACTGTAAATTTATGGGCGCAGTGTCTCACAGTTTTTTGCCATTTGCACTTTCATTTATCTCAGGACGAAGGTAGTGATTTCACTCAATCAACATTTGAATCTTACATTTGTGTGGATCATATTTTAGTAGGACATGACACTAAAGCTGAAACCATATTTGTGAAATCCTAATTCTTAAAACGAGGTGTTTCTGAATTACGTAAGTGGGTATATAATTCAAGAAAATTGTTGCAAGATGTAGGCCTACCTTATACTGGAGGAATCACCCCTAGATTATGCTGAAGCTCTCCAGTATAGAATGAACCAAGGGTATCCTACTTCTCCGAGGGACTCATGCCCAGTTTTTTAAAGCTCAGAATATGCATCTTGATAACTTCAGTTAAGTATTTTCTGATTAATTATAATCGTAACGTTTGTGTGCACTGTGGAGGGGGGGGATTTGTTCATATTTTTGATATATATGATGTCAAGTATTTGAGAATATTTTCCTTGTAGATGAGAAGCAGTAGCGGTTATAATAGCATACGATGCTTGTTTATGTATTGCAATTAGGTAGAATAAGTTAAAAAAAAAACCTTGAAAAAGAAAGTCCTGTATTCAAAGCTTCATGAATTTATAATTCACCGCTATTTTCAAGACAAGACAATTTCCACAACATATTGAAGCTAATAGGTTTTGGTTATAGTATGTTTTCATACTTAACCGTTCTACGGTACAGTTATCTAATTTATTTATGTACTAAAGAAATGGTTTCTCTGTACAGAGTAACAGCAGCGTCACCACAAACGAGGGACGCTGTAGGAGGCTAGTTAAAATACTTAACTGTAGATAGCAGCACCGCTTGATTATGCTGTAGTCTACTGTGGAGACGTAACGATAACTATTTTGGGTACAAACGGTTTCATATTTTATGCCGTAATGGTTCACCAATACAGAAGTAATATCATTAACGAAGGACGTTTTAGACCGCGCTTAAACCAGTATGAGTCTTGGTTACGAACCTAGGGGCGCCATCGTTTGCGCCTAGGGTTGTCAGACGTCCGGCTTAGCCGGTCATGTTTGGCTTTTTGCACTTTAGTCCAGCTAAAAATAAGCATGTCCGGCTGTCCGTTTTTTGTTAGGGTTTTTGTCTGACAAATTTGGACGTAGTATTCTGATAAAAGTATAGCACAGTTTTTATGTCTGAGAAAGTTGGTCTACTAGATCTGAAACAAATTACGCATTAGATTTTTATTTCCTTTCTTATCAGCATATTTAGGCCTTTTATGATATTACTGTTAATCTCTGTATTATCATCAAAGCCGCCGCTCTCATTTATGCGAACTGGTATCGCCAAATCCAGGGGCAATCTACTCGTGAACAGAGAGCATAGCAGTGTCAACACTATATTATATACCTATATAACAGATACGAATTAATTGTATCACTAAGTGTAACTACATTCTTAACAAAGCCAAATAGGCCTATTTTAATATTCACGAGTTACTTTTAATTTACATTTATTAAATTTTTCGTTTTAAGTTATCACTCTTACACACATTAAATTGCTTTCAGATCTCAAATGTCCAAGAGAAAATTTATACTTTTGAACAGTTTGAAACAACAGTACAAAATGTTTAAACCGGGAAAGAAAACTGCTGTCCAACTTTTTGGGTACATGCCCGGCTAAATGAACAGCTGTGATCGCGTTTTCTGACTTTGATCTGGCAACCCTAATTGCGCCAGGTTTAGACGCTAAATACAAATGTTTCCCACCTTAATCACAAACATAGCGGAACAAAACACAAACACATACTAGTACGTTCACCAATCATATAGTCTCAGTGATAGTTACGACTCTTCTCATAAGAATCGATTCTATTTCATGATTCCCCGTTTTGTTTTTTAGAATTTAACTGTGCTTTGTTCCGTTTTGCGTACTTGTTACTATCAAGCATTCGAACAACACAACAAACTACATTAATAGGCCCAGGTGTTTTTGTAATTCTTATAGTTATTGATTCGACTCCTGGATTTGTTTCTGTTATATCATATCTTATTCTGTCGGTTCTATTTGTACTTCTGACTCCCCTCGGCTCTCTGAACTTCATCATTTGTAATCTAACTCTCACCCTAACAAATTAATACTATCCGAAAGCCAATGTTTTATACCGTCACTTTTGGTTTAATCGTGCTTCACCCTCTAAAGTCGCTTCCCCCTGTGTCCATCAGTACTCTTATTTTGTCCGTTTTCTTTGGTCTGTAACTACGTTTACATCCTTGTTACTATCCTTGTTAAATTCATTCGCTTTTACTACGACCTTTGTTCCGTTTGCATTTCTCTCGTATAAGGTTCCTTAACCATTTCTTCACCACTTCTCGATTCTCTTGAAGTTTATTTACATTGGAAGCAAGCATCATTGAGGCACAGCATTATAATTCAACTGGACTTAATTTGTTGTAGGCCTTCAAGACTGTCGGTACTTACTGACGCTTTAATGTTGTCATCTACTACCACATTAAAAAATGTCGGATCATCATAACTCTACTTTGCCGTCATTTATTTCGAACGTTTTGTACTACGTGTGATTTCTTTTTGTTTACAAAACAATGAGTATTTAGGTTCAGAAAAGTTCTTATTTTATAATAAAATGGTTCATTAATTAAGACACAGTGTAATCAGAAACAACATAAAACTTATATCGAGGAAGTAAAACTTAAATGCATAGTAGTAATGAATTATATAAGGAGCTGATACAGTTAGTCACATGAGGTTACTACTGTCGCCTAAAGTAGACTCTGGACTAGACTAGTACTGTGAAGAAAATTTTAATTGGAGATTCACACATAAAATAATGAAAGGGAAAACGAAAATAGTTAAGCTATTGAAACATGATTTTGAGGGAAGGCTAATAGATGTAAGAAACTGGAAAATAACTGGTGAAGAAGATAAGGATAAGAAGTATTGTTAAACAAGTAAAGTCTAACAAGTTAATTGCCAGGTGGTTGGGATGCTGTTCTAGTTTGGAGATGTGAGCCCTGCAGAGGCGCATGATTTCTACTCTCACGGTTGAAACTTTGAGGTCGCGGTGTATAGAGTTATTTGAGACAAACCAAGGAGCGTCGACTATTGATCTAAGTCTGAACTAAAAGTGACTTCGGAACGATTGGTTTTGTTTACTTTTACATGTAAAATTAACGCAATTAAGCAAAATAACACCCCGAGCAGGTACCACTATATACGTACCTGGAGAAACCGTTGCAGTTTACCTGTACCGAGAATTATTCGCATGGACGTCGCTATGGGAACTAATAGACGAAGTGGGTAACTGTTGTTTTTTTTATTCTTCCTACATGTAGTGTAGAATTTACAGTATGCAGCAGTGCACTCTTTCCTCGTGTTCATTCTTAGAGGATGTGCAATATAACATATGTGATATATTGTGTGTAATTTGAAATAGCTAAATATAATTGAGTCTGTCTCAAACTGCTGAAGAAGGCGAACACTACGCCGAAACGCGTTCGGAAAGAAAAACAAGTAAGTTTTCACAAGTGAAAGTTCTATATTCTATATTATTTACTACTGCGAAAAAAGAAGATGAACAATCAAAACAACTAAATATAATTATCCCACTATCGACTCGGAACACAAAGTTTTTATTGGTAAAAACGTAAAAGTTTTACCTTATAGCCTGAACCAGTTTTCGCTTATTATAAGTTTCGTCAGAGGCTGCCACTAGGAGCGCTGTCCGTCTTGTTTTTGGCGACGGTGTCGACTTTTGAAGGATTGATGTTGTGTGTGTGGGGTGTGATATGTTCGAATAATGCGTGTGATGTGAATTGTGTATGTTCGTTTAGGATGTCGTTTTTATGTATTTTTGTGTGTTTGTATATTTCTAATTGTTCAAGAGTGTCTAGTTTTCGGCCTTTTGTGTGTACGTCTAGAATATCCGTGTTATAGTCGATGTTTTTGTATGTGTGGTTTGGTTCAATGAGTTGGTTTGCAAAGGTGGATTCGGTAGTGGAGTATAGTGCCTTTGTGTGTAAAATGTACCTTTGTTTGGAAGCTACGTCCTGTCTGCCCTATGTAGAATTTGTTGCAATCTGAGCAATTAGGTTTGTAAACACCAGGTTGAATTTGTTTTGTGCTTGTGTGTGGGTTTTGATAGTGTCTGTTCTGTTTTGTTTGTATTTTTGTATGCAATTCTGTATCCTGCTTTTTCGAATTTGTGGGTTACTTTTTTTTCAGTGTGGTTATTGATGTGTGTTAGTGTTATGAATTTGTTGTTTTCTGTCTTTGTCTGTTGTTTATTTTGTGTTTTGTGTAGGAGTTTATTGACTATTGTTCGATTGTATCCGTTGGATTCTGCTAGATATTTTATCGTGTTTAGTTTGTCTTTGTAGTCTTTTTCATCTAGTGGGATGTTGTTAAGTCTATGTATCATAGTTCTGAAGGCAGCTAGTTTGTGTTGTATTGGGTAATTGGAGGAATTGTGTATTATTGTGTCAGTTGTAGTGGATTTTCTGTATATACTGAATTTGTGCCTGTTCAAATTTTGTAATGGAGAGGTCTAGGAAGTGTATGCTATTGTTGAAGACAGACAGCGCTCCCAGTGGCAGCCTCTGACGAAGCTTATAATAAGCGAAAACTGGTTCAGGGTATAAGGTAAAACTTTTACGTTTTTACCAATAAAAAACTTTATGTTCCGAGTCGGTAGTGGGATAATTATATTTAATTAATCAACGGATACGTCATGGACAACAAAATCCAAGAATTTGAAATAATTCACACTCGATGGCGCACAAGATCTGACTGTCCATCTATGTCTGTAGAAACGATTATAGTCTATCATTGGGAAGCAATGGGGTAGCCAAGGGGCTTGGACTAGGAAGTGTGGCATTTTTTATTGTCATTTTACGTAATGGTATTAATTTCTCTCTTTGTTTTTTTAAGCTGTTGGAATATGCCTTCCTATATTTTGTTGCTCGATTAGGAGATTTCAAAATTTCTTGTATAATTTTCGAAGCATCTCTCTTACCTTCAGCTCAAAATTTCATCTGGGAAGCATACGTTAGTTCCTCCGTGTTTATCGAAGTACGAATTTCTTCGGTCTTTCGTCTTTTGCTTCGCTCGCTACAATCGCTGAACGACTTTTTGGCCGCCCGGATCGAGTTGTAGCAGTAAGTATAGCAAAATTGAAAGTTAAGGGCATGGAAATGCGCGAAACGCTTACGGTCAGAAGGGAAAGGCGATGTGGAGGGAGTCGCTGTGAGGTGTGAGAAGAGAATTATTGTTATCAGCGATGGTGCAGCCAACCTATGAACATTATTTCTAATAGTAACAAAAACTCGCGACTGTTAAGGTTTGTTTGTAAATGTGTCACCACGAATCTGTGTGTGTGTGTGTGTGTGTGTGTGTGTGTGTGTGTGTGTGTGTGTGTGTGTGTGTGTGTGTGTGTGTGTGTGTGTGTGTGTGTGTGTGTGTGTGTGTGTGTGTGTGTGTGTGTGTGTGTGTGTGTGTGTGTGTGTGTGTGTGTGTGTGTGTGTGTGTGTACCTACAGGCACATAGCTGGCTTTAAAAAAAGAATTATACGTTTATTGTTTCCGACGTAAATCAAATAATAATAATAATATTATTATTGTAATTCTATTACTATACAAATCAAGCAAATGATACCTATGTACTATTCACACGTATCGGAATTTGTTGCTGTAACATATCAGAATGTTTTGTAAACATATCTGAGTGTTATTTGGTTCCGTTATTGTGTACTGCTGAGACGTAAAAAACTACAGCCTTTCTGACCATTCTTTTCGCAATGGAATTTGCAAACTGTACACTTCCACTCCTTAATTACACTCGACTATCTCTACAGTTTAACATTAGGCCTACATAAAGGAACGCGTTCTTCGTATTAATTTAATTGTAAGAATCGTTTTAATCCTGGACAACAAAAAACTGTTTTATTCTTCGTATTGTTTAAATTAGCAGCCATCCTTACTATTTCTTTTATGAATTTGCTTTGTCGAACAATAAAAATTGTAGCAGTTAGCAAATTCATAAAAGAAATAAACAACTCTTTATTATTACTTCCCATGCTTGACTATGAATAACTTTCCTGTCTTTGCTAGTTGAAGGAGAAGTATTCATTTTAACGAATATTGTTACTGGGTGATAACACAAATAATTACGATAATACGTAATTACAACATAAAAACTACCAATAGAAATTAACTAAAAAATAAATAACTAATAAAAATGAGTGAATATAAAACAACGATACAATTAATAATAAATTGAAATAATAAAAACAAATGCAAGACTGAGATAGTACGTCACACAGTAACTAACAATGTACGAGTAACCAAAACATCGCACGCAAGTTGGCAACACCCGCACTTGCATACCAGCTGATTCTCTGTTACCCTTCTGCCAGTCACACTTTTAAAGTGGACTCGTCCATCCATAAATTGGTTTCTGTGCATATGCCCTTAACTTTCAATTTTACTGAACTTCAAATGTACCCTGGAGCCAGCTATTATTTTTTTTTAAGAAAGATATCTTCTTTACTGTGTGCAGCGATCCATCTACGTTTGATTTCTGATTTTGTGTACGAAACTTTAAGTTTAATTTTATGCTTTTTTTCTTCTTCCGAATAATTCCCACGGTTTAGTAAACATTTTTCAAAATATTCCAATTTCTTGTTAATGTTTTTACCTTTGCATTGGTTCATGATGTCATAAAGTTGTCTGCGTGTCATAATTGTCACTTTTGATAATCCTAAGAAACAAAAAAATTGCTTACAATAAAATTTACACAAATCAATTAGATTTTACTGTTGAGAAATTGTCCCAATTTTGAGGTTATGTTACTCAATATCGGGCGTATCCGGATTTACTTCTTGTACTGTTAGAAAATTTAATTGTTATTCTATATAGCCATGTAAAAATTCAAGCCGGGACGCACCCTGAAGTATAACAAAACCTTTCGTGTTTACATGGAATAGGTATAAACATATTACTAAATTTTACGTCATAATTCAAAACGTTTGTAATTAGGTAAAATGAAATGCAACAAACATTGCAAGCTTAATATATATTATACATACCTGCATCACTGCATTCCATAATGAGACACTTTTCATTTGATTTTATAAGCACAAAGAAATTTCACCGAAATATTTTTTATTAAAACAAATACTGTAAACGCAAATGTTTATCAAAGTTTAAAATTTCGACTCAGCTGGCTCCCACCAGATAGCGCATTATGGAAAAAAGTAGTGTCCCATTGTTGCTCGTCTATTTAACTCTCTCAGGGAATAAATTATTTGAAGCTATGTAGATTTTGAGAATACTGACTTTTGGCCAGTATTATGATACAAATACTCCACTGTGCGACGTGTAAATGTACGACTGCGTATAGCGATATTGAACGACTGCAGAAGAAAAAAAAACAAAAAAGACATGTTTATTATTTTAATTCTCTTGTGGCCGAGATTCTCCAGAGTGTACCTCTGAGGAATTATATCTCTAAGGCGGAGAATATCTAATTTAGAATGTGGTAAAGGCTGAATACACTGTGTGGTAAGAAGCGACAAATTGTACACAACAAATTGTTTCTGGTAAAAAGGATACTCTGTTGAAATAGGCCTAAAGGGCTCCAGAAGTCGAGTATCTACGAGGAAAATACCGACCTTTAATATAGCAGAGCTACAGAGGGGTGGATTGGAAGTGGACCCGGTCGAAGCAGTCTCAAAGGAGGGTTTGTGTTGTGGGCGGCTGTTGCGTATCAACTGGAGTCCTCAGATAACCCCTTTTACCGTAAACTATATAAATAAATGGCTACGTCATGATTCAATGTACTGATAAATTTGTAGTTATTAAAGAGCATACTACTTTTTGCAAAGTACAAATTTTACAATGCAAATTATAATAATTAAATTATAATTATAATTTTTAAAATATTGCCAGCAATTTCGTAGGTTTCCCTCATAATTGACATTTTTTCCTTAATGACATATTTATTTTTATATACTGCTTTAAGTAGTGTCTCACAGTAGAAAATACTTCGAAAATAAAACAGCCCTCTGAATATATTTCTCATCGTTCCTAATTTACTTCTGTCCTCTTAACGAACTAAGTTTCTTTGCTGTGTCTTTCCTCTACCGCTGTGTTTGTCTATCCACTCCATTCACGTTTCACTGTCTGCCGACACGTTTTTATTCCACTGTCTGTCTACACCTATCTGTCTCTCACTCCCATCACTCTCTCTCCTCTCTCTCTTAGAGATTCTCTTTAACGTTTCTCTTACTGTCTACTTTTCTCAGTTAACCCGTGGCTCTCGTCTCACTCTCTCATTTCATATCCCTCTTTTCTGTTTTTATCTCCTAGTGTCTGTATTATTAATGTTGAACTACTCATATTTCTGAACATTTGTACTTTTCAGTATGCTCAGTATAGTTTCAACAATTTTACTGATCACGTAAATATTTGTCTCTTTCCTTTACTCCGTACGTTGATTTTCTTTCTTCACACTGATTTCTTCCACCCTCTTCCTTGTTGTGCCTTTATATTTCTGTTTCTGTCTGTCTGCCTGCCTCTCTCTCTCTCTCTCTCTCTCTCTCTCTCTCTCTCTCTCGCTCTCTCTCTCTCTCTCTCTCTCTCTCTCTGCCTACTTGTAAAAAAATGTATTATTGTGTTGATACTGATAATTACAAAAACGTAAGAAGTTACAATACACAAAAAAATGCCTAAACTATATCTGTGACTATAAATGTAAACAAATGTAGAGACTGGTCTACATTCATCATTGAATAATAAATAAAATATATTTACCCAATAATATATTTTGTTAAAATTATATTTTCAAAAACAGTTTTTTCCTGTTTGTACATATAGCCACTAACAAAAGTCTATTATTTAAATTTAAAAATTCTATTTTATGTATTATATTTTGACGGTTTTATCTTATAAATATAAACATTACTTATGGTTATTAACACAAATAGGTTCATTAAATAATAAATAAAAATAAAACTGTTTTAATAAACATATTTTTACAGTAATTAGGCCTAAATAATATACTACAATAAGCAGACAACCATCGTAATTTTTTTTAGACCTATTTGATTATCTGACAGTTAAAAGCTTCTGGCATAGCATACAGTACGATATTTAATTTAATTACATTAAAATATATAATCTCAATTTGAATTTTAATGTAATATTGAGTAATGGAGGTCACTATAAAAAATGAGTAATCTGTGAATATAAATATAAACATAAACATTAAATAAACATAAATTAAAAATTAGGATTACTCATTTATTCTGCAAGTATTTAAATTAATTTTAATAACAGAAATGCGCTTGAAGTAAACATTCACACGGTTGCATGAAATGTAGTTACTTCATTTTAATACTCGTAAAAGAAAGTAATTTTTAATAATAATATGACTGATTTCCAAACATGAGCCGTTGTCACATCCAGAAACTATATTTCATGTTAATATACTATATTATGTTCCTCTAAAAAACGCAGTAAAATCATAGCTGCTATAGACTTTTTGTTGCCTTTCTAAACACAAGTCATAAAGGAAATCAAAAAAAGATGAACGAGATCACACGGATAATAAATCGTATTCCTGTTGATGAAAGAGCCACTCTCAATCTCGATAATTTTCACTCAAAGTTTCCTACATACAGTACATTAACTATGAGTGCGCTATCATAAACAAAAAACCAAGAAACACCTCACAGAGTGTAATTTTAATTTTTTTTATTATATTTTCAGTTTGGGTTACACAAGATAGTTCCCACGAAAGAATAAGTTTCTGGACAAGAATGCACTATGGTACTGGCATATTCTTTTCTGTCTCAATCATGACAGAATCACTGTTTCGTGAGCCCCACTGTTTCATAAATATCCTTGGTGTCACAGTGCACTTGTTATGAATGATTTTTGTGAACAAAAAGATAATTATGATTTATTTATAATTTAATAAAATAAGAAAGTGCTTATTGATTTGTGCATATGCTAAGAAATTGCATATGATTTTGTGATGGACATCGATTATAACAGTGAACGGAGAACATTTTTTAACGAAATGGATTGTAGTCGATTTACGCAAGGAAAGGTATAAAGTGACTTTTGCAGAAAAAAGATTTAAACCATGTAGTAAAAGTATGTCTAACTTATTGATATTCTTCATCTTATGTTCTAACTTATATATGATTTTGAAGTATAACTTATGTTGCCTGTAATTCCTTTTCTAACAATCAATGTTTTGCGATGAATAAAAGAATTAGCTGAGACCATTTGGTTACTAAAAATGCACAACGCTGTTTTTATATGTTATAAAAACCTTAAAAAATGTGTTACATAATTTTTCTGATTTAATTGGTTTTACAAGGTTGCATTTTGGTAATATTTTTATTAATATCATTTTAAATGTCGCTCTAGACAAAATGTAATTTTTGTGCAACATCCTAATCAACAAACACAAACAATAATAAACTAATACAATAATTTCACATGTAGCCTACTGTTTTCGTCACCTCTTGCGACAAAAGTGAATGCGCATGCAATCTATTGTGCAAACGATCTATTGTGGTATTACACGATATGGGCCTATAAATTAATAGGCCTATAGGTATAGCCATCTCCTCCTACCCGCCACACTTACATTCACGTACGAGCGATGTATATTCTATGTGAATGTGTGTGTAGCCTATTATAAATTAGGCCTATATGTAGTGCAACCCCTCTTTCCTTTTTTATACTTAAATAAAAAAACTTTTTTTTATATATATTTTTTTGAAAGAGAGGCCACTAGTTATTTAGAACTAGGCAAGAGCCTAGAGAAGCCAAAAATGCGCTGGGTCCAGTATGACGGGACTTGAAAATGAAACTCTGCTTTAAGATAACAATAACAAGATTTATTAGAGTTATGTTTTTTTTTTTTTTTACAATCATTTCCCCCAGTACATGATATATGCGCCTTCGAATAATTAAAGTTAATCTTGCACAATACATAGAATAGATCAAATTCATGAATAGAGTTCAATATTATACATATGCACCTATTTGCATCTTCATACAATCAAATTAGGATTACAAGTGCTTTCACTTCATAAAAATAGCTCAAAAATTTTTATAATTCAACACTAAACATAGGCCTCGCCACATAATTGACCTTGATATCACTGAGCAGTATACAGTTACTTCTAAATAATGTAAGACTGGCGCATAGTATCGACCCTCCCAGTAAGCCACATAAACCATAAACATTATATATATATATATATATATATATATATGCATAACAACGTATAAACCATCTAACAATCACATAAAGGCATGACACACAACATATAATTAACATAGATACACATTTACATATAAATACCACACACCATGTCCACCTGGTTAACAGCATATATATATATTGTCATCGTAACACCCTCAAACCCTTTTAATCAGATCAAGTATCCGGCCCACCTTAAAATTTTTCAATTAACAAACCCAAAACCAAATACTAAGTCCCAAAAGACCAGAGTTGAAACACCCTAAAAATTCTAAGTATGTGAAAGGCCAAAGTCCAATTGGCAAAATAGTCAGAACGGCACACAAGTACCAAGCATAAAAGGTAATTATCAATTTTGTACCCCAAATAATGATAAATGGGCCATCACGAGGTCAACATGGATGCCCGGTTGCATAAACTGCATATTCTCATTTTTTTTATTTTCTTACCAACAAAAAATTTTAAGCAAAATCAGTGGAACGTGACCACCCATAAATAACTTATAACTGGTATTGATTTGTTTTACATTCTTTAACATTTATCAATGAATTATTATTATGAGTTATTAAAAAAAAGGAAAATTTATCAATTCTTGTGCTGGCTATGGCAAAATTTAGTGGTTACAAAATTATTTGAACAGTGGAATTGAATTTCGATTAATTTGAATTAATTTACTAAAACATACTTGAGGCGTTTATAAAGAACCCACTTGACCTCAGCCACGGTCATGCGCCCGGACTAGATCCAACAAACTATGACATGTTACTTTATTTTATGTTGAATAGTGTAATGACTCTAAGGCTCTTGTATATATATAGAAAAAAAATATTTAAGAGTAGAAAAAAACTCTGGCACGCTCCCCCAGTGCAGCACACAATTACAAACATAGTACTTAGATTTATGGAGTTATATTATAAAAGTCACATGATGTTCATAATGAATGTTCAGTTGACACACCCCAGAGCGGACTGTCTAGCAGCGTGGGCACATGGTTTAAAAAGAAAATAATTTGTCACTCAGGTGAACGGCAGGCTGGGCCAACGAAAAATAAAAGAGTTCATATCACCTTAATTGTGTGAGTAGGATGCATCCTGTGGCTGGTTAACAAACTACCCCTTCCGAACAGGTGCGAATAGGATGGCTCATGGCTGATGAAGGTGTCGTTACATCAGCAGAGACCAGAATCTCCGACTAGTAGCGAGAACCCTGGGAATTCACAAAAGATTAGAAATTCTTTTCGCTAAATATGCACCCTAGTTCCAGGTAATAACCTCAGAACGGGCCTTCCAACCAACTCAAGATAAAAGCATAAAGTTCAAAATGGCCTGAGAATAATCAAGTCGGCAAGGTGATAATGAATGCACTAATTACAAAAAATTAAAATTAAAGAATGTCTAATAAGAGTCACTTGCACTTGCTTCGACCAGCGCCGACATACCTAAACAAGTTGGCCTTGCCATGTGGTAACACAATTATCGCAATTTGCCGAAAAATGACCACATTAAATGCACTCACAGTTATACACAAACAAAATATAAATAGTGTTTCATCTGAGGGTGGTCACGCAATTTATTTTAACTGCCATAATTACTTAAAAAGAACACTCGTGCAGTCTATTGCATGCACGTGCCTAACTTGCATAATTCAACTCCGTCTATACGTACTGACTTTAGCTTATAAATTTACATAATGCTTTACCAATTAATTACAGTGACTCTTGTATAATAATAATTGAGAAAAAGATATGAGCTGTATATACTGAACATCGAATAAATCTTTTACAACACACACACTGCCCGATCGCACCAAGTACATTCTTCTTTCGCATTCGGCTGAATACATTTACGTTAAATTATTTAATTATTTTTGAAGCATAATATAGCCTGCTGTAAATTACTTACCGGGAAGTCTCGTAAATCTAGCTTGCCATTAGGATGAGTAGAAACTACGCAATAATGTCTGTTCGGGTTGGGGAGCCTGCTGATTCCTTTTTGAGAGCTGAAGTCCGACTGAACGTGCACTTACAATACAACCACCAGCAAAATTTCGCCGCGAGATGGCGCAGTCAGATTCAACAGTGCCGCCTAGATAACGGCTTTCTAATCGACATTTGTACTCGCGTTTATGTTAAACGAAATTTATAAAACCTTCGATCGCCGGGTTAGGCAAACACCGGCTCACCCCCACCCCGAAAGGGCAACCCGGTTGCCCCACACTTGAACTCGGGAGAGTACCCTGCAGTGTACCCCCTTCCAGAATGAACCTAGTGGACTCGGTGCTCATGTCGGCCTAGCGGCACTATAATTTTTTATTTTTTTTTTTCAAAGGGGAAGGTTAGGAAAATTGGAAGGTGGAAGGTCAAGGATCATTGAAAGGTCATGAGCGGGGACTAAAGGTAAGGACATGGCTCCCTCCGGACATAAGGACAATTGGAGAAAACCAAGGCTCGCGCAGGCAGGGGCGCATCCCTGAAGTAGACGAACCCCACTGGGACTGTGGGAAACATCCACCCGCTACCCTATCATTCTCGATGACACCCCCGGAGCACACCACCTGGAAATGACAAAATCCCTACTCACACAGAGACCACCAACTATCCCCCCTGTCAGCGCGCCTACCCCTTTCTACATAACTTCAATTTCGAGATATGTGTGGTAATCTCCTTCGGATTACCACCCGGCTCTTCCAACCGAGCCGTCACTGGGGACGCGAACCCCAGGATACGATATGGCCCCGACCAACGATTGCATAACTTAGCGGCTCTTTTGTCCACAGCTGAGCTGATCGGATGGCTTTGACAGTAGACCCAGTCTCCGGTCTGAAAGGGGTTAGGAATTCGCCCCTGATTGTATCGTCGACGGACCCGCTCGTGCGCTCGCAGCAAATTCTTCCGAGCCTCCCTCCATCTCTCTGCAGTTCCATTATCTGGCTCCCGTGGTAGAAGATCATCAATATTCCACAAGTTAGTCAACGGGAGTGCGGGTGAGAATCCAAACATGATCTCAAAGGGAACGGTCTTATGACTGTCATGCAGGGTCGTATTAAAGGCTAGCTGTAACCACTTCAGATTCTGGTCCCAGGTGGTCTGTTGCTCAGCATGATAAGCAATGAGGGCGGACCTGAAATTCCTATTGAATCTCTCCGCATGGGACGGCTGTGGGTAATACGGAGAAGTGGTTACATGTCTGATTCCGCTGGCGAAACACATCCGCCGGAACTCACCCGAAATGAACTGGGGGCCATTGTCGGAGACAATGATGGTCGGAAGACCGAAATGCTGAAAAACGTGGTTCTGAAGCGCGCTTATGGTCAAACGAGCTGTTGCCTGCCGTAAGGGCAGTAGCCAGGCAAACTTCGAAAAAGCATCCACACAGACAAGTAGGTAAGAGTTACCTGACTTGCTACGCGGGAAGGGTCCCACGTAGTCGATGAATAACTTCTCCATCGGTCTGCTCGCCACGTCAGATGACAACAATCCTAACTTGGTGTTCTGGGCTGGTTAACTCAAGCCACACAGATGACAGCTCTTAACCCTCGTAGCGATGTCCCTATCCATGCCCTTCCAGATGAAATGACTTCTAATACTGGAAATGGTCTTCGAAAATCCCTTGTGGCCTCCTACTGGGGAATTATGATAATAACTGAAGACCATGGGCACTAACTTGCTAGGCAGCACGATCTTAGGGGCACGTCCCTTTCTTTCTCTACAACACAGGACGCCCTTGGACAAGAAGTAAGGGGCCTGTACGTTACCCTCCTTTATATTCTGGATGATAGGACCCAGCTCTTCATCTTTCAACTGATGGGGTAACACATCAGTGAAGGCTAACGGAAAGTCTAGTAGAACAGAACAGGGTTGCTCAGATTGGACTTCACTGGGCTGGGAAAACATTCGTGACAAAGCATCTGCAACTACATTTTGAGTTCCCCTAATGTGTTGCACCTTGAACTTAAAGGATGAGATCTTGACCACCCATCTACCGATTTTACCCAGTTGCCGGGGATGAGCAAGAAGCCAAGAGAGAGCCTGATTGTCGGTCTCGAGCAGGAACTCAGCGTGTTCCAGGAAACGCCTGAACTTATCTAGAACGTATACAACAGCTAAACACTCTAGCTCATACACTGAAGACTTTCTTTCCTGCTGGGTCAATGTTCGGGAAATAAAGGCCACAGGCTGCCTAGCACCATCAACGATTTGGGACAGAACCGCCCCGAGCGCCACCGAACTCGCGTCCGTCTGCAGGATGAATGGCTGAGAAAAATCCGGCATCCGTAGCACCGGTGGGGAGATGATAGCTTCCTTCAAAGTTTCGAAGGCCTTCTGCTGGCTCTCACCCCACACAAATTTAGCTCCCTTCTTTCTCAATTCGTTTAAGGGTGCCGCTATCTCTGCTGCATTAGGAATAAAACGTCTGTAAAAATTGACCATGCCCACGAACCTGGCGATGCCCTTGGCATCCCTAGGCGGGGGAAAATCCCGAATACCCTGTGTCCTTTCAGGGTCCACAGTAACACCTCGGTGCGAGACCAGATGCCCCAGAAATGATATACTCTCTTGTGCAATTCGCACTTTCTCTGGATTAACCGTGAGGCCCGCGTTTCTCAACCTGCACATCACCTCCCTTAGATGACATAGATGTTCATCATACGTTTTGCTGTATACTAGCAAATCGTCTAAATAATTGAAAATAAATTTAAATTTCACATCCTGAAATACCAGGTCAAGCAGACGCGTGAGGGTTTGGGCGCCTACAGCCAGACCCATAGGGACCCGCGTATACTGGTATAAATTCCACGGGACGCAGAACGCAGTGTAAGGTCTACTTTCCTTGGCTAAAGGGATTTGGTGATATGCAGCATTGAGATCAATTACGGTGAAGTACTTGGCCTCACTAAACCAATTAAAAGCCGAGTGGAGATCCGGAAGGGGAACCGAATCCACCTCAATGTTAGCATTCAACTTACGGTAATCAATCACCATGCGGTGCTTACCCCCAGGCTTGGGTACCAGGAACGCTGGACTGGCATAACTGGAATTGGAACGTTCAATGACCCCTTGCTCTAACAGCTCTTGAACCTTCTCCCTTAGAACGGCCATTTTCGGAGGGGCGAATTTATATGGATGTGACCTCACTATCTTGGAATCGGTTAGACGGATTTTATATTCCAGTAAGTGTGTGAGTCCCAAAGTAGGAGTTAACACTGAGGGAAATTCCTCACACAGTTGGTCTAAGGCCTTCTGCTGGGCGGGAGTGAGATGATCTCGTTCAGTATCGGGACAAGGTACCTCTTGGATACCTCCCTTAGCTGCCTGGTATCCAAGGAAAGGAATAACGACTCCCCGATTAAATTTGAAATAACACTGGTGCCCATGGATGTCCAACACGAGACCACTTTTAGCGATGAAATCGGCACCCACAATACAATCAACTCCCAGAGCCGGAGAAACCAGAAAAGGCCACACCCAAGAAAAACCATCGATCTTGAATTTGAAGGAAATCACCCGGGAGATGGGCAGGATTTCCCGTGACGCAGTCCAGCATACTACGGACGACCGATCCAACCCTTTTATTAAGCCCTGCTTTTCAAGGTCCGCACATACTCGAGATGAGATGATAGATCGGGCTGAACCGGAGTCAACTAACGCTCTGAGTTGACCCGTTTTTACTTCGAGCGACAGGAAGGGGCATACAGAAGCCTTTTGCGGGACAGTAGCAAGGACCTTGATATCAGAAGAGTCAAGACCTATCCTTGGCCTGGAGGCACTTGAACACCGAACAGTCTTAGGACGAGGGGAAGACAACCTCCGACTTGTCTTCCCCTGGTAATTTACTTTTTTGAAGGCCGGACCCTCGGGGGAAGCGTTGGACGCAGACCACCCTCCGTACAATCGCGGGCAACATGCCCCTGTCTTCGACAACGAAAACAAACCACGCCTCTCAACGATCCACCTCGATCGCCGGTGATTATTTCCGGTCGGGGTTGGGACTGAACAACCCGTCGTTCCACCACTCGAACCTCGCCCGGATTAGCCCTTACGGGCCCACGGGACTCATCAATTGCTTGTATGGCCCGGGATAACACACACATCTTATCGAGGTCTTCATAGCTGCGTGGTCGCTCGGCAAAAATTAAACGCGACCTCTCCTGGGGAGTGACCCATTCGACAATCATCTGTACTACCTCGATCTCGGGCAGTCCCAACCCTAAAATTCGTACAGCTTCGCGGATACTACGCGCAAACTCAGCAAAATTCTCCCCGTGGGCTTGCACCCGATAACAATGTTTATGCTGCAGCTGCTCCCGCAATCGGCCAGGCACGCATGCGTCCAACACCCCCCGATGGTAAGACGTCACACTGCCGCCACATCGTATAGTTTGCGCGACCCGCTCAGCCATGGACCCCCGACAGTAGGGATACACGAGCTCGAGGAGGGTGCCATCCGACATCCCCGGGAAGTCGGACAGCTGGAACAAAATTTCAAAAATGTCATCAGCTTATCCACATCCAGACCGTCCACGACTGGAAGCTGCTGGATAATGGAGGAAAGGGGGTTAGGTAACTTATTATATGACACACTCGATCCGCCCGAGAGCGTCGGTAATTGAGCCGGCGGACTCGGCGTCTGCCCCATGTCCAACTCAGGAGGCTGGGGAGAGTTCACGGGCGGGTGAGATTTCCCGGGCTCGAAATTCCGCAATGCCTTCGCCACCTGTTCCAAGATCGACTTCAGCGTCGCGCTGACTTCAGCAATCGTAGTTTGTGCGGACAAGTTCTCCAGTCGATGTTGCAGATGCTCCGCTCGTTGACGCACTCTCTACCTCGCCCTGACGCTGGACGGGGCCGACTCCAAATCTTCCATCACCTCCCGCAACTCTCCTGGCACAACTCGAGCTCCGCCGTCACATCGGTAATTTTTACAATTGACGTCGCCCCTCCGGAGGAGGGGGCGTCCCTTAATTGCTTCCTCAAGGAAGCGACATCCCCTTGGGGCCTCCCACCCCGGGACTTAATTTCAAACTCTAGCTCGTGTTTGAGAAATAGATCGGGGTTCATCCCACTCATGCCGCCAACCGCTCTAATTATCACACATGACACACACAACAATAAATAACATGAAAACACCAAACACTGAACTGGAAAACCTTGAGTACTATTCCTCCATCAAGAGGACCCCGGGTTCTCTAGCTCTGCGGAGACCTGGCCTACTTCTGAACCACCTACTGACACCACAGAAGGAGACAAGCAACAACCAAAAATACCTAACATACATAACATCAAACATCAATCCGACACACACGTCTCACCAACACATAACTAACAGAAACAAACTAGTAATCAGAATTCCCAATTCGGGAGCTAATAATCAGAATTCGCCACACAGGAATTTAGTCGGTGACGGTACCGACTTCCGATCGGGCCATACCGCATCCCGCTAATGCCACACACTATACTCCGACCTCGAATCAGCAACATGCCATCACCCAGGCAAAGCTTGAGACCCCCCCCGCAGTTCAACATCTCAAATTTTCCGAACACAAATATTCGCCCCGTGGTGCGACCAGACTCACAAGTAATACAACCTAAACTAGCATACATGGGCATATACAAAAAAAAAAAAAATAGCATAGTATTTCCGAGTTTGCAAGCCCCATCACACCCAAGGACCCAAGGGATCAAACCTAGAATAAACCACGCTCTCTGCTACCATTTTCTACCCCTCTTTCCTTTTTTATACTTAAATAAAAAAACTTTTTTTTTATATATATTTTTTTGAAAGAGAGGCCACTAGTTATTTAGAACTAGGCAAGAGCCTAGAGAAGCCAAAAATGCGCTGGGTCCAGTATGACGGGACTTGCAAATGAAACTCTGCTTTAAGATAACAATAACAAGATTTATTAGAGTTATGTTTTTTTTTTTTACAATCAATTCCCCCAGTACATGATATATGCGCCTTCGAATAATTAAAGTTAATCTTGCACAATACATAGAATAGATCAAATTCATGAATAGAGTTCAATATTGTACATATGCACCTATTTGCATCTGCATACAATCAAATTAGGATTACAAGTGCTTTCACTTCATAAAAATAGCTCAAAAATTGTTATAATTCAACACTAAACATAGGCCTCGCCACATAATTGACCTTGATATCACTGAGCAGTATACAGTTACTTCTAAATAATGTAAGACTGGCGCATAGTATCGACCCTCCCAGTAAGCCACATAAACCATAAACATTATATATATATATATGCATAACAACGTATAAACCATCTAACAATCACATAAAGGCATGACACACAACATATAATTAACATAGATACACATTTACATATAAATACTTTTGTGACGTCTCCCTTGTTAAGACAACACAAAAGTCGGGAACTAGTTCAATTCTTTACCAGTAAATTAAACTAGCTGCCGTTGTTAGTAAAAAATACTTACCAACAAATTACAAAACAATTATGATATAGGAAATTGACAAGGTTTGCATAAATTTATTCACTCACTAGGTGTTAGCGAAAACATCTCTTTATTGCTATTAAAATATTATGCTTGATTTTAAAGAAAAGTTATTTTAGTAAATTCTGCTTTTACTGCTTCAAAGATCTTAAGTATATTATTCGTTTTATCTCAAAATTTATTCATATAGATGTTAGTTTTAATACCACGGATCCGGGTCTCAACTTTCTCAAAATAATTAATTTATCAAAACTTCAACCATATTATTGGAACAATAATATTGGTGATACTCTACATTATTATCTTACATTTATCTATACATTGCGGTTACTATTACTTCATTACAAAATTACAAAATTTACAAATCTGATAATTTGTTCTTTACATTGCTAAAGTTCTTTAACGTTCTTTGTTACTTCTTTTATTAAGGCGAAATTTACAAAAGTTGTGGTTTGATATCACCTGAATTTCATATGATGTTGTTGTTGTATCCTTTGGGGCATCTCCTGTCGTCTTCTAAGGGTGGAGTACGTTGTTTCTGGTGAATCTACATCGGGTTGATTATTTCTGCTCTCGAAGATCGGTTGTTTACTTGAAGTTCCAATTGTTGTAGTTTCACTTTCCTTGGTCCAGACTTTTGTAGTTCACATTTTTTTATTTTAATTATAGTTCTCACTTGGCAGTACTAAAGTCTAGTAGTTACCTATCTTACACTTACATTTTATATTTTAAAAAGAGATGTGTTGGCTACCTTTTTCTTTCTGTATGTATTCTCACTAACTCTACACACTACATTATTCACAATAAAATCATCTCACGTTGAATCTACGTTTAACGCCATACACTTATGTGTATGTACACAACTCCAAAACTCACATCTTGTCATGGCGAAGTTCTACTGGCGAATGCGCGTATAGTTTAGGGGCGAGGGCTCAGTAAGCGGGTGTGTATTTACGCACTAAGAAAATAGTTCGTACTTTATATATTATTAATTATTCATTAATTAGAATTTAAATACTTTATGTTAACTTTATTATGACGTATGGATTTCTTTATTTATATAGTCGCATTTTCAATCATTAAAGTAATTATTATTATTATTCTTTACTTAATACCTTTCTTGGCGTGTTGGTACTGGACAATTTCAAGTTGATTCAGGAATCTGGGTATAGGTAAGGGTGTATGATACTCTTACTTATTAAAATTAAAAATTTTAATTTGTGCGATTTTCGATGCATTTAAAATCGTCACATCCTCATGCACTTAACTATGAAAAACGGGGGGGTGGAATAATAGAAAATCTAATAAACACTTATATTTGGACACAAAATTTCATACTGAAATTTCTCTCTCTCACATTATTTCTATCCATCAATTGATTATCTTACACTTACGTAACATCTAAATTCTACTACATCTACTATATAAAATACACAAAACGTAAATCTACCTTATTTTAATTCTTACATCTACTACCGGTTTTTTCTTGAATTGGTCACTCGTTTTACGGAGTTATACTCATGAGTATGTTACTAATAATAATCACGTATTGTAAGAACAATCGAATTACTTTTAGTTTACAGCGCTAAGGATTATTTTTCTTTTTCTATTTTCTCTCTTCATCATCATCATCAGATTTCTCATGTATTATATCATTCTCGCAGGACATTAGCTAAGGTTGATCAGGCCTCGCTAGTATTCGTACGAAGAGGTTTTGAGTTTATAGTTACCTATAGTATAGGATGTTGCTCAATCTTATCCTATTTCGGTATAAGTATATACACTATATTTTATTCTTAATACTTAGATAGTATTCTAGGTTTTCTATCTTTCTCGTAGTCTTTCTTCTGTATTTTGACACGAAAAACATTTTTTTATTTGAGACAGATGGCTTCTGCGAACGTAGTTTTCTGTATTGGGTTCATACAGAGCTACAGTAACGGGGGTGATGAACTTATGAATTTGGTAGGGGCCACACCATCGATATGATAGTTTCGAAGTGGTCCTATCAACGGCTTTACTCATAGGATGAGTTTTATACATTACTAAATCACCTATTTTATACTTTATTTGCCTATTATTATGCTCATGATACTTCCTTGATTTTTGTAAATTCGCTCTCAAATTTGCACGAGCTTCGTTCCATATTTTACGTATGTTATTCCCATTCACGTCGCGGGGTAATAACTCATTGATTTTCCACTTTGTGGTTAAAGGATGGTTGGGTTTGTACTTGTACAGTAAATCAAATGGTGTTGATTTATGACCTTCATGATACGCTGAATTGAATGCAAATTGTATCCACGAAATATTTTGATCCCAGGTTGTCTGGTCTTTAGCATGATAAGATATTAATGCTGATTTTAAGTTACGCAAGTATCTTTCTGCTAGATTTCCTTGCGGTCTGTACTCGGTCACGGTAATATGATTTATACCTAATTTAAAACACATGTCGTTAAGTTCTTTCGACTTAAACTGGGGTCCATTGTCAGATATTAAGCTTAAAGGTGTACCATAGTCTTTAAATAGTCTTTCTTGTAGAATTTTAATTGTCGTAGATGCTAATGCACGACGCATAGGATACATCCACACGAATTTAGTGAATGAGTCTACACAAATTAACAGCATAGTATTTCCGGATTTAGAGCGGGGATAAGGTCCAGAATAGTCTACGTATATTTTCGAGAAGGGAGTGGTAGGTATTTCGGAGATTAATTTTCCGACTTGACTGGTTCTTGCTGGTTTGCTCAGGGCACAAATTTCGCATTCTTTCACGAACTTTTTTATTTCACTATTCATGTTTTCCCAGTGGTATTCCTTGCGAATACGATGTATAGTTTTCCTAATTCCCATATGAGCTCCAATTGTCGATGAATGGTAGTACTCCATTAACATGGGTTTGATTATTTCCGGGGCGATTATTCTTAGTAATTTTCCGTTTGCCTTTTTAAAACAAAGTACTCTTTTACTCAAGATATATTTGTCAGAGTTATTTCCTTTTTCTATTTGTTCGATTATTTTGCACAATTTCGGATCTTGTTGTTGGTGATATGCTATATCCTTAAATGCAAGGGGAAAGTTAGTAATTAGTGTATTAATGGTAGTGGTTTCAATCTTGTCTTCTCCAGATCTTGTATTGGGTAGTTGGAACATGCGGGATAGAGTATCGGCTACTACATTTTGAGTACCACGAATATGTTGCACTTTGAACTTGTAGCAATTTAATCTTAACACCCATCTTCCGATACGACCTAACTGTTTTGGGTGATTCAATAACCATGATAAAGCTTGATTATCGGTTTCTAGTAGAAATTCTTTGTGTTCCAAAAATGGTTTGAATTTATCAAAGGCAAATACTACGGCTAAACATTCAAGTTCATAGGCTGAGAACTTCCTTTCTTGTTCAGTCAACGTACGGGATGCATAGCTGATCGGGAGTCTAGTATTATTTATTTCCTGGTATATACGGCTCCTAATGCTACACTTGAACTATCGGTCTGTACGATAAATGGTTTACTGAAATCCGCTAACTGCAATACAGGTGGGGATATAATGCTTTCTTTAAGTATTTCAAACGCTTCTTGATGTTGAGTAGTCCACTCGAATTTCGTTCCTTTCTTTCTTAAGGCATTCAATGGGGCTGCTATATCCGCTAAGTGGGGTATGTACTTATGAAAATAATTAATCATACCTAAAAATCTAGCTATACCTTTTACGTCTCTGGGAGGTAAAAATTCTCGGATTGCGCGTGTACGTTCGGGATCGATGGTAACCTTACCTTCGGCTGATACTATGTGACCTAAGAAGGAGGATTGTTTTACAGCGAAATTAACTTTACTCGGCTTTACGGTCAGTCCGGCTTTCTTTAATCTGGATAATACTTCACGCAAGTGATCAATATGTTGATCCATTGACTCACTATATACTACTATATCGTCAAGATAATGATATACAAATTTAAATTTAACGTCATGGAAAATTTTTTCTAACAGTCGGCTACATACTGAACTTCCTTGTGATATACCGAATGGTACTCTCGTAAATTGATATAGATTAAATGGGACAGCAAAAGCAGTTAGTTAAATGTTTTGATTCCTCAGCTAGTGGGATTTGATGGAATGCTTGGTTGAGATCCATTATGGTGAAGATTTTCGCTCTTGTAAAATAGTGAAACGCACTGTGTATATCGGGCAGTGGTATCGATTCAAATTCTATACTCTTATTTAGTTGTCTATAATCCACGACTAGTCTATGTTTGTCAGTTCCTTTTGGTACTAGGAATGCAGGTGATGAGTATGGAGACGTTGACGGTTCAATGACGTGCTGATCAAGGAGTTTGTTAATGTGGTTTCTCATTATTTCCATCTTGGGCGGAGATAATTTGTATGGGTGCAGTCGTATTACCTTGTTGTCACTAAGATTTATTTTATATTCGATTAAATGGGTTAATCCTAACTTGGGGGTGAGTACAGCAGAAAATTCTTTTATTAACTTTTGGATTCTTAGTCTCTCATTTCCTTTTAAATGACTTAGACTCGATTCATGAGGCTCTGAATGAATAGTTGCGGTTTCACAAATAGCGTCGTTACTTATTTCGGAGTCGAACTGATATTTTCGAGTACGATCAAATCTGAAGAAATATTGTTTTGCATATATATCAAGGATTAAGGCAGTTTTTCTTATAAAATCCGCGCCTAATATTAAGTTTTGTCCTAACTCTTCAGCTACTAGTAGGGGAATATACCAAGTAAAATTCTTTATTTTTAATTTCACCGTAATACTGTGCGATATCTTTAGATTTTGTTTATTTGCGGTGGTACACTTTATGTTCACCATTTGGCTACGTTTAATCAGATTATGATTAGCTAATAAGGTTGCTAACTGTTTACTAATTATACTACGGGTAGATCCGGAATCAATTAAACCAAGGGTATTTGTTGCTCCAAGGTCTATCTGTACATAGGGTAGTTGGCATATACTTGTTTTACATGCACCAATAGAGTTGCACTTCTCGATAAATTTTGTTAAGTAAGGGTCTATGCGTTTATTTTTATTTATTTTTATTTGATGCTTAGTATTGTTGTTACCTTTCCTTCTGGTGCTTCGGAAGACGTAGGATTTTCGTTCTTCCAGCTTCACATGTTTTTTTGATTGGTCGGTTTTCTGTTTATAGCGCTTTTGTTTACATACCTTGTTAATGTGTCCGGCCTTTCCACAGTTATAACATCTTCTTTCCTCATTTACTTCGCTCGTAGGTTGTCGGGGTTTTGGTTTGGAGTATGTTACATGGGGATAACTTTGGGTTTTATATGTACTTACGAATCGCTTATCGCGGTAGTTTCGGGTATCATTTCCAATTGGTCGGGTTTGGAAGGAATCTCTGTGTTGACTCAGGGACATAGAAACGCGTCTATTCTGGTCAGAATACCAGTCGTTGGATGAATGTATACAACATAGTTCTAGTTCGGTGAAAGTGGTAGGTCGCTTCACGAGTGCTAGCCGAGATCGCTCCTCGGGGGATAGTCCTACTAAGATAGTGTCTACTAACTGTTGTTCACTCCATTTAACTTGTAGCAATAAAGCAGATTCTCTTACCTCAGAAATATAATGAGCTAGTCTCTCGTATGTGCCTTGTGCACGAAGTACTAAGTTTCGCTTCAATTCTTCGTAGATACCGGTGGGAATGAAATGTCTTATTAGTGTGGTGTGAAGTTCTTCTACCGATTGATTATACCTTAGAGATTCTAACACTCTATCTTTTAATGGAGGTCTACACTTAGGTAAAATAACTTGCAAAATCTGGTTATCTCTTAGCTGTTGCAGTTCCTTTAATTGTAAGATGTGTTTGATAAAATCAAGCAGCTTTGTAATATTCAGCCCATCAGTGATTGGTATGTCAGGCAAAATACTTTCTACAGGGTGGGTTATCTTTCCATAGAGCTCGGGAGTTAGATTTATTTGGCTCATCATTCTAGGTTTTTCCGCAGGTTGATTAGTCCGCAGGTGAGAAGGTAATTCGTAGGTACTGGTCATATTTTCTAGTTCATTAGGGAGTAACGTAACGTTTACTGGTTGAATATTTACTTGACTATCAGTTAACCGTTCCTTGAATGGATTTATATTTGATTCCTGCAGAATCTGAATTTTTGCAGTACCGTTTGGCTGTTCTTGAGTCGGCGATTGGGTAGGTGAAATATTTAATTTCGTCATTGCTTCTTCGATTTCGTCTAATCTAAACGATTCGGATCGTCGACGTAATTCGCGCATTATCTCGGGTAATTGTTGTAATGCTTCCTCGGCGAATTTTTGCACATCATGAGGGGTATCTTTATCACCTGGCCAGTTCAACAATTGGTGATACGACGGGTTAGATGCTCGATTCTTTGGGTGGTGCGTAATATTACTGCGGGGGATTTTTCATCACGCAGGGTTTGTGCGTACGAAGTTAGTTCCGTATACTTATGATAACACGTTTCTTTTTCGCTTTCGAAATCTAAAACACTCAAACGATTTAATAATGAGGGTTTGTCCGGTTTATTTTCACGTAACGTCTTGCGAAGTTCCGCGACAGTTACATTAGAGTAGGGAAGACCACGCAATAATGCTTCATAGCTTAATTCGTCTTTCAACAACAAATCGGGGTTAAATTGAGCCATTTTTGATAATAACAACTTTAAATACACGACGTATTACGAACGACAAATCTTATGTCACTTACTTTAATTCGTTTTCTCAATGTTCAACATAGTTAACGT
The DNA here is from genome assembly GCA_034769895.1 of Magicicada septendecula. NCBI lineage: Eukaryota > Metazoa > Arthropoda > Insecta > Hemiptera > Cicadidae > Magicicada > Magicicada septendecula. The sequence goes on along the minus strand of CM068376.1, from coordinate 152,231,281 downwards.
TAATTCATTTAAACACATACACATATATATCTTATTTCATATTAAGCTTCCATATGCAATCTTATCTTAATTAATCAACATAACTTATCTCACAACAATTAAATTCTCAGTATTGACATATATAATTAATCAAAACAAAACGATAATACCATTTTAGTAGAGAGAAATTTCATATACGAAAAGTTCATTGCTTTAACAACAGCACAAAGAGTCAGCTGTTTTGGGGGTCGTCTAGTTGCATAGGGTGGTAATTCAGGACAATACAAAACAGGAAAGAGCTTGTCTAATATGGTTTTGTTTTCTTATGGGGAGGAGGGGTTATGAATGAGGTGGGTGTTTACAAAGGGGAGAGTTTACATTCCACAACACGTATTTAACATGAACCGACTGGTTTGGAATTGAATACTTACCAGCTATGACTTGCTTAATACGGCAAACTAGCGATACTAATATTATTATAACATAATTTAACATTTTACTCATTTATTTTTTGTTTATTTCTGAGTGAATAAATTTATGTTTGTCCTAGTTATCGTTAACGAATTATAAAATTACACAACAACAGCAACATAATTATTTCTTGCTTTAAAGTAGAAATGGTGCAATTTTATGTATGTGACACTCTGTAAACAATTAATTAATTTTTTCTTTAATAGCAAAGTCAATTATTTTTACAATAGCAGAGTGGCGCAATTTTGTGACGTCTCCCTTGTTAAGACAACACAAAAGTCGGGAACTAGTTCAATTCTTTACCAGTAAATTAAACTAGCTGCCGTTGTTAGTAAAAAATACTTACCAACAAATTACAAAACAATTATGATATAGGAAATTGACAAGGTTTGCATAAATTTATTCACTCACTAGGTGTTAGCGAAAACATCTCTTTATTGCTATTAAAATATTATGCTTGATTTTAAAGAAAAGTTATTTTAGTAAATTCTGCTTTTACTGCTTCAAAGATCTTAAGTATATTATTCGTTTTATCTCAAAATTTATTCATATAGATGTTAGTTTTAATACCACGGATCCGGGTCTCAACTTTCTCAAAATAATTAATTTATCAAAACTTCAACCATATTATTGGAACAATAATATTGGTGATACTCTACATTATTATCTTACATTTATCTATACATTGCGGTTACTATTACTTCATTACAAAATTACAAAATTTACAAATCTGATAATTTGTTCTTTACATTGCTAAAGTTCTTTAACGTTCTTTGTTACTTCTTTTATTAAGGCGAAATTTACAAAAGTTGTGGTTTGATATCACCTGAATTTCATATGATGTTGTTGTTGTATCCTTTGGGGCATCTCCTGTCGTCTTCTAAGGGTGGAGTACGTTGTTTCTGGTGAATCTACATCGGGTTGATTATTTCTGCTCTCGAAGATCGGTTGTTTGCTTGAAGTTCCAATTGTTGTAGTTTCACTTTCCTTGGTCCAGACTTTTGTAGTTCACATTTTTTTATTTTAATTATAGTTCTCACTTGGCAGTACTAAAGTCTAGTAGTTACCTATCTTACACTTACATTTTATATTTTAAAAAGAGATGTGTTGGCTACCTTTTTCTTTCTGTATGTATTCTCACTAACTCTACACACTACATTATTCACAATAAAATCATCTCACGTTGAATCTACGTTTAACGCCATACACTTATGTGTATGTACACAACTCCAAAACTCACATCTTGTCATGGCGAAGTTCTACTGGCGAATGCGCGTATAGTTTAGGGGCGAGGGCTCAGTAAGCGGGTGTGTATTTACGCACTAAGAAAATAGTTCGTACTTTATATATTATTAATTATTCATTAATTAGAATTTAAATACTTTATGTTAACTTTATTATGACGTATGGATTTCTTTATTTATATAGTCGCATTTTCAATCATTAAAGTAATTATTATTATTATTCTTTACTTAATACCTTTCTTGGCGTGTTGGTACTGGACAATTTCAAGTTGATTCAGGAATCTGGGTATAGGTAAGGGTGTATGATACTCTTACTTATTAAAATTAAAAATTTTAATTTGTGCGATTTTCGATGCATTTAAAATCGTCACAATACCACACACCATGTCCACCTGGTTAACAGCATATATATATTGTCATCGTAACACCCTCAAACCCTTTTAATCTGATCAAGTATCCGGCCCACCTTAAAATTTTTCAATTAACAAACCCAAAACCAAATACTAAGTCCCAAAAGACCAGAGTTGAAACACCCTAAAAATTTTAAGTATGTGAAAGGCCAAAGTCCAAAAAAAAAAATAGTCAGAACGGCACACAAGTACCAAGCATAAAAGGTAATTATCAATTTCGTACCCCAAATAATGATAAATGGGCCATCACGAGGTCAACATGGATGCCAGGTTGCATAAACTGCATATTCTCATTTCTTTTATTTTCTTACCAACAAAAAATTTTAAGCAAAATCAGTGGAACGTGACCACCCATAAATAACTTATAACTGGTATTGATTTGTTTTACATTCTTTAACATTTATCAATGAATTATTATTATGAGTTATTGAAAAAAAGGAAAATTTAACAATGCTTGTGCTGGCTATGGCAAAATTTAGTGGTTACAAAATTATTTCAACAGTGGAATTGAATTTCGAAAAGCAGACTCTATTGAATTAATTTACTAAAACATACTTGAGGCGTTTATAAAGAACCCACTTGACCTCAGCCACGGTCATGCGCCCGGACTAGATCCAACAAACTATGACATGTTACTTTATTTTATGTTGAATAGTGTAATGACTCTAAGGCTCTTGTATATATATAAAAAAAATATTTAAGAGTAGAAAAAAACTCTGGCACGCTCCCCCATTGCAGCACACAATTACAAACATAGTACTTAGATTTATGGAGTTATATTATAAAAGTCACATGGTGTTCATAATGAATGTTCAGTTGACACACCCCAGAGCGGACTGTCTAGCAGCGTGGCCACATGGTTTAAAAATAAAATAATTTGTCACTCAGGTGAACGGCAGGCCGGGCCAACGAAAAATAAAAGAGTTCATATCACCTTAATTGTGTGAGTAGGATGCATCCTGTGGCTGGTTAACAAACTCCCCCTTCCGAACAGGTGCGAGTAGGATGGCTCATGGCTGATGAAAGTGTCGTTACATCAGCAGAGACCAGAATCTCCGACTAGTAGCGAGAACCCTGGGAATTCACAAAAGATTAGAAATTCTTTTCGCTAAATATGCACCTTAGTTCCAGGTAATAACCTCAGAACGGGCCTTCCAACCAACTCAAGATAAAAACATAAAGTTTCTGTTTCTGTTTTTTTTTTTTTTTTTGAAAATGGCCTGAGAATAATCAAGTCGGCAAGGTGATAATGAATGCACTAATTACAAAAAATTAAAATTAAGGAGTGTCTAATAAGAGTCACTTGCACTTGCTTCGACCAGCGCCGACATACCTAAACAAGTTGGCCTTGCCATGTGGTAACACAATTATCGCAATTTGCTGAAAAATGGCCACATTAAATGCACTCACAGTTATACACAAACAAAATATAAATAGTGTTTCATCTGAGGGTGGTCACGCAATTTATTTTAACTGCCATAATTACTTAAAAAGAACACTCGTGCAGTCTATTGCATGCACGTGCCTAACTTGCACAATTCAACTCCGTCTATACGTACTGACTTTAGCTTATAAATTTACATAATGCTTTACCAATTAATTACAGTGACTCTTGTATAATAATAATTGAGAAAAAGATATGAGCTGTATATACTGAACATCGAATAAATCTTTTACAACACACACACTGCCTGATCGCACCAAGTACATTCTTCTTTCGCATTCGGCTGAATACATTTACGTTAAATTATTTAATTATTTTTGAAGCATAATATAGCCTGCTGTAAATTACTTACCGGGAAGTCTCGTAAATCTAGCTTGCCATTAGGATGAGTAGAAACTACGCAATAATGCCTGTTCGGGTTGGGGAGCCTGCTGATTCCTTTTTGAGAGCTGAAGTCCGACTGAACGTGCACTTACAATACAACCACCAGCAAAATTTCGCCGCGAGATGGCGCAGTCAGATTCAACAGTGCCGCCTAGATAACGGCTTTCTAATCGACATTTGTACTCGCGTTTATGTTAAACGAAATTTATAAAACCTTCGATCGCCGGGTTAGGCAAACACCGGCACAGTAAGTTGATTTTTAAAATACCTATACACATTGGCGGACGAACGTAAACCAAAGCTCAGGGCGACCTTTCAATTTCAAGCCCCAGCGACGTGGTTTTTTATCGTTTGAGTACACATTTTATAAATGTTTAGTAAGTTTTTATCATTAACGCTCATTTTTTGTCACCTCAGAAATCTAGGAGTTGGACACAGTAAGTTTCCTTGTGTGAACACTTCGGCATGCAAGGATATAGTATGCCAGCACTAAGCTTCAACCGCTATTATTTTAGTTACACGTACCTAAATATTTTACTTGTTATTAACAGATTTTAACAAAACTGAAAAAAGAAGACGTACAAAACGAGAAAAATTGAAGTTTTATTCGGTTACAATTAAGTTACTTATAAATTACTTTACTGTTACCTGCATTTATTTTATTGAATGCCTCATCAAACTAAAGAAGAAATAGTTTTTCTTTCTGTGGGCAAAAATGGCCAATTTTTTCACGCTTTCCTCACTTACTGTTCATCTAAAATAATTTTTTTTTATTAACTCAAGTTCTGAGAAACTTCTTTCACATGAGACCACAGACAAGTAGATTGTGAAAAGTTAATGCAGGCTGAGACATCGGTTGGGAATGGATACAGTAAAGTCCTATTTGACAATAAAATGAATAAATTTCTTGGCGTTGTAGGCTATGTAACCGCTGTTTTTGCTGTGGCATTAGTAGTGCGTAGCCTATATGTTGTCGAAACCCCTGTTGCTTCCTGCACCACTTTTTCTTTATCAAACTCACCATACACAAAGTTGAACTATAGTGATGCCGATTCTAAATCATTATCAGAGAATTCCATGAGGTATTCCCCTTCCAGACAGACTTAGACACAGTAACGACAGTAATGACAAGTTTCATAGTTTCTTAGTAACTTCGTTTCATAGTTTTTAATGTAGGTTACATTACATTATCTAAACTTCACTGGGTAAACCATAAACTGCGATACTGTCGAGAGTAAATTCGGAATCATTTCATCGTTACAGGTAATCCATTTTCAGGGTAAGGCAAACAAACAAACAATTTTCATTTAAAGGGTATAAAATGGAGACAAAGGATTTTTTTGGAACTTTGTTGAAACCTATACAGGAAAGGACCCGGTATGGACCGTACCCGTGGCGCCTTTTGTACGCCACTGCCTATACAAAAGTCGTACCTATTTGCTGTAAGTTCCACATTGAAAGTTCAATATTATTTTCCCCCTGCTCTATTTACCACACACTCGTCCAACAGGACTCTCTAACATACCTCTAGAAGTATTAATACTCCCCTGTCTGAAAAAAAGTATAGTCGGGAGTGATATAGCCTATCCTATCCCGAATCACATCGCCAGTAACTGAAACCTGTCATCTAGTACCACGGTACCCTTCCTCTTTCCATTAGACTTGTCTGGTTACACGGAATACGACAGAGAAGACATTATATGTAAGGACCGTGGAACCATATTGGTGAGTTGTAAGACATGTTAACCTTGCTATTACAGCCCGTGGACCGATATTCAAATTTCCTGAAACGCTAGACGTTCTCAGTCTATTCTTTACCGGACTGCAGTACCTTGTTCCCGCTCCACTGAAGATGGAACCCCTTGATGCGGCTGAACCGGGGTAGGGTCGAGGTGTGCCGATCGTTAAGAAATTATTAAAGGGATTATAGAGGACTCTTGAAGAGTAGTGGTCGAGGTGCGCCGGTGGTCAAAGGGATCAGGTAAGGGACCGGAAACGAAGCGCCAGCACAATTATCGTCAGCGCATTCCACAGGTATTTCCAGAGTTTGTGTCACAATACATAATAACCAACAGAAATCGTTGTTGCTTTGAAAAGTGTGCAAGTAGAAAGTTATATTTGAATCTGTAGTTCTTAAAATCCAAGGAAAATATATAACGGTCGATACAAAAAAAACCATAATTCTTGCAAAACCTCTACATCCAATATTCTAATGGGGATATTTCAAAGATGCATTTCATAAAATGCGAGTGTTATCAGTGTAAGAAGTCTTAAAGAACGAACCATTGGACAGTAGACAAACTCACCTTATGTAAATATTTAATGTAAATATATAGTAAATAAAGTCCTCCATTCACTGAGAGAGTGTTTTCAACACTGACTGCAACAAGTAATTGACAAGCCTGAAAGGTCTCTCTCTCTCTCTCTCTCTCTCTCTCTCTCTCTCTCTTTATATATATATATATATATATATATATATATATGTCAGATTGTTCTGTGATATTATAAAGAGACAATTGGTTTAATGTAGACACAGGTAATTTATTCACCGGAAGCTTTTATAGTTCGGAATACTTCTCGGAATATTTTCAGCGCCAGAGGAAAAATCAGGTACATATTTTATTTACATGCAAGATACATATTTATTTTCAGAAAAGAATGTGTAGAAAAAGATTAAAGAATAAACTTATAATAAATATTATATTTCGCCAACAGGCTTGATCACAGTAAAAGTAAACTTTTACTTTTATCTTTTATTAGGGTAAACTAATTTTAGTAAAAGTGTAAAAAGTAGAAATATTGTAGCTATATTTTAATACATTTTACTCTTTTTCTTGTTCTGTATGGACTTCAAAACCGAACTATTTATGAAAATGGGTCCATATTATTCAAAAGTAAATTAAAACTTGGAACACTTTGAATGGGCGCACATCGACCCTACTGCTTGGTCTGACCGCCGATGCACCTTGACCCTCCTAATTGGGATAATCGCTACATTCTGTTGGCCATCTGCGCACCTCGACAACAACCGTCTGGCGTTTCAGTACATTTGACGACCTAATAGCCCGGTGAGAGTTTGCGTTCACCTGTTTTGGTTGTATCTTCATGAACTGCTCGATTTCATTTTTAATCTGGTCTTTTATAATTGCAATCGAGTCTTCTATTTTTGGTGACATTGTTTCTTCCACACTCAAGACAGATTTTTCTACTTTAGCTATTTTATTTGTCATTGATTCTTCTACGTCAGTTATTCTAGTAATTTGGTTATTGAGCTCACCTCGTAATTCACCCAAGTCACCACGTAGGATACCAAATTCCGCGGTAGTATGTGCTTGATTCTGTTTTTGCATAGCTTCAAAAAGAGCTTCCGTTTTATTTGCTTCCTTCTTATGTTTCTTGTCTTGCCGTTCTTCTGACTCGAGCAACAGTGCTTTTCGTCTTTCTTCTGTTTCCAGCAGGAGAGTTTTGTGTATCTCTTCCGCTTTCTCATCCTTTTGTTTTTCTGCTCCTGTCGCCTCTTGTCGGGGTCTTTTCTCTGCTTCTTCTGCCTCCTGTCGGCGTCGTTCCTCTGTCTGCAACAGCAGCGACTGAAAATTTTCCATCATCTGACTGGCATCCATTGTTTACCGATTAATTACAAATTACACTACGCTTGTACAATGTGTCCACTGTTTCTACTGTTAACCGTTCTGTTCCACTTCTGACTCATTGTTACGACGGTCTCCCTGATCGTCGTATGGTACAGAGGAAAACAAAATACAAGACACCAATAAAGTAACTAAAAACAAGCTTTAATTATCACAATTAACAATTTGTAATCAACAAGTAGTCTCTTACAACAATTCAAGTACAAATTGTCCACACGCAATAATAATATCAACTATAAAGAATTCCGCACTAATAACAACACTTTGCTAAATATTTCTACAAACACTCGACCCGCGTTAAAGAAATCGCTCAACACCACTGAACTCATAAGCCGGGTGCTATGGCTTTTTATAGGCATAGCACGCCTTCTAGAAAAATCTTCCATCCGCAATATGCACGCCACTTAATGTTTACCCTAATGCGTATCTCAAGTGGCCTCTTGAAGAGTCTAGAACAAACTTGAACGCGGCCCTTACTGAGGCACACCTTTCACACTAAGCGGGAGACGGGTCGAGAGCGCTCTCGGCTATTTTACTCTTTTCGATTGTCATTAAAATATGTGCGGAAGGGCCTATATGTGTGTGCGCGCGCGCGTGTGTGGTGTCAGCATAGATAAGAATTGTCACAATAATACCATATTCCTTCTCCAATTATAGTATATTGCTTAAGCTTACGTATATTTCGTAGTTTTATAATTCAGTATGTGTTTCGTAAGTAGAGGGAAACTGGGGGTTCAAAGCCACAAAGGAATGCCGCCTTTATGGCAGCATAAAAAACAATAAAAAACACTAAAAAACATGATCTAAGAGATGACGCCGCCACCGCTGGACCCGCAGCATCCCGATGGACCACAGCACCGCGAATTTCCGCGAATAAATTTTTTAATTTTTTAATTTTATTTTTTATTTTTTTAATTAAATTGATTTGGTGGGATGAGGTTCAATGGACCACCAGCATCCGTGAAAATAATTTTTTATTGTTTTAAGAAAGATAATTTGCATATCAGTGGGTGGCGTTGGGTGGGTGGTTTTTTTTCATATCAGTGGGTGGTGGTGGGTGGGGGTGGTTCCAACTCGATGCATTATAGTGTATATTAAAATATATGATCAGGTGTACCAACCTTTGCATGAGTTCAAATTTGTTGTGTGTTATAATGTATATTAAATCTATACGATCACGTGTACCAACCTCTGTATTATTATTATAGTGTATAGATATTTTATATGAGCAGGGTTGTCAACATTTTCTGCGGTGGGGGGGAGGGAAATTCAAATATGTGTTATATAGTGTATATATTAAAATATATGATCAGGGTTACCAATCTTACATTATTGTGTGTGTGTGTATAGAGCAGATCTGCCAACATTTCTTTCTCTTCTGTGGTGGGAAATTCAAACTATATATGATCATAATTGTTACTCTCTCTCTCGTTGTCAAACGTTATGCTCACCGTTTCCCCTCTCTCTCACTATGTACATGAGTAGAGTAGTCGGTGTGTGATGGTTAAATAATTTTCTCTCTCTATCTCTCTCTCTCTCTCTCTCTCTCCCTCTCGTTGTCAAACGTTATGTTCAAACCGTTTCTCCTCTCTGTGGTCATTACCGTACATGTATATGATTTTAGAAAGTTTATATATTCGACAAATATTAACTGTGTACGTACTTACAACGCCCGCTCTCTCTCTCTCTCTCTCTCTCTCTCTCTCTCTCTCTCTCTCTCTCTCTCTCTCTCTCTCTCTCTCTCTCTCTCGTTGTCAAAACGTTGACTTCATTGTTCATTGTATTAAATAATTAACTATGTGTGCGTGTGTGTTGTCAACTACTTACATGCGCGCTCTCTCTCTCTTAACATAACGCTTCGTGTGAAGCGTTTTGTAGAGCAGGTTTCAATTGTGGAAGGTTTCATACCGTCTTCTCTCTCTCTCTCACTCTCACTTGTTTCAACTGTGTCAACAAATAGTAACGTCCTCTCTCTCTCTCTCTCTCTCTCTCACGCGTTTCAACTATGCAAGCTCTCTCTCTCTCTCTCTCTCTTACCGTGTACATTGAGTAGTCGGTGTGATGAGTAAATAATTTTTAGCTCTCTCTCTCTCTCTCTCTCTCTCGTTGTCAAACGTCGTCTTCATTTTCAAAGTATTAAATAATTAATTAATAGTTTTATAATGCAGTCAGTGTGATTGATCCTTGTTAGAAATAATTTTAGCTCTCTCTCTCTAAGTTCAGTGGTGTATAGCGAAATAAATTAAAATTATACACACACATGAAAAAGGTGGTTGAAATTCATACAAATCTTCGGATGTAACAGTTCACAAAAATAAATTAATTGTACACATGTTCAGAGGTGTAGAGTGAAATAAAATAAAGTCATAATTTGTTTAAATGATTAAATATATTTTAACATTCACAATATAAAATTCACAATTAAATAAATACATTACAAATTGATATTTTTTCGAAAGTTTATATATAATTGTGTGTCGTACTTGTAGAAGAAGCAACCTGCAACATAACAATACAACAACATTAAAATCATGTTAAATATCACACACACACACACGCACACACACACACAGACGTACACGCACACAGACGCACACGCACACACATACATACAACGTGCATACGTTTGGCTTGAATCATGTACATGTAGGTCCAATAAAACAGATAACAGATTTCAATATGCTATAGTCATTGTATGTATGTATATATCACTGAATAATAATAATATAATCGTTCTAGTGTTAACGTTTGCTGCAACAGGTAACACAGTTTACAAATAATTACATATAGGTTCAGAGGCGTATAGTGAAATAAATTAAAAATCCATTCATCAAAACTTTGTAAATTAGAATCTGCACTACATTCAAACACACGCACACACAATGACAAAAAAAAATTAGTAATGTAGGTTGCTACCTTAACGAGGTACTATTTCCACATGTGCCGTCTGGTTCTTCATCCCTCGAAACACAAGATGTAGGTCGCTGGGATTTATATGACGTAGTTCTTCATCTGTAAAGACGTCAGCATACCTCTTAGGTAGATATACACGATAGCGGCGCTCACAATCTTCCAACGTTACAAGCATAGACTTCCCATATCGCGTGTCCACATGCAACATGTTAACGATCGGATACTGTTTGTCCACTGTTAATTCTGCACAACGTTTGTACTCAATAGCAGAAACTGCGTTGAATTTTGTGATAAACGACATTATTAGAAGTGAAGACGTCTGTATCAAGCGAGGTGGAACCACACAATGTCAGAATATTCGCTACAAAGAAGACTAGTGAAAGTAATGGTGTGGCCATCAGGAAAGTTCACTTTCATCGCCTGAAGCTTTGCATGTACATACACACAGGCAGAATTAGCGCTGTTACAAAATATATATATTAGGAAAGTCCACAGAAATAGTTATCGCCTGCAGCCATATACAAGTTTACCTAACGAAATTAACAATGCTATGAGACACTCACATTAAAAATGTTCGTATAACAGAAAAATCAGTAATTATCCACTCTCTAAGTGCGTACACCTTATGGTTTGTACATAGTGTAGAAGAAGAAGAATTGCAATGTGTAAGACATACCGTTCCGTGAAATAGATATGGTACGTCTTTTGGACAACCAATGTCATCAAGATTTATTTTATGATTATGAATTATTTTCGATTCTAAAAAACGTTTTTTCTCAAGACCCTTCACAAACACATATTTATATATGTTCGTATACGTTGTTAACACTGAAACAAGATTGTCGCCGTAAAAGTACGTTTCTGTTTCTCAGAAGCTAAAACTAATTCAGTTCTCTCAAAAACAAGTAATATACACGTACCTAAATCTAAAGATAAAGAAAGTTGCGATCCAGTGTAACAAAGAAGATCGATTTCTGAACCTGCCCTTCGACCGTTGACGAACATGGATAAGCACATCGTTGATCTTGCTGCTAGTTGTAAATTAGTAGCCTACTCAGTGCAATTAGACGGATCTCCCATATCAACTAGGAAGCGGACAGAGAAGTGCTGCTGCTCTAATGTCCAGCCTAGATCCGTTCTAAAATGGACTATTGGTCCGAAGTCTACTCTTCAGCCAGAAAGTTTATCCTAAAAACATGAGTCATAGTGCATACCGCAGGGTTCCGTTATGCCACTGCGACTGTTCATACTACCCCAACTGAAAGCAGATTTTTCTGAACCACGTCGGGTTGCACATCCACTCGTTCAGTTTTGGGATTGTATAACCTATCAACCGTGTATGTACATCCTATATTGCCATTGAAGTATCATCGATGGGATATGATAATTGACATCTGTAGCAAATGAAGGTCATTTATATTTTCTAATTAACAAGGGTTAAGAAAAAATAAGAGCTTAAGACTTTATTTCTCTAATCCATAACTACAATGAAAAATAAATAACTCTATTGCTGTTGCTACTGCTTGTCCTTCCGCTGCAAAAATGTTATTGCTATTGTTGTTCTACTAGTGCTAGTATATGTATACTATGAAATGTAATAAGCAATCTTCTGTCAAAACATCAATAATACATTTACTGTCAGTTTATTGATAAGACATAATAAAGCTAGTAAACGACTTCACCCGTAAAACGACATAATCGACTTACAACAGACAAATTTCAAGACTAAAGTTTAAGTTATGAGTTAGTACTTCACGGACAGTTGAATAATAGACGAGAATTGACTCAGAACTGCAGGATTCGATCGAAGTATACCTTAACTTTTGTTCTGTACGTTGTAGATGTGGTTACTGGAGTTTAAAAGTACCGGTAAAGGTCATTTCTGTTTACTCAGCGTAGTACGTGACATCGAATAGATTCTGGAGAAAGTGGATAGTTGTGTGTCTCGCCCGATATGCACGTCTCTGGGGTAACCTGTCATCTGATCAACTATGTATTTGAATGAAATTGTTGTATCTCAAAGTACATACGGAATACATTGTAATTCTTTGTTGAATAGTAATCTCTCGGGGAACGGTTCAGCGATATATACTTGTAACATCACAAAAAGAGATGATAATAATAAAAACAGACAAAAAACAAATGCATAAATCATTTGAAACGTCTGATCCTCCAATGCGACATCTCATAACTTGTGTAATTATATGACCTGTCGCCACGGAAATTATAGCTCACACTGTCTACGTGCTCCTGAATTAGAACGAACAAACTACTGAACGACTAACTGGATTTGTACGTCCTTTTGTGTTTATATTACGTATTATCCCTTTTAAACACTATGTGTTTCATGTGACAACTTTGTTTACTAATCTAAACAGCTCCAATTCGTCAGCTCCGACCATTCAATTTCGAAATTAAATTGGGCTCGCTGTTGTGTCCATCGAAACAGATTTTGGTTATTTGTGGATGGCGCTTATATACTGTTTTCATGGGAATGACATCATTCTTATGTTCACCTTCTTCAATACTGCGCGGTAACAAATTAATTTTTCTGGTTGATACTTGTGCCCGCTATTTGTTCACCAACTGGAATTTAAAACTAAACGTTAGTGTTCCGTTTGTACGCGTTAGTGAGTAGAATATTGTTTCGTTAAAATAAGCGATATGAGTAGAAGAATTAGTAACACGCTAGACCCAGTCAAGACTTGATTTTAAATATTTCAGCCAAACAGGACTACTTTAAATTCTTTGTTTCCTTCAATTTTTTGTTAGCGCCCGTGCCAAAGGTTTTCTTAAACCCCCCATTTAAAGAAACCATAAATACACTGCACTGTCGAGATCAAAGTTGTTCGGCTTCTTCATCTCGTTTTGGTTTGCACTCTTTTTAATATCGCGCATAGCCTAGTTGATAAACCAATGTTGCACTTTTAACAAGGTGGAACCAACGCTCTTCTTCCTTTATAAAAAGGTTAACAGATTCTGCCCAACGCGTGAAAGTCCCACGTCAACGCTTTTCTGAGGCTTTATCGTGTAAGCAGTTTCATGTCGAGAACTAAAAACAAGATTAAATTTGAAATCACACCCTTACAGTTTCATATCAAAGGAACATTGCGTGCATGAGATAGAAGTGAAGTTAAGAGTGTAATGCACAATGGGTATACAGAGCTGAAGGGAGGTTGGAGCAGAGAGCAGTAGAGTGTAAAACCACAAATATTTTCAAGCGAGTAATACTTTTATAAATTTCATTGAAAATTCCAAGGCATTAAGCACTACAATAGTTCTAAGGAATTCGTTAACTGATTTCTAGAAACTTAGTTCGTGGAATCCTTTGCACCATTCTGACTAGCTGTTGATAGTTTTCTTGAATGTTTTAAAAGCACAGAAACTTTTTAACCTGTCCGAGTAACGAGCTATATAGTTGACATTCCGAATAAATCATGACATCCTACTGAACCTGCCTATACCTCGTGGCTACAAAACAGCAGCAGCAGAAGATGGACGTAAATTTGAGTATTCCGAAAAACGTATCGCATCGCAAAATATTGAGTAACCTTGATTCACATAGTCAGTTTTAAAGAATAGTTGAACTTGAGCTCAAAAGACCACTTTACGTTTTGAAATGTTACTCCGTTACTCATAATTAAATTACAGTTTTGTGCACCAGTTAATATCAAAATTAATTAACAGAAATTGAAATTATGAAACCCTTACACTTATCACAGTAACAGTAACACAGGTTTTAAGAGCTAATTGGATTTTGTTATTTGTTTTTCTTAAGCCTATCACTGCCACCATATAGCTTTATCAGCACTACAATGAAGACCAGGTCAAACGCTAATGACACGGACGCTAATTATCATGCATGTTTTGGAGTTGAAATTCCATTGTATGGGACTAGTAAATTATCGGCTCCTGATTCCACCCCATTGTTATTTATGATCTAACGTTTGGATTAATGAAGCGCTAACAACTAACGTTGTTTCACACAGCATATGAGTATAACTACACAAAGTTTTTAAACGTATCTTTCGACTGGTGTTTGCATTTTCATGCACGTAAAGAGACAAAGATTTACAAAAATATTAATATGAAAGCAAAAGCATATAAATTAATGAGCTAACGAGCCCTTGGTGAATATAAAACATTTTCATCTAACACAATTTCCAGTTAGACCGGAAGTTGATATCAAATGAACTTATCATATTCGAAATAACCACTTGCCCCCTAACGAAAAAAGAATTTCACACACACACACACACACACACACACACACACACACACACACACAAGCGCACAGGTGCAAGCGGGTAGTCGGAATGCAAGTCGTGTAAGGTATTAGGATAGTGTAGGTCGACTTCGAGGATGTACCTGATGTCGGAATCATCACTCACATGTTATTTAAATTATTATTTAAATAACATACACACGTGTAGTGTTTAGGTCATCAGTACATGCCGCAACGGGAGTGATAGGTCCAATTAGGTTTGTTACACGTTGTGTGTTAGGTTAAAATGCGGTTCATTCACGTTTCATGTTGGGTTAAATTGCAACATAACATACACACGTGTAGTGTTTAGGTCATCATTACATGACGCAACGGGAGTGATAGGTCCAATTAGGTTTGTTACACGTTGTGTGTTAGGTTAAAATGCGGTCCATTCACGTTTCATGTTAGGTTAAAATGCAACATAACATACACACGAGTAGTGTTTAGGTCATCAGTACATGACGCAACGGGAGTGATAGGTCCAATTATGTTTGTTACACGTTGTGTGTTAGGTTAAAATGCGGTCCATTCACGTTTTCATGTTAGGTTAAAATGCAAACAAACACACACACACACACACACACACACACACGTGTATGTTATTTAAATTATTATTTAAATAACATACACACGTGTTAGGCTGCAGCCTAACACGTGTGTGTGTGTGTGTGTGTTTGTTTGCATTTTAACCTAACATGAAACGTGAATGGACCGCATTTTAACCTAACACACAACGTGTAACAAACATAATTGGACCTATCACTCCCGTTGCGTCATGTACTGATGACCTAAACACTACACGTGTGTATGTTATGTTGCATTTTAACCTAACATGAAACGTGAATGAACCGCATTTTAACCTAACACACAACGTGTAACAAACCTAATTGGACCTATCACTCCCGTTGCGGCATGTACTGATGACCTAAACACTACACGTGTGTATGTTATTTAAATAATAATTTAAATAACATGTGAGTGATGATTCCGACATCAGGTACATCCTCGAAGTCGACCTACACTATCCTAATACCTTACACGACTTGTATTCCGACTACCCGCTTGCACCTGTGCGCTTGTGTGTGTGTGTGTGTGTGTGTGTGTGTGTGTGTGTGAAATTCTTTTTTCGTTAGGGGGCAAGTGGTTATTTCGAATATGATAAGTTCATTTGATATCAACTTCCGGTCTAACTGGAAATTGTGTTAGATGAAAATGTTTTATATTCACCAAGGGCTCGTTAGCTCATTAATTTATATGCTTTTGCTTTCATATTAATATTTTTGTAAATCTTTGTCTCTTTACGTGCATGAAAATGCAAACACCAGTCGAAAGATACGTTTAAAAACTTTGTGTAGTTATACTCATATGCTGTGTGAAACAACGTTAGTTGTTAGCGCTTCATTAATCCAAACGTTAGATCATAAATAACAATGGGGTGGAATCAGGAGCCGATAATTTACTAGTCCCATACAATGGAATTTCAACTCCAAAACATGCATGATAATTAGCGTCCGTGTCATTAGCGTTTGACCTGGTCTTCATTGTAGTGCTGATAAAGCTATATGGTGGCAGTGATAGGCTTAAGAAAAACAAATAACAAAATCCAATTAGCTCTTAAAACCTGTGTTACTGTTACTGTGATAAGTGTAAGGGTTTCATAATTTCAATTTCTGTTAATTAATTTTGATATTAACTGGTGCACAAAACTGTAATTTAATTATGAGTAACGGAGTAACATTTCAAAACGTAAAGTGGTCTTTTGAGCTCAAGTTCAACTATTCTTTAAAACTGACTATGTGAATCAAGGTTACTCAATATTTTGCGATGCGATACGTTTTTCGGAATACTCAAATTTACGTCCATCTTCTGCTGCTGCTGTTTTGTAGCCACGAGGTATAGGCAGGTTCAGTAGGATGTCATGATTTATTCGGAATGTCAACTATATAGCTCGTTACTCGGACAGGTTAAAAAGTTTCTGTGCTTTTAAAACATTCAAGAAAACTATCAACAGCTAGTCAGAATGGTGCAAAGGATTCCACGAACTAAGTTTCTAGAAATCAGTTAACGAATTCCTTAGAACTATTGTAGTGCTTAATGCCTTGGAATTTTCAATGAAATTTATAAAAGTATTACTCGCTTGAAAATATTTGTGGTTTTACACTCTACTGCTCTCTGCTCCAACCTCCCTTCAGCTCTGTCAACGTGGCGACAGGTCATATAATTACACAAGTTATGAGATGTCGCATTGGAGGATCAGACGTTTCAAATGATTTATGCATTTGTTTTTTGTCTGTTTTTATTATTATCATCTCTTTTTGTGATGTTACAAGTATATATCGCTGAACCGTTCCCCGAGAGATTACTATTCAACAAAGAATTACAATGTATTCCGTATGTACTTTGAGATACAACAATTTCATTCAAATACATAGTTGATCAGATGACAGGTTACCCCAGAGACGTGCATATCGGGCGAGACACACAACTATCCACTTTCTCCAGAATCTATTCGATGTCACGTACTACGCTGAGTAAACAGAAATGACCTTTACCGGTACTTTTAAACTCCAGTAACCACATCTACAACGTACAGAACAAAAGTTAAGGTATACTTCGATCGAATCCTGCAGTTCTGAGTCAATTCTCGTCTATTATTCAACTGTCCGTGAAGTACTAACTCATAACTTAAACTTTAGTCTTGAAATTTGTCTGTTGTAAGTCGATTATGTCGTTTTACGGGTGAAGTCGTTTACTAGCTTTATTATGTCTTATCAATAAACTGACAGTAAATGTATTATTGATGTTTTGACAGAAGATTGCTTATTACATTTCATAGTATACATATACTAGCACTAGTAGAACAACAATAGCAATAACATTTTTGCAGCGGAAGGACAAGCAGTAGCAACAGCAATAGAGTTATTTATTTTTCATTGTAGTTATGGATTAGAGAAATAAAGTCTTAAGCTCTTATTTTTTCTTAACCCTTGTTAATTAGAAAATATAAATGACCTTCATTTGCTACAGATGTCAATTATCATATCCCATCGATGATACTTCAATGGCAATATAGGATGTACATACACGGTTGATAGGTTATACAATCCCAAAACTGAACGAGTGGATGTGCAACCCGACGTGGTTCAGAAAAATCTGCTTTCAGTTGGGGTAGTATGAACAGTCGCAGTGGCATAACGGAACCCTGCGGTATGCACTATGACTCATGTTTTTAGGATAAACTTTCTGGCTGAAGAGTAGACTTCGGACCAATAGTCCATTTTAGAACGGATCTAGGCTGGACATTAGAGCAGCAGCACTTCTCTGTCCGCTTCCTAGTTGATATGGGAGATCCGTCTAATTGCACTGAGTAGGCTACTAATTTACAACTAGCAGCAAGATCAACGATGTGCTTATCCATGTTCGTCAACGGTCGAAGGGCAGGTTCAGAAATCGATTTTCTTTGTTACACTGGATCGCAACTTTCTTTATCTTTAGATTTAGGTACGTGTATATTACTTGTTTTTGAGAGAACTGAATTAGTTTTAGCTTCTGAGAAACAGAAACGTACTTTTACGGCGACAATCTTGTTTCAGTGTTAACAACGTATACGAACATATATAAATATGTGTTTGTGAAGGGTCTTGAGAAAAAACGTTTTTTAGAATCGAAAATAATTCATAATCATAAAATAAATCTTGATGACATTGGTTGTCCAAAAGACGTACCATATCTATTTCACGGAACGGTATGTCTTACACATTGCAATTCTTCTTCTTCTACACTATGTACAAACCATAAGGTGTACGCACTTAGAGAGTGGATAATTACTGATTTTTCTGTTATACGAACATTTTTAATGTGAGTGTCTCATAGCATTGTTAATTTCGTTAGGTAAACTTGTATATGGCTGCAGGCGATAACTATTTCTGTGGACTTTCCTAATATATATATTTTGTAACAGCGCTAATTCTGCCTGTGTGTATGTACATGCAAAGCTTCAGGCGATGAAAGTGAACTTTCCTGATGGCCACACCATTACTTTCACTAGTCTTCTTTGTAGCGAATATTCTGACATTGTGTGGTTCCACCTCGCTTGATACAGACGTCTTCACTTCTAATAATGTCGTTTATCACAAAATTCAACGCAGTTTCTGCTATTGAGTACAAACGTTGTGCAGAATTAACAGTGGACAAACAGTATCCGATCGTTAACATGTTGCATGTGGACACGCGATATGGGAAGTCTGTGCTTGTAACGTTGGAAGATTGTGAGCGCCGCTATCGTGTATATCTACCTAAGAGGTATGCTGACGTCTTTACAGATGAAGAACTCCGTCATATAAATCCCAGCGACCTACATCTTGTGTTTCGAGGATGAAGAACCAGACGGCACATGTGGAAATAGTACCTCGTTAAGGTAGCAACCTACATTACTAATTTTTTTTGTCATTGTGTGTGCGTGTGTTTGAATGTAGTGCAGATTCTAATTTACAAAGTTTTGATGAATGGATTTTTAATTTATTTCACTATACGCCTCTGAACCTATATGTAATTATTTGTAAACTGTGTTACCTGTTGCACACACAAACGTTAACACTAGAACGATTATATTATTATTATTCAGTGATATATACATACATACAATGACTATAGCATATTGAAATCTGTTATCTGTTTTATTGGACCTACATGTACATGATTCAAGCCAAACGTATGCACGTTGTATGTATGTGTGTGCGTGTGCGTCTGTGTGCGTGTACGTCTGTGTGTGTGTGTGCGTGTGTGTGTGTGTGTGATATTTAACATGATTTTAATGTTGTTGTATTGTTATGTTGCAGGTTGCTTCTTCTACAAGTACGACACACAATTATATATAAACTTTCGAAAAAATATCAATTTATAATGTATTTATTTAATTGTGAATTTTATATTGTGAATGTTAAAATATATTTAATCATTTAAACAAATTATGACTTTATTTTATTTCACTCTACACCTCTGAACATGTGTACAATTAATTTATTTTTTGTGAACTGTTACATCCGAAGATTTGTATGAATTTCAACCACCTTTTTCATGTGTGTGTATAATTTTAATTTATTTCGCTATACACCACTGAACTTAGAGAGAGAGAGCTAAAATTATTTCTAACAAGGATCAATCACACTGACTGCATTATAAAACTATTAATTAATTATTTAATACTTTGAAAATGAAGACGACGTTTGACAACGAGAGAGAGAGAGAGAGAGAGCTAAAAATTATTTACTCATCACACCGACTACTCAATGTACACGGTAAGAGAGAGAGAGAGAGAGAGAGCTTGCATAGTTGAAACGCGTGAGAGAGAGAGAGAGAGAGAGAGAGAGAGAGAGGACGTTACTATTTGTTGACACAGTTGAAACAAGTGAGAGTGAGAGAGAGAGAGAAGACGGTATGAAACCTTCCACAGTTGAAACCTGCTCTACAAAACGCTTCACACGAAGCGTTATGTTAAGAGAGAGAGAGCGCGCATGTAAGTAGTTGACAACACACACGCACACATAGTTAATTATTTAATACAATGAACAATGAAGTCAACGTTTTGACAACGAGTGAGAGAGAGAGAGAGAGAGAGAGAGAGAGAGAGAGAGAGAGAGAGAGAGAGAGAGAGAGAGAGAGAGAGAGAGAGAGAGAGAGAGAGCGGGCGTTGTAAGTACGTACACAGTTAATATTTGTCGAATATATAAACTTTCTAAAATCATATACATGTACGGTAATGACCACAGAGAGGAGAAACGGTTTGAACATAACGTTTGACAACGAGAGGGAGAGAGAGAGAGAGAGAGAGATAGAGAGAGAAAATTATTTAACCATCACACACCGACTACTCTACTCATGTACATAGTGAGAGAGAGGGGAAACGGTGAGCATAACGTTTGACAACGAGAGAGAGAGTAACAATTATGATCATATATAGTTTGAATTTCCCACCACAGAAGAGAAAGAAATGTTGGCAGATCTGCTCTATACACACACACACAATAATGTAAGATTGGTAACCCTGATCATATATTTTAATATATACACTATATAACACATATTTGAATTTCCCTCCCCCCCACCGCAGAAAATGTTGACAACCCTGCTCATATAAAATATCTATACACTATAATAATAATACAGAGGTTGGTACACGTGATCATATAGATTTAATATACATTATAACACACAACAAATTTGAACTCATGCAAAGGTTGGTACACCTGATCATATATTTTAATATACACTATAATGCATCGAGTTGGAACCACCCCCACCCTACCACCACCCACTGATATGAAAAAAACCACCCACCCAACGCCACCCACTGATATGCAAATCAGCTTTCTTAAAAAAATAAAAAATTATATTCACGGATGCTGGTGGTCCATTGAACCTCATCCCACCAAATCAATTTAATTAAAAAAATAAAAAAATAAAATAAAAATATAAAAAAATTTATTCGCGGAAATTCGCGGTGCTGTGGTCCATCGGGATGCTGCGGGTCCAGCGGTGGCGGCGTCATCTCTTAGATCATGTTTTTTAGTGTTTTTTATTGTTTTTTAAGAAGGCGGCATTCCTTTGTGGCTTTGAACCCCCAGTTTCCCTCTTTCGTAGTCTGTAGTTAATGTCGTCAGCAAAATCGTTAGCCTGAGGAAGAGAAACTCATATAAGTCTAATAATCAGTGGGGTATTAGCAACTCTTGGGCCCCTGGGCCCTATTTTCTCAGCGGTCCCCTTCCCCACCCCACCATCCGCTCCCCATAAATTATAAACTACAACCAAACAAAACAAAACAGGCCTCATTCAAGGAAATGGAGATATCTGTGATAAGATTTGAATCTTCTATGGGCTAATATCCACCCTAATCCTAAATAATCATTATTCGTTAATATTTGCTTTGAGGCATTTTTACAACTTAAAAACTTTTTTACAACAATTTTTGGGACAGAAAAGATAACCGCTATTTTTTTAAGAATATTTATTTCCTAATAAAACAAAACACAACACAATTTCATTCATATATAAACGATCACATAGAAAATCAAAAACACATTGCAAAATTTAATATAAATATAAACAAACAAAAATATTAAATTAGTAACCTTCTGAATTTTATATACTGACTGAACACAATCTATTTAATAAACAAACTACAAATAAACTTTGCGATCTTTCATTGCAGAAAATTCTTTTATAATGTCACTGAAATCAATTTCGTTGAGCAGTTCAGCATTTGACACAAAACTTGTTAAACTTGACAATCTTAAGTCAGCAGATGAATTACGCAGGTAGTTTTTAACTCTTTTTAGAATGCTAAAGGACCGTTCACCAGATGCATTTGCGGTCATCATGCACACCAAAATTCTCAACGATGTTTCAACATTAGGGAAAAGAGTTGTCAATTGCTTTTCTCGTATAAATCTTAAAAACTCAGCAGGAAGATGATGGTCTTTTACATTTAAGTCGAGAGCCTCAACAAACACCTTAAAATGTACAAATTCTTCAATACGTTCTGAAGAAAGGTCTGTAGGATATTTCTGAACTAAGAGAGAAGATTTTTCCCGAATTTCGTCATCTTTCAAGGTAAGCAATTTATAAATGAATCCAAAAACTTTGTTCTGATTGAAGTAAATTCTTGATCTGTTTTCTAGTTCACTGAAAATTCTGTCGATTATAATATAAAATGTATTAATAATCATGTCTTGTCTGCCATCCACGTCACCCAAGTCCATTTTGGAGGTATCTTCATCATTGTTCTCATCATCAGAAAATTGTTGTTTCTTTCTTCTCCTCTTAAAATCTAAAACATAGTCAGAGTCTCTGACTTACACAGTTTCATACCTTCCATCTCATAATAGTTGAATCGTTCTCGTAAGCCCTGCACATAATCTGTGAGAGATTTGTAAATATTGCAAATGACTCCTAAGTCAGTGTTTGTGCTTTGCAATGTTTTACTTGCAGCATTAAAGCATTCAAGAACATCATTCCATAAAACAAGTAATATTGGTGTTTCTATCCTAGTAAATACTGCACATAATCCCTCAGCTGTAGCTTTGTTTTCTGGTTTTTCTTGGGGGTTTCCAGAGATGACTTGAAGTGCTTTATGGAACTCCCAATAATGAAGGAGTAAAGCCCTTGAAGCATGCCATTTAGCTTACCACTTGGTCGTATTTAGCCTTTAAGGCAACAGTTTATTCTTGATTTCACTGTCTTTTATTATGTTTTCAAGTAAAGTCCACCTTGCAGTTGACGCGCTAAAAAACACATATAGTTCTTGTATGAACATAAAAAGCTTGGTTGCTTGAAGGCAGTAGTTAGCTGCGTGGGTCCCTACCAGATTTAAGGAGTGGGCCGAATAAGGAATTAATTCTGCCAGAGAATTGTGACTCTTAATTTGGGATTTAAGTCCTTATATTGCCCCGATATATTCGATGCATTATCATATGACTGGCCTCTCATATCGTTTATCGAAATATCTAGTAATGAAAGTGTGTTCAAAATTAATTCTTCCATTTGAGCACCCGTGTGGTTTTCCATTCTGATAAATTTAATAAATCTTTCCGTTGGGCAGCCATTATTTAAGATATAGTGAACAATCAAAGTCAATTGGTCATGATGAGAAATATCAGGTGTTGAATCTACAGTAAGGGAATAGTATTTGCTTGATTTTAACTTTTGCCGGAACACAATAAAAAGATCCCTTTGAATTAAAATACATCAGCCATTCTCTTTTCTTCAACTGTCCATTTTGCAAACGAGTAAACAACATACTCTTGTTAGCATACCTTGTCTTATCAGGATAAATACGTCTAGATTTTGAAAAATCACAATCACAATCAGTTATTTTTTACAAGTGTTCTGGAAGATTTTTAATTATATGATCTTTAAGCTCGTTCGTCAATGGTTCCCAAAAATTTGGGTCCATTAAATCAAATTTAACAATTTTTTTTGCACGTTACAGTTAACTTTTGAATTATCTGAATCTAAGCTTTGAATGTCGAGAACAGTATCTGCTACTTCCGGATCATTAACTTCACCACTTTCATATAAAACAGTGTTTACACTATTAAAGTCAATATTTACTTTGCTACAACATGGGCGTTGTTGCAGACCTACGTTAAAATCTGCTGCATTTACAAGTTCATTATTTAATAAACAATAATTTGGATTTTGTTTTTGATCAGAATCCGAATCTATAGTTAAATTAGTTGGGGCAGGATCCATAAACTTATCAGAATTGGTAGAATTTGAACCACTACTTGGTGAAACTGTTGAAGCTTTCAAAAACTTGTCCAACTTAGCAGTTTTGTGTAATCATTTTGAGCGAGCATCATCTTTAGCTTTTTTCAACTTGCGTTTTTTATAAGCTCCACTTGCAGTGTGCAAATTCTGACTCATTTTCAATGAAGACATGAAGATGTTCAGACAAAACAACACACACACACACACACACACTGACACACAGAAAACAAACCAGGCTAAACAATACAAATATCTGAACATAAATAAATGGGTTTCAAATGACTCCACTAAATAATAAAAACAGTTAACACAAAGTGTATCATCTACAGAGCTTTTACGACGTATTCAGACCTTTCCAACTTAAAATAACCTCAAAACTGACAGGTGCATTGCAGTGGCAGCTGGTGGTTGAAAATTTTGTGGGTTGCAGTTGTGGGTCGGATGGTATTAAATTGTTTAAATAGAAAATGCAAAAATATCACTAAGTTTATATGACTGAATGATAAAGTTAGTATTGTTTTAGTTAATTCAAAATTATGACTTATATGGTAATATAACATTTTCTGTGTAACAGCATCCAAAAAATGTATTGAAATTATTTTGACATTAGTTAACGTAATAACAGGCCTATTTATTTTAGTATTAATTCACTTTAGATAAACTATTTTACTGTGTAGACATAATTAATATTGAAAAATATAGTTATACTTGGGAATAATTTTGTCACTTACCCTTATTTGAAAAGAAAATCCATCCGCCTTTCATTCAGACTGGCATATTTTTCAATCACCTTCTGACTGAAATCAGGAATTTCCATGATCAGGTCCCTTTCTATTGAGAGCATGGCCAATGCAGACAACCTCTCTTGTGACATGGTGTTCCTTAGAAATGTCTTTATTCTTTTATGCGTCGAAAAACATCTTTCTGCTTCAGAAGAGGTCATTGGTATTGTAATCAAAATTTCTAAGAGTTTTACAGCTTCACTAAAAGTTTCTTCTAACTTATTGTCTTTGAAAAAAGAGTACAAACTAACAGCCCCTGACAGTCTTCTAAAATCCGTTGCACTATAGATTGTTGCAAGTTCCGTACAGAGCTTTTTTAAATTGAGAAAATTGTAAGCGTTGCATACAGTTTTTACAGTGTCTTCTGGAAATTTAGAATCATAATCTGGAAACTTTTCTGACATGAACAAAGATGCTCCTACGAGATGGCTCGTGAATCTAAACTGTTCCTTTATTTGGCATATAATCACATCACATACTTCCTTCGCCTGTCTCTTCCACTCAGTTTTGTCAATCTTCCTTTTCTTTGGAGGTGAACTTTGTGATGACTGTTGTGGCTCTCCAGTGTCTGTGTCAATATTATTTCTGATTTTCAACACATTTTCTTCAAAACTTGTAAGAGACCGTTTTATAACAGTGAGATGAATATCTACTTTCTGGAGCTGGTTAAAGAGTATGTCAGTAAGTGGCATAATTTTTCTAAAAAATGAGAGCCAAAAATTAAAGTTTTGACTTACTAAAACGTTTAAGTGGCCAGAAGCCTGTGAAAGAGTACTGTCATTTTTTATGTGATCAGAATCTAATATTGTTTTCATGCACTGTATTAGGTCCTGCCTGTGATCATAAATTGTTGTGACACTTCTCGATTGAAAGTTCCATCTGGTAGGTACAGATCTGGGTAACCGCTTTTTTACTACTGCATCTAGTATTGATGTTCTTTGCGGACTAACTGAGAAAAAAGCGCAGAGACCTTGAACATTGGCAAAGAAAACTCGAACTTCCCTGTTTATTGATGCAGCTTTCATCACAACTAAATTCAGCTGATGTGCATGACAATGAACATATTGGGCATTAGCATAACAATTTTTTACAATTGCATGTACACCACTAGAAGTTCCAGCCATTACAGATGCTCCATCATATGTCTGTGCAATGAGCTTTTGGGGAGTTTCATTTATTTTGTGGTGTTTTAACTCATCAAGAATACATGATGCTAAGGCCCTGGCATCATGACGAGAAGGGTTAAGAAAAGTCCAGAATCTTTCTACAGGTCTGTTTTTTGCTATGTACCTATAGATAACAGCTACTTGGTATAAATTAGACACATCGCTGGTTTCATCAGCAATAACAGCTAAAAAATTTGCTTGTTTAATTTCATCTGAAATTCTTTCGTGACAGACTTCTAGCATTATTTGTAGTAATTCATTTTGAATGGTTTTAGAAGTACCCCTAAATACTGTTGAAGTTTCAAGATGGTTTTTTAAAACTGTATCTAGCTGTGCACTAAAATCTATTAACCCTCTAAAAATTCCTGGATTATTTGATTATTTAGACTCATCGTGGCCTCTTAAAGCTAGTTCAAACACACCACAGAAACGAATACAGTTGATAATAATACTTAGCACATATATATTCTGCTTAACTTGTTCATTGTGAGCTACAATATTTCTCCTATAAGCTGTATCTAGTTGTTCTGCTATGTTAGTTGTTCCTAACAATACTAACTGTAAACTATTTTTTATGTGGGTACCTGAAGCCTCATGTTTTTTAGTTCTGTCATTAAAATGGTTTAAGTCTTCAAATCCAGTCTTAGTCCAAGTCTCCTCCCCTCCAAACAATATACAAGGAAAGCAAAATAATGCAATTTTAGTGTCACACCCACATAACCAGGAATATTTATTGTATAAGTCTGTTTTCAATTTACGATTAAAAATTCTATTACCTGACTTTACAGTTTGATCAAAACTTGAAAGATCTGGTGTAGGTCTACCTACTCTCTTAATTTCAATTTTTCCCTCAATTGGACGTAAACTGAACGGTGTTTTCGTTTTTGACAGAATTCATTGCGTCCTACGAGTTATATATAACGAATATCTTACACTATGACGCCTTAATCCTTTAATATGGACTATTATTTATATTTAACAATGAATTGTACTAACACTTAACTAACACTAACAATAAACTTCACAAAAAATTCGACCGACACTAATGAACTGAACTAATAAAACAACATAACCATACAAATTCGAACTGTCGCACCACGTGTTATTTACCAACATACTGGTGGCGCCGTGACTGACAAGCGGAGTTTGCAGTCCCTAATCACACCAGGCGAAGCTATAGCGATGTAATGGGAACATCCTAGTGTAGCCAGCCAGAACACAACTACATTGTGTTTCTCCATATACCCTGCGCGTCACAGCTGGTGTACACACCCGTAGTACACCACGGCGAAAGCGTGTACGGTTTTCATTAAGTGCTCTGCACTTTTCAATCAACAAATGATTAATTACGATTACTTAGCTTGAAAACACTTATTAATTATTGTTTTTTTCATAATTTTATAATTTAAAATACGGTTTATGGCGGATTTACAGGATTAAAAATACAATTAAATTTACAGGATTTAATGGGGGTTGTGCAACCGTGCAACTTAAGCACGGGCCGCCACTAGTGCATTGTTGTTTACAGTTCCGCCGCCGGTCTACTGGGTGTAAGTTAGAAGGGGAAGGGGAGAGTGTGACTTGTCACCGCCACGACCGACGCGACGACGCGCCAGTGTCGACTGTCGATTGACTGATACGACGGGCTGCCTACCCAGGGACATATCCTGTTCTCGTAACCTCTAGGACTATCAACCTGATATCAGTCACTGCCTTGCACTGTTAATTAATTATTGGTAGTAGTAAACTGCGTGTTTGACTTACAGTTTTTCTCATTAGAAAAAAAATTGGCCCTGCGGCCCCTGGGCCCGGGCCTGTCGGGCGCAATACGTAATCCACCAAACGTACTTGCAGGAGAAATATAGGCCTATTATTGTGATAATTGCAGAAAATGTTAATTGCAAGGAATTTACTGTAGAGAAGCACTCAAACACACGTGCACGCGCACACACACACGCACACACAAACACAAATTTAAGATCTTATATATATACAATGGTTATAGAAATGAGCACGCAATATGTTACGAAACCCTACTTGCTGCCAAACTTGTTGCTGTTGGTGAGTCTACGATTGTGCAAGATGCTTTTCCCTCAAATCACGTGTTACTGTTACTTCACGTAATATGATAAAACCAGAGGCGTAGCTATAGGGGGGCCAAGGGGGCGGCCGCCCCGGGCGGCATAGTGAGCATAGACTTGAAAAATTGTTTGCAATTTATAAAACTACAAACAACTTGCTTCTTTGATAAGACTATTCCTTAACAACTACAGGAATATAAGATTTTCTTAATATATAAGATTAAGAACTACAACGAGTTTCAAAGAGTGTATGAAGTCTTTTATTCAAGGAAAATCGAACCTTGAGTGTCCAAATATTACAATCAACTCAACAAGGAATCAACTAGCGATCATAAAACGGATGTTATTAGCGACTGAACTGTTTGGCAATGTCGTTACTAAGGCAGAACAGGTATGTAATGAATGGCGTGTCAATATAACAAAATGTTTAAGAAGGAACCGCACGATGCCAGGGGAGTATGCAGACAATTCTGCATTAACCGTTCGGCAAGAAATGCAACGTTCTCTAACGGAAATTTGGACAAACTGTTAGTTGAAATTTCAAGCTGTTTCTCTAACATAAAAGAGTTAGAAAAACGCTTTGGGTTTCTCTGTAAATTTGAGGTGTACGTAAATGATGAGGATGTACGTAAATTTTAAGGAACAGCTTTCCCAAATCAATATTAAGTGCATAGTGCTTGAAAAACTGTATCCATATGACCTAAACAGTGAAGAATTGTTCAGTGACTTGCAAGACGTCATACTTTTATTTAAAAGGGAAAAAAGTTAACGGAGAACAAAAAGACTTTACACCTCAGGAACCGCTACAATACTTTTCTTCAATGAGATTAGAAGCCTACAAAACACTACCAACAGGTTTAACAAATTTTCTTACTTTACCAGTGTCTGTGTCTTCTTGTGAAAGATCGTTTAGTAAGCTTAAATTGAATAAATCGTACCCACGATAAACAATATCTCAAGACAGGGTATCAAATCTGGCGATACTTTCAATTGAAAACGACATTGCTTTGTCTTTAGATTATAGTGATTATAGTGATAGTGTCCCACTTTGCAGCAATTAAGACCAGGAAAGTTAGATTTTAAAATGTCTCGCTTTAAATATTTATTAAATATTAAAAATAAATATTAAGTGTTTATTAATAGAAGACGGAACCATTAACCTGTAATGGTAAGTGATTTATTTTATTACTTTTAATGTAATTTTTTGTTTAACTTTATGTTGCTTTAGGATATTGTTTTGACGATGCGCTTTAGACCTACAAGGAATTTGCATGTTTATTAGAACATTTTTATGTTATAATTTTTTTATACTACTACATTTTTTATAGTCTACATTTGTTAATAATAAATGTGTACGAACTGAACACCGGTAATATTATAATATGTAATTTCATAATTTTAACTTAACAAATATTGTTAAGATGTTTGCTGGACGTGCTTTCATACAAAAATCTACACAATTGAATTTATTAAGTACTTTGTTCACTTAATGAGCTTTAATTTTTCCCCCTTTAATTGTGAAGGTGAGGCGGCCGACGATCTCCTTGCCCCGGGCGCCAAAAAGCCTAGCTACGCCACTGCACATACACCCGCACACAACGTAATGGAGGGAGCAGCGTATGCATCCGTGCTACGCATTTAGCACTTTTATTTTTCAAAATTACTTAGTTATTTTACATTTGCGACACTTAATTTAGTTGAAAATCGTCATTAGGACACTAAATCTGAACCATACTTCAATACGAAAGAAATCGAAGGTGAGACAGTTCAGCTTCAATATTACCTTATTTTCTTCCTACTATAGACAATATATAGACTATACAGTTCACTAAAAGATGAAAATTCACCGTGAGATACGGAATGGGGGATTAAGTCTAAAATACCCCGTTGTTTTATTGAAAATGTTTCTCTGAAATTATTTAACAAGAGTTATATTGGTGCATTATGACACTAGAGTCCGGGACAGTTAATAGAGCAAAACAGTGCTAAGAAACATAAGGCTGGAACAATTTTATCTATTCTAAACGATTACAAAAGTTTAGTTTAAAAATTAAATAAATAATAAACGCATTTGAGAAATTATGTCACACTATAACATTATATCGAGCAACCTGTATTTAGTTAACAGTAACCACTAGATAGTGTGACATTTAGAGAGAGAGAGAGAGAGAGAGAGAGAGAGAGAGAGAGAGTTTCTTACGTGCCGTCACGTAACTTCTTAGAAAGCCGTTTAGCCTACCTGATATTAATAATCTGTGCGAATAACTTGAATAAATTTAATAATGTTCGTTCAATAAAAACTTTTGAAATGAATATCGGATTACGTAAAAGAGGGAAGCCAGAAGTGATAACAGACAAAACTGCAATTAACGTGTCGAGCATTTAAAAATAATTTCCTAAAGAAAGCGATCACTCCTTTGTTCGAGGAACGTCCAAGTTACTACAACAAATCGGGCACAAATTGAATTTCGTCAAGGATTCGGAATCTGGGAGAGCGCAAATCCTACGATGTGACAAGCAATGACAACGTAAATTGCAATTACTGGGACTTCTTCTTATCCTTATTAATAATGTAATACAGTCTATGGACAAAGTGTATAGTTACGGACAAAGTGTATAGGCCTGCCAAATTTAATTGCTACTAGTTATTGAAGAAAAAGAGAAAGAAGAAGAAGAAGAATGTAACAAAAATTTATTAACGAAAATTGGACACCAGACTTTCATTGTTTTACAGAAGACATAGAAGCAAGAAAACGTAATAAGTCTGTGTGTGTGAGAGGGTAAGAGAAAGTTTGTATTGTAGGTTTTTAGTTACCTTTCCCTAACTCTACAGCTTACGTCTAAACTCATTTCTATGGCGTTTTGAAGAAACATTTCTCTGCCTACTTTTCTCAGGCTACGAAAAGTGGATTTAAGTGTGAATTTCATTATCTCATGTTCATGAAATCGGCTGTGTATTAAATAGAATACTTCCTAAATTTCTAAATTTATGACGTCAAAATTAGATACTTGAACGCACGGTAAATATTAAAGTAATCAATGTTTAATATTTCCAATCATGATGGTGATTTATTTACTTAAAATTCATATACACGTACCAAAGCTAAGAAATGGATGAATAAATTAAGAAATGGATGCGAGCGTAAGAGAGAGCACAGTATTAGAGCATCTGGCCTATCGGGCCTCTTCCGAGTTAAATAAAATGAAAGTGTATGATTATAACACCGACAAAATTTAACATAGAAGTGTTACCACCATAATAACCACCATAATAACACAGAAATTTTATTAAAACAGTATTGCTGCTGCACGATATTGACTTATTAAATTGACGAAATTGATGTAGGCCTACTGTTTCCGTCCGTTCGTTTATAACATCCTGCTTTACACTTGTAATTTTATAGTCTAATTTTTTAACAGTGCAGCCTATTGCTATCATGTAGGACTATGTAATTGTTTAATGTACAGTCAATGTAATGTATTAATGCCAGTATAGAATTGTTGTTTGCTCAAATGTTTCTTGCCGATGAAATCAATAATTGCAAAGTAGGTAAGCTTAATACCTATTTGTGAAGCGATACCTATTATTTGTTAGGTAACCTTTATTTTGTGAAGTGATATTCAAATTAAGCAAATTCGTATATATTTCCAAGTAAACTATTCATGTTGATTTAGCAAGAAAATGAATTAGCATATCCATCGCGTGGCTGTACGGTGATGTTTTTATAAAAGTTACAAAAGTTACAAAGTTATGGGATTGGCCAGCCTTATCCCATTTACTGTAAAATTAAACAGACATGAAGCAGCGGTTGTAGTGGGGAGAAATCGGGACCAGTGGAAGCCACGAGAGAGGAAAATGTCTACGCAGTTGAAAATATTGGTCAACTCTCTGATGTGAATAAGACGCACATCATATGAGACGAGTGATCTATTTTGACACGGATTAACTTTTTATAACTAACGTGCCGAAGTTAACGCTTCTTTAATTAAAGATGAAAGAAAATAGTAAAATTTACGTAAAGTACTAAAATTTAAAAACTGATATCGCTTATAATGACAGCTCAAATAAAGCAGTTACACTGCCTTGTCGATTCACAATTACTTTCTTTTTATTATTTTTATAACTTTATTTATTTAATTTTCTATTGTCTATGATTTTTATAGGTTTTTCAATTGTTTATTTTTAATTTTTTTACGTATTTATTGTTTTTAGATTTTATTAGCTACATTTTTAATTATGTTACTAAATGCTTTACAAAACTAAATTTTACAGACTACCAACACCACACACACACACACACACACACACACACACTTACACGTAACTTACGTTTTACTAACTTACCTAACTTTTTACTAACCAATTATTCTTATAATTTTAAAATTCTTTTGTTATTCTTTTAATTGTTTTTAAGGTTTCTACAGTTTAGTACTTTTATATTTAATTCTCTACTTTTTTATTAAGTTACTAAATACTAAAAATTTGGTTGTAGATAAGTTTTGATTTCGATTACGACAGTGAACGTGGACATTTTGTAAGACAAACAAGCGTCAGACACAACAGAAAGAGACAATGTAATAAAGATTTCACACAGTTATAAAATGTTTAATACTACCATTATTTTGTAAACAGTGACTTGGCGTGTTGTGTCTGTTGCAATGTTACTCGAAAGTCGAGTCTAGACATCAACAATCGTTGTATATTTTGAAATGTGTACATGTTACGATTCACGAAAAAACATAGTAATATATGATCCACATTGCTCTGGCATCTTAATTTGTTTGAATAAGTATTTTTTGTAACATTAATAACATCCTCGTACGTGAAATGATTTTCTGTGTGTGTTTAAAAAACAAGCAGATGTAAACTATCCGTAAAGAACAGGAGAGACAATATTAATGCAACAATTAGACTGAAACTACTTAAGTACCATAGAGCACATTTACTTACATTCAATTACAATTTTATTTAGGTCAGTTCTTTACCCTACTAATATTTCCGTCACTGTTATCACCGTTAGCCTATTATCACTATCACTCAAATTGCCTTCACTGCTGCTATCTCGTCTTA
This sequence comes from Magicicada septendecula, assembly GCA_034769895.1. Taxonomy (NCBI): domain Eukaryota; kingdom Metazoa; phylum Arthropoda; class Insecta; order Hemiptera; family Cicadidae; genus Magicicada; species Magicicada septendecula. The sequence goes on along the minus strand of CM068376.1, from coordinate 152,198,155 downwards.
CATTACTTTCTAAACGATCTGTTACAGTATCCCTTATTTGGTCCGATCTCACGTAGTCATTTTCAATTTTCATGGCGTCACGTCTTGATCTCTAGTCTGCAGGAGAAATACAATAAAATTCCTTTGACACTGTCTACAGAAAAATGCGCGTTTTTTCTTTCAACATGCTCCTTCACGGTTGCCCAAGTCAGTTCCATAGGATTGAAATCCGGCTGATAGGGTGAAAGTCGTAAAACGGAATGTCCATGGTTTGCAAAATATCGTCTATTTTAAAAGTTTTGTATGTTGGTTTATTTTGTTTATTTAGTGCATAGAGCTCAGGTTTTAACATAGATGGACTGCAAGGAATGTAAAGGTTTTTTAACCAGTTAACCATGTCTGCCTTTTTTGTTAATGATGTTGGAGGTGGATTTATTTGTACATTGTTGTAGGAGGCATTATCTATTACCATTACGCTATTCTTATTCAAATAAAATGAAACTAAACGCTTCACTTCTGATAAATACTGATGTTTTTTGAAAAGTACTCACACAATAACCTCCACAGCGTCTCAGATAAAACTAAGCTATGTTTCTCTGTTGACGCATGCGCATTACATAATCTGCGCCGTTAGCACGAAAACGGTTAATTCATGTCTAGTGAATCTTACTGTACACAATGTGAAATACTACTACTACTTACTACTACTACTACTACTACTACTACTACTAATGGACGTCCCATATTTAATTTACAGCATTGGTTATAAGGGCTACACTGTTGCCGGGTTTCGTTTGTGGCAATGCGTATTTCGGCGCATTGAAGGCGTTTGAAGTGTATTTCTCCCGAACAACGACGTCGATTTACTGGTAAACGGAGTGAATTTTTTCAATGAAGGACTACAGATTATTGTACAGTTTTATTCGTGTTTTACTTATGATGTAAATACTTATGTGTTAGCAGTTATGTGAAGCAGTATCACTTAGTTCTGTGTATGAAAATAACATAACGTTAATTACCAAAAAGAGCTTTACTTTACCTATAATTGGAAGTGTGTTTATATTATTTAATGAATAAGCTGTGTAGACAATCAATATACAATATCAGGTAACTAAGCAAGGACGAAACATTTGTATTCACTGCTCCTACTACCCAGATAACACGGAGCGGGTTAATTTAAACAGATTTAAATTCCACCAATTTATTGTTAACTATCCGTTCTCATGTACTTGTTGTCATTTTTATATTAGTGCAGTCCGCGTAGCGGTAATTGTTATTTTTGTGTTTCAACAGTTTTGTGTTAATTTTTTTGTAAATAGAGTATTTTTTTGTTACGAATTTTTGTTTTACACAAATGTATTTTTGTTCCGTCTCATTTATTATTTTTGTATTAATATTGCATCGCCACCTAGCCCGCAAATTTCTAGATTTTATGAACATACTGAGAAAGTAAACGGTCTCAACTTAACTTTTAAGTGCTTGATGTGTGTGTTCAGGGACAAACATATTAAAATATCATTAACTTCACTGTCTAATTTGAGGACACACATAAAAGTATGCAGATTAATAGCTTATAAAAGTAATCAATAGAGTAGCTAATTATTGTCTGTTATATTAAGTCATTTAATACTACATTGCCCTCCAGACACAATACAATATCAGTAGTCAGTACTGTCAACTGAAAAATGCAATAGACAAATAATTATATTTAGTTAAGTAACGGACACGTCATGGACAACAAAAGCAAAGACAAATAATATTTAATACCTGCTGCAATTTAAAATAAGTTTAATATAATTTAATGATTAAAATAAAATCATCTGTGATTTTAATTATTTAATTATTAATGATTAAATTTTTTCTGCATCGGAAATTTTAATTAATTTTTTGAAAAAGCATAGTTTGTGGATTTATTTAACATGATTTTAATTATTTCAACAGCCGAAGCAGCTGGCTCAATAAAACAACAAAAAAAGAAAACGTAAATTATTTAACTTTTAATCAGTTAATTTGATTTTTGGGGGGACTAACTTTAACTTTATTAAGTTAAAAATTTTTATTAACTTTCCCAAGTCTGCTCCTCACCCTTCTCTTCCTGAGATAACATTTGGTGGCTTTGTATCAGTTAGTCTGACACTAAACGTTTCTTAGTATTTCCAGTGCTCACTTATCAGCATCAGTGAGCATTTTAAGATCCTAAGCCACCCAAAATTAAGAAATTAGAATGAAAATGGAAGACACCCCTTGCCCTCGAATGCTCAAATAGCATCGCAGTTAGAAAAGAACAAGAGTCAGTCAAGAGAGACCAGACAGAAAAGATTAAAGGAAGCAATTTCACCCAAGACAAGTTGAAGCAAAGTGAGAATCCAGCTAGGGCACATCAGGATTTCAAGACCCGTATCCTCAAGATGTGGACCTCTGATGCGTCTATAGAGCCATTGGTAGAAGAGACGTGGGTCGTCCGAGGATGAGACGGGTGCAGGATCAGGTTTATATAACCTAATACTTGAAGAGAAGAAGACATCTTCCATCTGCTTTGCCATTTAGCCACTTGTAAATATTTGTAGCAATTCTTGTAAAGTTTTGGCCATTCACTGCTGTTCTCACATTAATTTCTAATTCGTTCTTTTTGGATAATTCACTGAAGTTCTTAGTCTCTACAACAAACTGTAGATAGGATGTTATTACATTTGTTGACACATCTTATAATTTTTCTTTTTTCTTATCATTGTTGATTTAACTTTTAAATGAATGTTTCAGCTACACCAAAATTGATTCTACAGTCAGATAATCTGAAACATATCTGCAGTTATTACAGTATAAACTTACAGAATAGAGCTTGTTATTTCCATTTTTGTGTTTTAAAATTTATTACATGAGGCAGCTACCTGTTTCTAGTATAGAACACATAGAACAGTGCATTGATTTTAAAAATAAAATCACTAATGGCTATCATCTGTTCTCTAATTTTAACATGTGTAATTGATACTTACTCCCTCTACTAGATACTTTTTGCCATCTGGTTACAGTCCAAGCTTTGTTGCAAATGAGAATGATCTGATAGGGACTAATTTTAAACACAGTATTTCTACATCTGCTTAATATGAATTGTGATCAGTGCAATTGCTATTTGAAAAGTGTAGCAATAGCCTGTCAGACAACAGTAGCATCTCTATGTTTCACATGATTACCAAGGCCATGGAGCTGCTGCCCAATTATAGGTGTGTCATCTTGACTTAGCTGTTGCAGTGTATGCCCATTGTGTAAGGTATAGAAGGCAATGTGAGTGGAATGCTTTCCCAATATTGCATAATAGTATACAAGCCATTTAGCCTGAAAAATAAACAGCACTTCTCCAGTCATGACATATTTAATGCAAGCACAGTAAATTTTGCATAAAATCACAAGCAGGAAGGGTACTGTAAAGATATATTAGCCTAGATCTGCATTTGCTCAACCTGTGGTCCATGACAGTTGGACAGGTGGTTGCAGGTTAAATTGAAAATACAGTATTTAAATAATTAAAATTGATCCATGTTAAAGGCTTGTTAAAAAGAATTAAAACAAATCAATAAAAATTACTGATATGAAAATGATAAATTAAATATTAACATAAAATACAGAAAATAAAAAATTATCTTCAAAGATATAGTCCTACAAGACTGCCTGAATTGCTTTAACCTTTCGCTCACCACTCACACTTAAAAGCGATGACCCACTGCAGCATTAACTATGATAGAGGGACAGGTAATAAAAGAGATATGATGTAAACAACAATATTGTTATGCATTCTTTCTTTTGCCATTTTGTCAGTATGCCAGTAGGCCCACATGTCAAATAGTTGCTAGAATTGTCAGTGTGGAAAGCATGTGGTTCCTTCTGTTGTCAGCAACTTCGTAGTGACTTTGTTGTGTTATATTGGACAAAATGAATAAATCGTTGTTTATAAGACATTGTTAAATAGTATGTGACTTCAAAAAAAGGGGGATCATAAATTTTGTTTAACTCTTGGATTTCGTTGTCCATGACATGTCCGTTACTTAACTAAATGTATTTATTTCACTACCGACTCGGAACACAAAGTTTTATATGGGTAAAAATGTAAACCTTTTACGTTATAGTCTTGACCAGTTTTCACTTTAAAAAGCTTCTTCAGAGGTTGCCGTTGGGAGCACTGTCCGTCTTGTTGTTGGTGACGGTACCGACTTTTGAAAGATCGATATTGTGTGTGTGTGTGGGGTGTGGATATGCTCGAATAATGCATGTGATTTGAATTGTGAGTGTACGTTTAGGATGTCGTTTTTATGTGTTTTCGTGTGTTTGTATATTTCCGTTTGTTCTAGAGTGTCTAGTTTTCAGCCTTTTATGTGTATGTGTAGAATGTCCATGTTATTGTCGATGTTTTTGTATGTGTGGTTTGCTTCAATTAGGTGGTTTGCAAAGTTGGATTCTGTAGTAGAGTGTAGTGCCTTTGTGTGTTCAATGTATCTTTGTTTGAAGCTATCCTGTATGGCCTATGTAGAACATGTTGCAATCTGAGCAATTTAGTTTGTAAACACCAGGTAGATCGAATTGGTTTTGTGCTTTGTATGTGTGTTTTGATAGTGTGTGTTCTGTTTTGCTAGTAGTTTTGTATGCGATTCTGTATCCTGCTTTTTGAATTTGTGTCCAATTTTTGCAGTTTGGTTTTTGAAGTATGTTAGTGTTATGAACACTATGTTATGATGTATGTTAGTTTTGTTGTTTTCTGTCTTTGTTTGTTGTTTGTTTTATGTTTTGTGTAGGAGTTTATTGACTATTGTTCTGTTGTATCCATTGGATTCTGCTAGATATTTTATCGTGTTTAGTTCATCTTTGTAGTCTTTTTCATCTACTGGGATGTTGTTAAATCTATGTATCATAGTTCTGAAGGCAGCTAGTTTATGTTGTATTGAGTGATTGGAGGAGTTGTGTATTAATGTTTCAGTTGTAGTCGGTTTTCTGTATATACTGAATATGCCTGTGTTCAAGTTTTGTGATGGAGAGCTCTAAGAAGTTTATGCTATTGTTGTGTTCGTATTCGGCAGTAAAGGTTATGTTTTTGTGTATTTTATTTATGTGCGTTAGTAACTGTTCACGTTGTCTTTCGTTTCCCCTGTATAGTATTAGAATGTCATCAGTGTATCTGTGCCAATATAGTATTTTCTGTGAGTGTCTGTCATTGTTAGTTTAATTCAGTGAGAGAACACTCCAAGAGTGTGTAGTAGTATAATGAATTTTAATTTTAAACTACTGTTCTGATGATAAAAGTAGCTTGAAATGGAGACTTGGAAAGGGAAAGTCAATGAAATCTGTGATTCCTGTACAAATGCTAATTCCAATGTACGTTTGTAGTGGGTAGTGAATATAACAGTATTAAAGTTGAAAAATCTTACCGTTCTAAGATGAAGTGTGGTAGAAAATGTGATTAGCTCATATTTGAAATTTGGTTTTCTTTAATGTGGCGATGAGAGTGATAAGAAACCTCAATGTTTTGTGTATTATGAAGTGTTATCAAATAGTGTATAAAACCTGCTATACTACGATACTTCTTAGAAACTAAACATCATGATATAAAATCATGTCATTTGAATTTTTATCAGTGATGCCGAGAGTGGACAGAGAGACATTAAATTGTCAGGAAAATATCTTTCCAACTATTGGGGTCAGTTAATGGCAAGGTACTGGAAATACTTAAATTTAACAATTGCTTTCCTTTCTCTTAAGTTTACATAACTTATAGTGAAATCAGGTAAACTTCATTCTATAGGGGAAATCATCTTTTTTAACTGTAAAAGAAATGTTGAAGACTATGTTTGATAACAAATTCTTAAAACGCGTTTATTTAATTCCACTTTCAAACTACACTGTTGGTCTCACGATTAATGGCACGGCAAGTAATATTGAATCATAGTTAATAGAAATAATTAAGGAGAGCCCTTTTTATACGTTAGGTTGCTCCTCATTAGAAAGGATATTGCACACAGGTATCAGCCACTTCATTTGACTGTTTTACTTCTGTGTATGTTTAGTAGGACTATATTTTGCAACTTGTTTAGTGTGATTAATGTATGAATGTGTCTAAAACAAAATTTCAGTGCCACTATTCAAATTAAATGAATTAATAATATGATTAAATTACTTTATATTTTAAAAGAAATCTTGAAGTATATTTTTTAATGATTTGCTTACTAATAGATGACCTACTACTCAGCAGCAATCAGTTTCTGAACTAAACGTTATTCTGTTTTAGTACAAGAACCTGTAGCCAGTGAAAAATTAGGTGAAATATATGTATAGTGTTTGTCCAAGTTACACCTGAGATATGTAATACAGGTGTGTGCCTAAAGATGAATTGAAAATTATTTTGTGTCAAAAATTATCAAAAATTTCTATGGAAGCTATAATTCTATTTTTCAACAATAATAGTTTTCTAGGTATTGAAGTTTGCTACAGAGAGTCTATGCATCATACATTTCTAATTATTAACAAAACCATATAATTGGATCATTAAACTAGACAGTCTCAGAAATTGGGGAGATTGTGTTATAACATCAAAGAATGTTAAGCTTGAACCACTTCTTAAAGAATTTAATGAAATGTAGGAGACATTAGGACATGCATTTAGTTAACTACACATTTGTAGTGTATAATATTTATATTATAAATTTTAATATATAATACTATTCTAATAATTCTAAGAAGTAATATAAATAATTCTAAAAATTATTAGATTTATAATAAATATAATTCTAAGAAATAATAAGTAAGATAAATTGTAAAATACCAATACTTAGTAAGTAGAGCTTGGAGTAATTAAGGTATACTGTAGAAGTCATTTATATAGTTATGACGGTCACAAGGATCATGGTTGAACAGGGGAAACAGAAAAATTGAACACAAAGAAATCGCTATGTACAACTTAAATTACAGTTTAAAGAAACAAACCCACAAGTTTATGATTGCCTGGCACTTGCTGGATCCAAGTCACTAATTATATAATAATTCATAGTTACCACTTTACACAACTCAACTACTTGTCACTCTGTTTCATAGTCTCAGACTGATTTGTAACAAGATTGAGCAGGGTGACATGTCATGTATATTATACATCTCCTCAGCATTGCACTACCGTATACAATGAGTTCAAATAAAGCAGGCCACCATCAGACTGTTGTAATCTACAGAAGGGGAAAGAATATTAAATGGGCAGGTCTTCCCTACTTTTCCAAATTGTGATTAAATATTTGCCCGTTACTTTTCTAGTTTGGTGGCCAACTTTTTTTTATAATGATTCCTACTTTTTAGGGCATATTAGATAAAATATGAAATTTTGTGACGTAGGAAATAGTAAATTTGCTGAATATGGTGACAGGTAATATCATCATATACATATGTACACGTAGGTGTATGGATTTGCTGAATACATAGGTAGATAGGTAAATATGATGTGAGTGGTAAATGGTATTACCAACCAGGGACTGTACGGGAAAATTAAGGTTTATATAACTTGTAGACCTTATACATAGTTTAACCAATCCTGATAAAATGGCAGTCGTCTTTCCACCTGTCCATAAAGTGCACTTACAGTCTTCATTATGTCCCTGATGTTGCACTGCATGTATTATAACTGACCATGTTTCCCCAATAATCTTCCACTGGCACTGAAGTGACAGTATGATGTTTAATCTGTGGTTTTCACATTGGCCAGCCAGACTCTGCAGTGCGCCATTAGGACTATGTTTAGTTGACCATAACCAAATAAAAATTGAGGTTTTCTCACATTTATACTTCAATTGCATTATCCATCTCCAGATATGTAGAAAATTATGGTTTTAGCTAGATTTGAAGGTAAAATGTGATTAATTGAAGTTATAAGTTTTTGAATTATGGAGGTCCTTAACAACTAAACTAGCCAAAAGTAAAAGATTCTTTTAAGTGCTTGCTCTATCTGAAAATACCATGAAAAGGGAAATATTATTTAAAAAAATAAAATAGGCCACCATGTTAAAAAATGTGAGAAAATTTAAGACATGTTATATCATATTTCACCTGAGCTCTAACTGAAAAGCATCTAAACTCCCTGTGGAGATTCAGCTGTGGAGATGAAATACCTCAGGAAGGCTGAAGGAAAGACAAGAAGAGTGAGACAAGTCAGAAGGAAAGACAAGACAGAAACACTACTATAAGAGTGAGTCTTAAGACAGTACCTTTGAAAGATCAAATTAAGAAAGCACAGTTGTGCTGGTTTTGACACATTCAGATGATGGAAGGGGATAGACTTCCAAAACAACCAGACAAGACCAGTGGCGTGGTGTGGGTACATAACACCTGCTGCCAGTTTTGATAGGCCTAAAACGTAACCTAAAAGTTAATTCAAATTTTTTCTAGTAACAAGTGATTTTTAGAGCCAAACATTTTTTTAGAGTATTTTCTATCATTCACTGGGAGAAGAAGAGGTTCCCACAGGATCTGATTCCCACTATACTTACACAAAATAAATCAGAACACAAATAATGGAATTAAAAATAATAAAGACAAACAGAGAAACACATAACTAATCAAACAAAACACAAATAGGTAGGTAGTAACCGCTGCACGTTGGTTCCGAAATGAACATAGCTGCTAACAGAGCGTTTTGCAGGTTTGTACAGTGGCAACACATTGGACGGACGAGTGTGTTCCCCCTCCACAGTTTGTACAGTGACAACTACTATGAGGTCAATGAATGTACACAATGAAACATTGCCGATGTCTAAGCCGGCAACACAAGATGGTGCAAGTGCCCAGCAGTGTGAAAGCAATGCTACGCTTTTTTTCTAGTTTACATACTAATGTTGTTCGGATTTCAAATTATTCAATAAATAAAGTATTTATTCTGTGATATAATTAATATTATTTTCTCTTATTTCTAGTACTGTTGCTGCCAGTAACAGCAGTTACATGGACGCCACGCTACTTTGCTCAACCTCCACAGATTGCGGTAGAAGAGGATTGGAATAAGAAGAAGAAGATATCATATTTCAAAAACCCATAAAAGTATAGGGAATCCCCCCCCCCATTAATGTTCTTTGTACCTCCTGTAGTTTACAAAATCTCAATGATCATCTCTTGAATTGTTCATATATCACTTGTGATGGGGATTTGGAATAAGAGTAAAACTTATTTGTTTCACACGCATGTACCATCTTACTTGAAGAAATATTTTTTTATAATAATATTGGCTGTAAAATAAAACTATTGTTGTGAACAGATACATAAACTGTTACTGGTTGTAACACATGTACAGTATTTCAGAATCTGCTACACATGTTTTTCTTGAACTGTGTTGTATAGCATAACTCCAACAATGTTCTGTGTTCTGAATTAATTTACACTCCAATACCATATGATAGCAGAAGTCTCATATTAACCACCATTAACAAAACTGTTGTGACCTCCATATTTTAAGAAAGATTTTTGTATTTGATTTGGATAAACTTACTCATAGTAAATTTTCTGCAGTGGTTCAGTAGATAAAATGTAAATATGATGTAAATGGTTACTGCTATTAGCGACCAGATGTTGTACTGTACTGTCTAATTATCATTGGTCCTTAAGGGATTGCTAAAAATGAATCTACTGTAGTTAAAAATAAGAAATACTATAAAACAGAAAACTGATAATGTGTGTGTGTGTGTGAGAGAGAGAGAAAGAGATAGAGAGGGGGTAAACAATCATAAGTAACATTTTCATAATTCTAGAAGAAGGCTGTTTGAAAGTTATGCAAAAATAAATACCTCGACTACTAAATCAGTTTGAACGTATTTGATTATTCTTGTTATAATACCTATACCGTTTAGTAATACTTTCAATTATAATTTTTCAAAATCCTTTTTTCAGTCCATAAATGAGGGGAACATTTGAAATATTTAACTCTGAAAATATCTCCCATTTTTTTCTTAACATCAAACTAACAAATTAGACAGGAAAAATCAAGAAAAATACGTTACAAATTATTTATTTATTTATAGTTATTCATTTAAGAAATTTCTTAATTGACATTAAAAATGATATTCAGTTAAAGCATGAAAATTATAAAAAGGTATGAATTCATTATTCAAGAAAATCTTCGTTTATATTGTTTGAATGATGGATATTTTTATAAAACTCATAAAAGCGTGACAGTACTAATTTTAAGCCTGACTGTAAATCTTCATATTTTTTAGTAACAATTGGTATTGAGACAGTCCTGCCTGGAATTGATTTTCAGGCCACAATGTTGGATGTCTGCTATATCTCTCAGGGTCTACAGATTTGAAGTCTTCTTGAAAATATTTTTTATAGTGTAGAATTTCTAAATCGGAGGATATTAACTAAATGTGGGCATCTTCACTGATTAACAAGTTTTCAATGTCTCTTTTTTTCTTTGTTAATTTTTCCTGTTAGTTAATGGAGCACTGGGGTTATTGGACAAAGATTTGAAATTTTTCATATCGTCTAACATCATGTTGTGCATTCTCCAATAAGCTCTTTGAATCTCGAATCTGCATTGGCGTACAAATTGTTGCAAATTCCAAGGAATCATCATAGTGAATCTTTTTTTTTTAGCTCATTCGATCACTGAGTGGATACTACCAATCTCCATATGGTTATGTCCTTTCATGTTCATTCAATATAAATTTGTGGTTCACAATTTTTAAATTTGGTAATGAGCATAGAAGCCACACAAATCTTGGAGCAACCATAATAAAATTGCAATTTTGTTCACCACAATTGTCAGACCGTTTAGTGAGTTCTTTAGTGCTATCAACCACCCAACCACCAACCATTTCATCCCACATTGCACGATGTGACTGACAGAAGTCACATTCAAATTTGTCAAATTGCGTGTCCACAACCTTCTTAGGCAAAAAACCCAGCGAGTTTATGTGTATTCTGCTTTGTTCCTAGTTTTGTATGCAATTCTGTATCCTGCTTTTTTTAATTTGTGGGCTATTTTTTCAGTGTGGTTATTGATGTATGTTAGTGTTATGAACACACACTATCAAAACACACACACACAAAGCACAACAAATTCGATCTACTTGGTGTTTACAAACTAAATTGCTCAGATTGCAACAAATTCTACATAGGCCAGACAGGGCGTATCTTCAAACAAAGATACATTGAACACACAAAGGCACTACATTCTACTACCAAATCCATCTTTGCAAACCACCTCATTGAAGCAAACCACAAACCACACATACAAAAACATTGAATATAACATAGATATTCTACACATACACACATAAGGTTGAAAACTAGACACTCTTGAACAATTGGAAATATACAAACACACAAAAACACATAAAAAACATCCTAAATGAACAGACACAATTCAAATCACACCCATTATTCGAACATATCACACTCAACACACACCATATCGATCCTTCAAAATTCGACACCGTCGCCAAGAACAAGACGGACAGCGCTCCCAATGGCAGCCTCTTACGAAGCTCATAATAAGCGAAAACTGGTTCAGGCTATAAGGTAAACTTTTACGTTTTTACCAATAAAAAACTTTCTGTTCCGAGTCAGTAGTTGTATAATTATATTTAGTAAAACAAAATAAGGTAAGGGCGGACATCTAATTAAATATTACTGTAAAAATATTGTTTTTATAGGGGCAATTTTTTAAAATTATGTCTGATGAAAAATTATGTCCACCACTTCAATTGTGTCCTCCTCTATCTCAATGTTGTTATGAACCTGGTCCCTTCTTGTTTGGATAAGCATTTTTGTTTTATCTATATTTATGGCTAACCCAACTACCTTGGCTTTGTTTTTTAAGCTCCATAAATATTTCTTTAGCTGCCGCGATCCATCTTGACATGAAGTTAATGTCATCTGCATATGTGGCTATCTGTACAGCTTTATTTGTTAACAGATTGGAGTTATTTATTGATAAGCCTCTAATTACATATTCCAATGCAATATTACCTAGTGTTGGGGCTAACCCATCTCCTTGCTTTAGTCCTCGTGTCATATTTATGGGTTAAGTTAGTTGGCTATCCACCAACAACTTGGGCTTCAGTCTGCTGCATGGTCACTTGCGTTAATCTTACAAGCTTGCCTGGTATTCCAAACTCATGCATTATGGTGTAGAGTTTGTCTCTATTAACAGAATCATATGCTTGCCTGAAGTCCACAAAAATTTGGTACACATCAATATCACGTTCCCATCCGCATCTTAGTATCTGTTTTACCGAGAAGAGTTGGTCGATTGTAGACCTTCCAGGTTGGAATCCAGCTTGCTATTCCCATATTATATTTTCTGTGAGGAGTCTCAGCCCTCGGTTCAAGTTATATGTAAAAACCTTGTAGGAGGTGCACAGCAACGAAATTTTTACATTGAAGTTTGTCACCTTTTTTATAAATAGGGCATATAACGCATTTATTCCATTTCATGGGCATTTGTTCCATTTGCCATATGTCCACAATTAAGGAGTGCAGTGCAACTGCTACATCAGTATCTCCAGCTTTAAACAATTCTCCAGGAATTAAGTCTGTACCTGGAGCCTTGTTGTAGTCTGGTGCCTTGTTGTTCTTGAGGGCACTAATAGCTTCTTCTATTTCCTGAATTGATGGTGGGTCAGATTCCATCTCCCCAATGTTTGCATTCCACGGGATGTGAGCAACAATTTCTCCTGCCTCTATCGCACCACCAAGGAGGCCATCGAAGTATTCTCGCCAGATAGTTTTAATTTTCTCTAGGTCACTGACAATTCGAACTTGGTAATACAACACTAAATAACTTACTTGTGAATGTGCAAAAGGAGTATGAAAATGTGATTTAAATAAACGTATGAAGAAGTATGTGCAGGTGCCCATATCAGACTTCTTCAAGAATATAAAATGATGAGATGGCAGTACAGGTAAGTTCTTCAATATTTTCTGTATTATTATATTGCCACTATGTTACTACATGTTTAACAAAGAGTTTATTCATTGAATTTAAATCTCTAAAGAAGTTCTAAACCAACATTTTACATATAGAACATTGTATCAAATTCTATGTTAATAATAGCATTGGGATTACAGTACTGTATATATGCAGTTACTTTAACCCCTCTATAAGAAGACACCCCTCGAGGCGACCACTTTTAAGTGCAATTCCGAGTGGTCAGCTTAAAGAGGTTTCACTGTACTATTTTTATAGTAAAATAACAATTATAAAGCAGGTAGGCAATCATACAATGTAAATTAAAAATTTCAACTACTTCCCTGGAATTTATAAACATAATGCCTAATGACAAATTGTTTAGAACTCGCTTTTCAATTAATTTTTTCCATAGACGTCGATAGGTTGTCATCTAATTCTTTTCACAACTAAACGTAACTGATAAAAAGATGTAAAGTTTTTGGCAAACATAGCCTGTAAACTTTACAAAGGCTGTCCAAAATTTGCAAAGGGTTTGACAGATAATAATTTTATCAAATTATTAAAGATATCAAGTCTGTATTTAAATAAAATTCTTCAAAACTTAATCCACTGTGTAGACTTTTATAATTTTCTTAATACTTTGACTCCCATTTTTGGTTTTTGGTGCCTCTAAATTTAAAAATTTTCAGACTGAAAACTACATTTGTATTTGGGTTAAAATTCTCTTTAACCTGACCCCCGGTATGCATTTTTACAAGTTTCCATCCTTTTTTAAAATATTGTAATTTCTAAAACTGAATCTTGTTTTCAGACTTAGGATAAAACTCTCTTTAATATGACCAGGGAAGCAAATTCTCAGTTTTGACTTGACCGTTTGCCAAAAAAAGGAAATTTTTACTAAAATCTGAATACACTGTTCAGTTTTGGAAACTTGAAAATTTTTAGACCCTGGGGCCCTAAACTTCCATCAAATGTTTGATGGAACATTTTATTGTAATAATTTACGTGAGGCATCAATCTAAAGAGAATTGCAACCAAAGTTTGGATATAATTCAAGCAAAAATTGAAAACATTATAAAAATTCCAGTCAGACTTCATACTAAAAGGGAATTTTAACTCAAATCCACATATAACGTTAGATATAAATATATTCATCCCTTTAAAAATAACAAAAAATTATCTGTTCAGCGTTTATTAAATAAGAACGTTTAGTGGTGTAGTACTCTCGGTCTTGTAGTGGTACAAAGCGTGCAGTTTTTATGTGAATTTTTTCTTTTGGAACCTCAGAACTTTGAACCTTTGGTTTAATGTGAAAGTCACTCTGTGACTTGAAGGTTTTGATATAGCATTAAAGCATTTTCTTGGCATTTCAGGGAACTGGACGGTGGCACAAGTTGTAGACTCATAACTGCCATGACTTGTTCTAAAAAATAACGTAAATATTCTATAAAAGCTTGAAGTCAAGCATTTTTATCTGGGTTACTTGATAAGGGTTATATCAGCCCATTTGTTTTAAAATCTCAATGAAGCTAACAAGTGAAGTAAAAATAAGTTTTGCTCATTGCCTTTTCAATAGCACTGTGAGTGCTATGCACGTCTTGTACACATGAGTGGCCACGTAGGGAGTACTTCATGATTACTGAAGACGTTTTAGGATTTTCTTGGAGGAAATCTAATACAGTGTTTGATATATCAGAGTTTCAGTTTCGTTATACAAAAATCGGATTACGCACTTGATTCTGTTACATCATTTTTCATTGTTACAACGTGGAAACTTGTGAGAAAAACATTCACAATGTCTGGCCTTTGCTTCATTGCATAATAAACCTTTTTGTTACTGAAGAATAACCAATCAAGTGGTAATATTTAATTTTCTAAGATTAAAACAATAGAATTGATGTAACTAATCTCTACAAGTGACGTCAAAATAACTTTTTGAAGATCAAATAACAAACCAGAAAGATCTTATTGTTTTTTTTTTTACATTACAGGCTTTTCTCATTCCGGTTCTTGATACTTGACATCTTCCATACACTACTTTTAAATGTGTTGTTAATGTATATGTTTTATTTGCTACTTACACTTTTCACACAAGTCACACTTGTCACTTTTAGGGCCATGAAAGACAAAATTGAATTCCATCGCAAATATTTTGTAGTACAGGAACTTTTTCATTGGATCAATATTTTCTTCAGCATTCTAATCTTTGAACGAATCATACATTTTACATATACTCAAGTGTGATCCAAGATACATATGTACAAATCTGTTTGTACTCCCGATAAAATGGTGAGACTGTGCAGTAGGCAGTTTCACAAACACTCTTTATAAATGTTACTAATGTATGAAAATTATTAATTTAGCACATTACTGTAATGTCTTGTCTATACATATAAGGATGGTGGGTTAAATAACTACACTATAGGAATTGTATATACGGACCGTGGTCGTTGGAGTATTATCCTGGGTCTCTATTACAACTCGGAAACCTACTGAAATTAAGACTGTACAAAATAACATGAGAGTATCAGGTCGGTCCTGATTGGTTGAGGTTAATACTGCGAGCCACGGCCATGCTTTATTGTATCATAGATCATCATTAATACATATACAATATTATTATAGACAACACAAATATAGAATACATATATATAATATTATTATATATAACACCTTCCTACCAAATTTAGAACAAATTGAAAATTACATTGAGTTAAGTTAATGTTCAATTCCAAGTAGGATACATACTGAATGAAATAACCCTTAGCACAATAAAGTAATAAACAACATAATTATTCACCAAGACAATAACATGATAGAAATAGCACAAAATGATAACAATAAGTAATTACAGATCCAGTCTGTCAATTGGCTTACGAGCTCTGTGTGAGCGTCTAACAACAAAAGGTGAAGGAGCTTTGCTTACATTGTTAGCTGATCGGTTGATAGGTCGAGTTGGAGAGGGGTTAGGAGAGTGAACAGCTGTGAGCGAATGTCGTAAGGGACGAGGAGTGACGTCAACGGGTCTATGATTGGTAGGTGTGCGGGGTGAGGCTGCATGAGCAGAAGGACCATCAGCTGACTGACTAGGATAGTCAATTTCCAGCTGCTCGCCGACATCCCTTGTCTGATTATTTACATCTAAGCCAACTCCACCCGTATCTGTAGCAACTATTTGGTCTATGCGCCTTTTCCACAATATACCAGTACTTATTTTTACTATGTACATGACATCGCTAAGTTGTTTTATCCCAATGCCTTCAACCCATTTATTTTTTGAACGATAATCCCTTACTAAAACAGATTGGTTTAAGTACAAATACCTAGTTTCATTACCTCTAAAGTAAGATTTCTGTTTTTCTTGTTTTTGTGCTACAGTATTGCTGAGATTGGGTCTCAACAAATCAAACCTGGTTCTTAAATTTCTGCCAAACATTAATTTAGCCGGCGTCTCGTTAGTGGTTACATGAACTGAGTTGCGATAATCGAATAGAATTCGACTTAGCGCTACTGATACATTTACACTGTCTCTAAATGCACCTCGTAATTTGTATTTAATATATTTCACTGAGTTCTCAGCCTGCCCGTTTGACTGTGGATGATACGGTGCAGACGTTTTGTGTTTTATACCATTGTTTCCCAGGAACCTTTGAAATTCATCAGAATTAAATGGCGGGCCATTATCACTGACAACCACCAGGGGCAAACCAAACCTTGCAAATAATGACCTTAAATTGTCAATTGCCAGATGGGCCGCAGTTGAGGCCGTTTCGAAAACCTCAAGCCACTTAGAATGAGCATCAATTATTATTAAATACATTTTTCCTTTGATTGGACCGAGAAAATCTAAATGTAGACGCTCCCATGGTTTTCTGGGATAATGCCATACATGTAATTCTGCTTTTGCTGGTCTGGGTCGTTCCATAAGGCAAGAAGAGCAACTGTTTGCAATACTCTCAATGTCTGACTCAATATTTGGCCAATAAACATAACTACGGGCAACACCCTTCATCTTAACAATGCCCATGTGAGAGACATGAAGCTCTTTTAAAATGAATTCCTGAAGGGATTTAGGCACTACAACCCGATATCCCCACATAATTACACCCATTTCCACAGTTAGCTCGTCTCGTCTTTGATAGAACGCCTGAAGATCTCTGTCTTCCCCCGACAGGAAGTTAGGCCAACCATACATAACAAAGTTGTACACTTTTTTTAACAGTTTGTCTTTTTGTGTCTCTACTTTTACTTGCTCACAATCGATAGGAACTGAACTTTCTTTAATACAATGCAAATACGTCCCTACCCAAGCTAACTCGTCATTTGTTACATCTTTGTGCTTTACATTTAAAGGTAGGCGCGACAGTGCATCGGTGCTATTTTCCTCGGACTTGACATATTTTATGTCAAAGGTATACCCTGATAAAAACAAAGCATAGCGCTGTAGTCTGCCTGCTGCAAACACTGGAATACCCTTTCTAGACCCAAAAATACTTAGTAACGGCTTGTGATCACATTTGATAGTAAAATGTCTACCATACAAGTATGGTATGGTAGAACGTACCATTAACGTTCTATTGATGATACTTTTTGACACCAAAAACTATGGCTGTTGCCTCCTTGTCAATTTGAGAATAGTTGCGCTCAGCGAGTGAAAGCGTACGAGAAGCAAATGAAACAGGACGCTCAGCGCCCTCAGAATCTATGATACTTAATACACAACCTAGCCCTGTTGAGCTTGCATCCACCGTTAGTACGGCTGGCGCATTGGGGTCATAATGAGCCAATATTGGTGCTGTTGTGAGCAACTCTTTGACTTTATTAAAGGCTTTCATACAATTTTCATCGAAAACAAAAGGTACGTCCTTCCTCAAAAGATTGTACATAGGACTCATAATACCGCTTAAATTTTGTACAAATTTACCATAATATTGCACTAGCCCTGCGAAGGCTTTTACTTGAGTTACATTTTGAGGAACAGGCGCTTCAACGATTGCTTTAACCTTAGACTTGCAAGCATGTAAACCATTTTTATTTATAATGAACCCGAGATACTCTAATTGTTTTGCAAAAAAGTCACACTTTTCTTCCTTAACTGTAAAACCGTTTGAGGAAAGTCGCTTACATACTTCTCTAAGTCTCCTAACATGAGTTTCCTTGTCAGGTGCGGAAATCAAGATATCATCTAAAAAAGATACTACCCCTGGAAAACCTTGCAAAGTTTGGTCAATTTTTTTTTGAAAAATACTAGGCCCACTATTTATACCATATGGCAACCGCTTATAGGAGAACAACCCCTTACGAGTAGATATAGTACATAGTTTTTGTGACTCTTGATCTAACTTAAGTTGCATGTAGGCTTGGCTTAAATCTATTTTGCTAAATCTATTACCCTTTTGCAATTCCGTAAATAACTCCTCGATTCTAGGTAACGGATAACGTTCTATTTCTAGGTTCTTGTTTAAGCCTCTATAATCACCACAAATACGAATGGATCCACATTTTTTTAAAACAGCTACAGTAGGAGTTGCATACTCGCTACTAGTTATTGGAGACAAAACATCAGCATCAACTAAGCGTTGAAGTTCAGTCTCTACCTTGGCCTTCAGAGTAAAAGGCAAAGGCCTTGGTTTACAATATTTTGGTATTGCGTTTTCTTTTAGTTTAAGTTTAATTGGGTCACCCTTGTATTCGCCCAGTTGATCGGTAAAAACCTCAGGAAAGTCTTGAATTAATTTTTTTACATTGGTTTCAATGAATGTTTTGTCATTTTCCGCAGTTGACTTAGGGTTAGTTAGCCCAAACAAGTTAGGTTTAAATGAAATTTCTACCCCTAACGCTTGAAGCCAATCACGCCCCATGAGAGGGTGAGCACCCTTTTCAATGACATACAAATCTAATTTAGTTTGAACATTTTTGTAGGCTACTGAGACACCTAACCTACCTATAGGCACAATGGAGTCGTTAGTATACGAGTTAAGGGACAGATTAGTTGGTAACAATTTCAGTGAATTTAAATTAGTGTTATAAAAGTCCTGGTTACATACACTTACACTAGCCCCAGTATCTACTTCCATAGCTATATTTTTCCCTTCAATGTTCACTTCTACTTTAATAGGGTCAACTCTTAAGGAGTTTAGGCTAGTTAACTTAGGCTTATCACTAGGCCTATCTCTGAAAACAATTGTTTTAATTTCATATAGGTTAGCAACACCGTCTAGGTTTTCATCAGTACCTTCGAGTGTCTCTACAAGTTGAGAATCCACCCCTACATAGTTATGTTTGTTCCCCTTCTTATAACTACTATGAAATGTTCTGGATTTACCTTCAGACTGGCGGGATCTACATACAGAAGCAATATGATTTTTCTTTCCACAATTGTTGCACACACAACCGCGTAAATGGCACTCTTTAGAGACAAAACTTTACCTACTTACTCTACTTTACCACAACAAAAACACTTTACTTGTTGCTTGTTGTAACTGCTGCCACTCGGTCGCTGGTTGTTGTGACCACTGCCCTTTTCTCGTGGTTTCCTCTGCTGTGGACTGCCCCCGGCATTCCGACGTTGAAATGCTGCCATCTGCTGCAACTGGCCGCTGCCCCCGGCGTTGTCACTGGCCACCAGAACAGACGCATTCCTCTCCGCCGTTTCCACCGATAGGATGATTCTAACCGCCTCGTCGTAGGTTAAAGAAGCTTCCGCCAACAGTCTCTGCTTGGTCGACTCACTGCGTATGCCGCTTACCAGTCGATCTCGCAAGTAGTCACTGAGAGATGTTCCAAACTCGCAATGGATCGACAATTGCTTAAGACTTGCAATATACTCTGAAACAGTCTCGTTTTCCAACTGATTTCTCTTGCTAAATTTGTATCGCTCAGCTATAAATGAAGGTTTTGCATACAAATGTTCTTGTATGATCTTGACAATGTCCTCAAATTTCTTTGTAGCCGGTTTGTCAGGTGTACATAAATTCCTTACTAAAGCATATGTCTTTACACCCATTACTGTCAATAGCGTGCTGACTTTCTTCTCACTCTCTACTTTATTACAGTCACAAAATAATTCAAACCGTTCGATATAAGACAACCACGTTTCCTGACTTGCGTCAAACTCACCGATACTCCCGAACATTATATTCGATGTTGGTACCACACCCACCTTATCTAAAAATAGTGAAGAAACGTCCTACGGGTCACAAACACAATCTCACACAATTACGGCACAATTGAACACGTGTATTGGCACCTATGGATTCTTGTTATAACCTCGTCGCCACTGTAGTGTCTTGTCTATACATATAAGGATGGTGGGTTAAATAACTACACTATATGAATTGTATATACGGACCGTGGTCGTTGGAGTATTATCCTGGGTCTCTATTACAACTCGGAAACCCACTGAAATTAAGACTGTACAAAATAACACGAGAGTATCAGGTCGGTCCTGATTGGTTGAGGTTAATACTGCGAGCCACGGCCATGCTTTATTGTATCATAGATCATCATTAATACATATACAATATTATTATAGACAACACAAATATAGAATACATATATATATATATATAATATTATTATATATAACAATTACTGTAGGCTATACTGATTGTTTTGTAGTAAGAGTGGTCATATGATGTAAATTTAAGCAAGATTAGTATCCGTTTTCATTACAGTTCAAAGAACTGATCCCACTAACTTATGTACACAGTAACCCTATGTACTGTACTCAACATTAGGCCAATTCAAATTTTGAACACGTTTTTGGGGAACGCATTATGTTCGAAAGTCGAGGATCTCCTGTACACACACACACACACAAATGTTATAAATAATAATAATTAATTATATAAATTGCTATAATGAATAACAGTAAGTTATAAATTACATATATATTTTATTTATTTAATAAAAATAATTTACTGTTGATATTATAATATGTTGCCAGTATATACTAATATAATAACATAATGTTATTCTTATCCATTATAATATAAACATATATATAATTAAAATTTGTATAAATTATAATTTCTTATAGTATGTATATAATTATTTACTATAATTTCTAATGTATACATATTTATAAATTCGTAAAATAAATATATCAGTATTTATGTATATATAAACTGTGTGTGTGTGTGTTATAATAAATAATTATGTAAATTACCATAATTTATATAACTTTTATATAATAATATTTATATATAAATATTATTATATAATACATATTGTAATGAAATATCATTTACATTTAAATAAATTATTGATATTAATAAAAAACTTTTAACAAGAATATTTTTTTATTTTGTACATTACAAATGTTTCGATAGTAATCCAACTATCATCAGATATAAATTTAAAAAATTGTATTTATAATAAAAAAAATTTTAATTTATATCTGATGATGATATTTGGATTAATATCAAAACACTTGTAACTTACAAAATAAAAAATATATTCTTGTTAAAAGTTGTTTTATTATTAATAATAATAATGTAAAATAACAAGAAAAATTTGAGCATAAATATATATATTTATATAAATGTGTATATTTATGTAAATTATCATTTGTATACGTTTGAAAAGTTTAAATGAATTTTTGGATACATTTTCATATCTAACTTTTATTTCATAACAAACTTTTATTGTCGACTTCAAACGCAAAATGGAGACATTATCAGGCCCCGATTTCAGGTACCTTGCACCCTGGGCAAAGCATTCTTATAGCCGCCCCCTTTCATTTTTTTACTTTTCTCCCTCCCCCCCCCCCACGACACCAAGTTATTGTTGAATGTGTAAATTTTGGTTTTTTCCCCAAGTATAAACTATTAGTACCGATAGCATTTCAGTATTGCAAGTGATCTAATCACTACGTAGGCTACACACAACAAAAATTAAAACATCATTTCTTGAAAATAAAAGTAATTATGTTTTGGCAAAAATCGCATGATTGCTATTGCAATTTTATTAGAAATATTTGTTCTAAAAATTCTAAACATATTTGTAATAGTATATAATATAGTCAACCTTTGAAATTTTACAGAAATATTTAATGTATTTGGCGTGCATTCGAACGTAGTTTCCTTCATTCCTAGAATTTTAACAATAACACTCAACTGTCTACTGTTTTATAGTCTTAACGCGTATTGTTTTTCGTTCCTTGGCGCCCCCTTGGACCAGGCGCCCTGGGCATTTGCCCAGTCAGCCCATTTAAAGCTCGGGGCCTGGACATTATAGTACTTTTGAGAAGTTTCTATAGGCTAAATAATGCTCCGTTTCAAGAATGTACTTTAATTTTCTCCGAATGGACTGTTTTTAATCATCGGTAATGTTTCAAACGGTTGTTATCCTGATGGTCTCTTTACTAACACCCATTGGACCCGTTTCGTAAATTCTCGTTTGTTCTATGTTGTCGACGTTGCTTCTCACTGGTATAATAAATTGCGTATACATTTTATTTTGAAACACACATGATGAATTGACAACAACATACTCCAGTTTTGTAGGCCATTACGTTCATATGAGCAACTTGAAATTTGAAATCTTGCGTTTAGTGTGTTAAGGCTTCACTCACACAACACACAAGTTGAGTTAGTTGAACACAACGTACATAGATGTCGCTGAACGCTATCTACTTACAACAACTCTTAATTAATCAGTTTTTATATTAAAAACAAAAAGTAATAGATGTCCGATAAAATATTTTACATGAGAATGTACTGTTGAATGTGACTTAGTACAAAACAACATTCTTTATTTAGATTTTCAAAGTTAACATCAGACAAGCAGCATGTTCGCGTGCTGCAAGTTTACCACGTCGGTAGTGACTCCTGGCTGTCTGAGTCATACCGTTTGCACTTGCCACTCTTTAATAAAGATTGTATGAAGATCATTCGTACAATGTTGTGCAATATAATTGATTAATTTATTGCATTCTACTGGACGAAGATTAATTCATAATCTTCTTACGCTACAGCTCAAGTCGGGCTCTGGCCTCCAATCTACTCTATCAATTAACATCTTACATGCAACTGGCACATGTATGAAGATTTAAAATTTTTGTTCACCATCCACCTTTTAAGGCGGGCCTAATCAATACAGACTGCTCCCGTTGTGGAGCTAGGTGTACAAGGGTAGTACACTCCGGCTTCCCGCGCTTAACCTAGCGATCAGATGTTGTTGACGCGTGACGTTACCGTGTGGAAGAACTACACAGTAAGCGTTTGAGTTTAATTTCAAAGGGAAAGCAGATATTTAATTATGGTCTGAATTAACAGAATTTTTTTACAGTGGGTTATTTTTTAGTGTCGTTTTTGTTAATTACAATCGTTTGAGTGTAAAAAATATTACACTCATTGAGTAGACTTCGTATTACTGGCTGGTGTGGACTGAATAAAGTACAGTCTTATTTTAACGATCGAAGCGAGTTGTCAGTTTTGACTCGCTTGTGTGTGCGTGCGCGTGTGTTTTGAAGAAACAACAGTACGGTAGTCTGGGTTGGAGTTTGTAGTGTTAATTGTACTCAAACTAGCAATGATTGGTTTAATTCGTTTAAAATTGATAGCGAGTTCTGCATCTCTATAACAGATAATTTATTAGTTAATTTACCTCTACTTAATGTAATCGTTCCCTCCTTCTTTTATTAATGTTTCACTCCCGAATCATACAAAACTAAGGGATTGTTTATCCTCTATAGATCTCTAGTGATCGAGAGGCCCGCATGGAAGTCAGATCTGTTAGAAAACGAGCGCTATTAACAATAAGTACTTTGTCCCCAAAGAAAAAAGTATCGACCAGGAAACTAGCACTGAGTTAAAACAGGGCACAGAAAAAGATATAAAAATAGTGAAACTTCGTGAAGAAATTTTACAGCTAGAAAATAAAAATGCCCTAAATCCACTCGCGCTAAAACCGACGGAAACTGCACTAAGAACACTCAAAACAGCAAGATACGTAGCGTCTTTCAACCCGTCCAAGACAACACGGGGAAAATTAAATCAAGATGTAAAAGATATCCTGTCTAAGTGCTTCGCTCCAGGCCAGATTCGATGTCTTTTACAAGACAAGAGGGTTAAATGGTCATCAGAAGACACCCCGAATGCTCTCACCCTTAGAATACTTTCAAAGAAGACCTACGATTACTTAAGGAATCGCAATTTCCCCTTACCCGCTAGTTATACTCTCCAAAAGTGGACACGACAGAACTTGAGAAAATCTGTGTCCTTTCTTTCGATGAAATGAATGTTGATGAACGTGTGTGCTACGATTCATCTGATGACGTAATTCTGGGGCCCCACAGTAATGTTAAGATGGTCATGATTAGAGGTCTGTTTGCCAAGTGGAAACAACCCATTTATTATGATTTTGATGTAATCATGACAGATGAATTGCTTAAAAACCTTATCAGTTCCGTTTAGAATTGTAATATTCATGTAGCGGCTGTGACGTGTGATATGGGGGGAAATAATTCAAAAGTCTAGATGGAATAAGGCGTAAACACAGAAAAAACGTTCTTCATTAACCCAATTACAAACAATAAGGTGTTGGTTTTCTGTACGTAACTCATCTTTTGAAGCTACTTAGAAATCATTTTCTAGACGATGGCTGTTACTTTGCGACAGCACTGAGCTTAAAAAGGATACAACAGAAAATCTGCTACAGCAACAGACAGGAAACTTGACGTTTTACCCAACAGTAACTAGTCGGTCTCGCCAAAATTTAAGATTTGCTGCACAGTTGTTTTCTAATCGTACAGCAAAGGCGCTGAAACATGTTTCAAATAAAGAGCGAGAAAGCAGTTTCATGGAACTAGTAAACGATGCATTTGATGTTTTAAACTCGAGACTTCCAAAAGACCATAAAATGACCCCCAGAAGTGGGTACGGCATGAATTTAAGACGTCAAGAAAATACTTTAAAACGGTTCTTGGAAGTAATAACCAACATGCGATTGGCACATAAAAAAGTTTACTACCCTTTCAGAAAGGTTTCGTTATGTCCTTAAATTATTGTTTGGCCTTTATGAACAAATGACAATGAATCATGGGGTGACATACATATTGACTGCATGATTCAGTCAAGATTGCCTAGAAAACGTTTTTCTCAAATTTGCTGGTTAGGCGTTTTTTATAATAATCCCACTCCCTTTGAAGTGTGCAACAGAATTCGGCTCTTGCTTTTAACAGGTAGCACGGACGATGTACCGTTATCTGGAAGTGTGTCTGTGGCTGAGGATGGTAGCATTCATTCTACCGAAGTTATGAAATCAAATGACTACGACGAAGACCTCATGCAATTTGTTACCAGCGAACTAAGCATAGACGTAGCTGAACATACATTAATAACAACTACTTCGAATAATGACACCGACGAAGCAGAATTGTTAAGACCAGAGGATTTGGCCCAGTCTGCAAGTAACAACGATTTTCCTTAAAATGCTGGGTAGGCCTACATCTCACTCAAGTGACACTCAGTGATAAAAATCTAGGTGTGAGAGGCGAAACGTTGTGTCTTTCCAGGGAACACAGTTATGACCGAATATCGATTATATCAAAGGGGGGGCTTACCCATTCGTCAGACGAGTGGATACAAACACTGATTCAATTTGAGATAGATTTGATTCTTTTCACGGACGTACAGTCTCAAAACAAGTTAAAGTTATCTCTTCTTTGGTTAAATCTAAATTTCCAGAAGTGGATGAGAAAGTCATTTTTCTGTACGTCAGAACAATAACATTCATCAGAATCCGCCATCTGAACAAACAGATCGAACTCAAGTTACTTTAAAATTAAGCAACAACAAAGGGCCGGCTCTTGGTAGTTTCGTCTTCAAAACTTTAAGTCCCCTATGAATATAGAAGTATATTACTACTCAAAGATTTTTAATTGGTAAAAATGTAAAAGTTGTACCTTATAGCTTGAACCAGTTTTCGCTTATTATAAACTTCGTCAAAGGCTGATATAATACCCCTATGAAGGTATGTACAACTAAATAACTGCTTTCATTTCGTTAACAAGGGTATTTATGTTTATAACTAAACGTATAAGCTTCAGTTTTTAACGTTATAACATGTGAAAATGTTGATAAAGAAAATTATTGTGATATTGATTATAATTACAATAATTAGGAGCTTGTTTCAAATACAGTAGAATACATAGAAATGTTTACGCACGCACGTGCGCGCGCACAGCTCGCGCGTACACACACCACAGGCCTGCAATATCGCCTCCTTTCCGACTTAGTTTTTACATATTGTGGCATTTTGTCAATATTATATGTAGACAGACTTCCTTACTTTTCTATTAAATGTGGAAATAGATTTTACCATTATATTTTGTCACAAACCATTTAATCTTATTGTTTAATCCTTTTTCTATATGAACAGCTCTTTACAATTATTGTTAATACTCCGTGTGAACAGCAGGGACATGCTAAATAGGGCACTGTTTCAGGTAAGATTGCATTGGTAAATCAAAGCTCGCGCGAATTCCTTCCACACGGTGACGTCACAGCGAAGCAACCAATGGGAGCGTAATAAGCCGGAGTGGGCTACCTTATACTAGAGCTCTATAGGAATTTTTTTTAGATCCTTTTATAGATCCTTACTTATACATTACTCTAGTTAACAGGGTTGCCAATCGGTGGGTAATTACCCACTATGTGGGTATTTTAGGTGTTGGTGGGTAATTTATTTTGGTGAGTAATTTGATACTCTTGGATTAAAATATATTCTTATTAGTATGAAAAGCCTTCTTCTCAGTTATTTCCTGCAAGGATTGGCCTTCATTTCTGACTTCTACACAAGGTCTAGTCTTCTTTTTCTTTGTGTGCATTCCTAACGGATGCCAATCTATTCTTGGAAATTACAAACAAAGCCTACAGCCCATACCCTAACGGTGACTACCCCACTCCTTATATATTAAATATTTATATAAGGAGATCAATATTTCACTCATATTCTATTATTAAATTAGGCTTACGGATAAAATGTGAATGACAGTTTAAATGTGTGCTTATTTTACTATTAAATTATATCGTACTATTTATTTACTTGTGGTGGGTAATTGTGGGTAATTTTACTAGTGGTTGTGGGTATTATCACAGAAGTGAATTGGCAACGCTGCTAGTTTCATTGGGGGTAGTACTTAAGTCTGCAGACTGACAGCGTGAAGCCACTCGGGCAACTTCATTACTGTTCGTCCGCCGTTATTGTCTTGTCTACTCTCTCGTCAACCCACACTCCACACTTACGGGTATAATGAAATCCACGTATTTTTATCCAAATCGGGGTTTTCCTGTGTGCATAGCGGATGAATTGAATATTAAAATGAATATTGATTGTGGTCACAATTAAATATTAAAACATAATATAGAATTAATTTAACCATATCGTTGTAGGCTACTCCATTTATTACCCTGAATTGTAGTTTTTGTTTTAACCTTTGTTTCCTCCAGAAACAAACACAATTTCACTGGCTCCCCAGATAAATATGAACCTTTTGAGTACAGTACATCGTCGCATTAGTAGCCTATATGAAATATAGCCTACGTTTATTAAGAAAATTTATTTTATACTGTTTTGCCGGTTTTTGAGTTCAGTTTTTTGTACTCAGAATGTTGGTTTTGATATATATTGCTGTAATAAGTTGTGGTAAAACTCTTCTTTATTTGTGCACTAACTTCGCAGGTTGGTTTCGTATTTATCTGGAGTCAATTTAATAAATTATTTTTGTTTCTGGAGTGATAAACGCTGAAACAAGTATACAATTAAGTTCTTGGATTTCGTTGTCCATGACGTGTCCGTTACTTAACTAAATACAACTATTTCACTAACGACTCGGAAAGTTTTGTGTTCCGAGTCGTTAGTCAAATAGTTGTATTTATACAATAAAGGTTATAAATGTAAGAAATGATATGATATGTATTTATTCTCAATTGTGTTTATAATTTATCTTCGAGAATACTTACACCGCGTGTACCTAATAAAAACTGTTACACTAAAAATAAAATGACAAAATTTTAAAATGAAACATCGAAATGCTTACAGGACATGTATAGGTAGGTTATACACGAATACACACAGACACTTGAATACACGAAAAATTTACTCTTGAGTTTACGTATTTGAAGCCGTGAACTTAATATGTTGTGCTAAAATAAATACACAAACTTTAACCAAACGTTTACCTAACTCACATCTGACAACAGAATATAGGCGGGCATAGATGAGAACGAAGGTTGCCGAAGTTGCCCGAGTGGCTTCACTCTGTCAGTCTGCAGACTCAAGTTAGTACATGTACAGAGTACATGTGTGTGTGCGTGTGCTGCGAGTTGCGAGGTTGTTAACGTTGTAATAATATCCCCATGTAATTACTATACGGAGAAACGTTTTGTTTTGATTAAGTCGTTGAAACTGTAGAATGCTATAAACTAAAACAAGGTCGAAGGTAATTATTATAAATATAATATTGTAAATACAATACAGTTTATCTTTAATAATGTGAATCAGTAGTCGTTACAAGCAGAGCATATTTTAAGGAATTTTCACTGGGCGACACTATACTCCGGCGCCCCTTCTACGCCCGCTGAGCGCCCCCCTCTCCCAAAGTGTTCATCGCTTTAGGGTAAATGCCTCACCAGTCACCAATACATTTGTACAGTTGTAGTATTGTACTACGACATAACAAGAAAAATAAACAATACTAAAAGTAGTAATTTATAGGTAAGAAATAAAACTAAATTTGAAAGTTCCTCAACTGGCATTAATTTATCATCAATTGTAGGTAAATACTGGCGTTGAAATGTATTTAATATGTCAACAAGTTTATTTATATTGTTTATTTGTAAAGGAAATTTTTCCTTACCTACTCGATGTATTTCAACTTTTTTGGTATAAACACTTAACTGCAAACTGTTCACTAACTTGACAGAAAGCAATATACTGGGCACTGTAGACTGTTCAAGTAAAACAAATGTTACACTGTCTTCCTTTGTGATTACACTCCATTCACTAGGGAAGGTCACATTTTTCACACACTAAAAACTCAGCCAAACTGTTAAAACAAAGGTTTTTTTCATATTCGTCTTTTGTTGTGAGACTTTCCTGTATCGCAGTTTGTAAATTTTTGTTGTCATTCCTAATCCTTCTTTCTTCTGCACTCTCCCTGGATGCTGATGGTGCTGATAAATAATCATTACTGTAACAGTTATTATAAATACTCTGAAAGCATAAAATATTATAACACACAATGTTATATATAAACTGCATCTATTTTTACAGGTATGTGAAGTTCATTTTCGGCCACAGGATATTCAAAGGTTTGTAGAGGGCTACAATGAAGAAGGCAAGAAACTCGAGGCACCTTTAAAAAGAATCAAGCTGAAGGAGGGAGCTATTCCAGTAATAATTCTTAACTGCCCTAATTATTTATCAGCACCATCAACATCCAGGGAGAGTGCAGAAGAAAGAAGGATTAGGAATGACAACAAAAATTTACAAACTGCGATACAGGAAAGTCTCACAACAAAAGACGAATATGAAAAAAACCTTTGTTTTAACAGTTTGGCTGAGTTTTTAGTGTGTGTGAAAAATGTGACCTTCTCTAGTGAATGGAGTGTAATCACAAAGGAAGACAGTGTAACATTTGTTTTACTTGAACAGTCTACAGTGCCCAGTATATTGCTTTCTGTCAAGTTAGTGAACAGTTTGCAGTTAAGTGTTTATACCAAAAAAGTTGAAATACATCGAGTAGGTAAGGAAAAATTTCCTTTACAAATAAACCATATAAATAAACTTGTTGACATATTAAATACATTTCAACGCCAGTATTTACCTACAATTGATGATAAATTAATGCCAGTTGAGGAAATAATTTTTGTTATTAATGATCTATTTAATAAACTTTTACAGGTGTTAGGGGATGGAAAACAAGAAAAATTGGGGTTTTTGAAAGAACAGTTACAGTTATTATCTGTTAATAAACAGTATAACAGGTATTCCCCAGAATTTTCAGTATTCTGCAGTACAGTATTTTGTATACCATTTCCCCACATACTTACAAATTTTTGAGAAGTGCTGGCTACATTACTGTTCCACACCCACAATCTATACATAAAATATGCGTAAGTTATAATACAAATCCATTTGTGGAACAGAATGACACAAATTTTTTGACTCATATGAAACAAAAATTTAATTTATTGAAAAAAGGCGATCATATTGTTTCATTAATGATCAATGAAATACATATGAAACCATATTTAGATTACACAGGGGGTACTATTATAGGGAGTGCTTCCAACAGTGATCATGTTGCAACTTCTGCTCATGTATTTATGGTACAGAGTTTGTGTTCATCTTTTAAAGAAGTTGTACACATTCTCCCAGTTAGAACAATCAATGCAGAAAGTTTATTTTCCTATGTTAAGAAAATAATTATTGGATTGCATCAAATAGGCTTCACTGTTGTGTGTGTGGTCAGTGATAACAATGCAATTAATCGAAAGGCAATGTCATACTTTAGTTCACCACCAAAGGTCAGTATTGTCTACCAACACCCATGTAATAGCTCCTCTCTATTGTTTTTTGTCCTAGATTCTGTTCATATTATTAAGTGTATACAAAATAACTGGATTTATCAGAAAGATCAAAATCAGTCATTAAAGTACCCACCATTTAATACAAATTGTGATCAACCCATCCAACTATCAACAGCTTCATTTTCTAGTTTAAAAAAATGTATCAAATAGAAAATAAACCAAACAACCTAGTAAAATATTCATACAGATTAAATCTTAAAAGTCTAGCACCAAGTAATTTTGAACGGCAGAATGTTAAGTATGTGTTAAATGTTTTCAATGATCATGTAATTCAAGGCTTATTATCTGTAGGTAGTCAACATAGACCATTTCCAGTGTATGGCAGAATTTATCAAAATAATTTTAAATTGGTGGTATATTTTTAATGTTGAAACTACACTGAAGGATGAGCGTTTCAGAAATCCTTTACAAAAAACACTTGCTCTGGGACAAGAAAATTTTGCTCATTTAGAAAAATTTTTGACTTGGTTAGACTTGTGGAATGAAATTAATTTGGATTCACATAAATTGACAAAAGAAACTCATCTTGCTCTTTCACACACAGCATATGCTTTGATAGAACTTACAAAATATTGTATTTCAGAATTAAATTTTAGTTATATTTTACCAGGTAAAATTCAGACTGATTCATTAGAAGCCTGTTGGTAAATACAGGACAATGGCAGGATCACAGTACTTGGTATCAATAAGACAGATTTTTGAAGTAGAATTTAAACTAAGAATTCAAAATCTCTTACCTTTAACTTTAAATTCTGATACATTTGGTAAACTACAAATACCGCTTTCAAATGATACGCTCTCTAAAACTATAGACAATATTGAATTTGAAAACACACGTAGTAACACTAGGGTATTAACAAACTTGGACCTTGTATATACTGAAGAAGAGTTTGCAGATATCAGTAACTATTTACCAGTTTTCACTTACTTGGGTGGATTCTCTGCCAGAGCAGTTATAAAAAGAAATAAGTGTGAAGCTTGCCAAAATCATTTAGTATTAGATACATTTTTTTATACAGAATTAAACACAAATTCTCATTACAGTTTAATAAAGAATATAGAGAGAGGTGGCTTATTGTATCCCCATCCTGATGTTGTAAATGTAGTTCTTTTAAATTACATCACTGTCCAAAAGTTAATTTGCAGTGAGTATGAAAAAGAATTTTTACAGTGTACAGAGCAAAGAGAATTAGTAATTGAACTGACAGAAAAGGCTGTGAAACAACACAATTTTTTCTTAACAGACTTTAGCTGTAACAATCATAGTAAAAAGTCAATCATGTACAACACTGCTAAAGTGTCAACAAACATAATTTTAAACAATTATGTTAAAATTAAAAATGATGACTTAATAAAGTATGG
Source organism: Magicicada septendecula (assembly GCA_034769895.1). Taxonomy (NCBI): domain Eukaryota; kingdom Metazoa; phylum Arthropoda; class Insecta; order Hemiptera; family Cicadidae; genus Magicicada; species Magicicada septendecula. The sequence continues at coordinate 152,166,286 of CM068376.1, read as the reverse complement.
AAACAAGAAAAGAAAACTGTCTACTGTGAAGCATTAACAGCTGAATTTTTTTTAATAAAAATTATGTTTACTTAAATTTAGTGTTAAATTGATAACTGAGATCTTCTGAGATGCATGTCCATTCCTAAAAAGTTTCATAATCACTTTTATTATTTTGGGTTTTTGTAACATGAAATAACTACTTCACATTATGTGGAGTTGGATACACTAGATCAACTCTTTGAAACTGAAATCTCTATTTCTGAAATATAAGCTCTTAATCCGAGAGCATAACATAAGATAGCTCACACAACAAAGATAATACAACAACTAACGGTATATACAAAATTGAATGCCAAGATTGCAATAAATGTTAGGACAAACAAATAGGACATAACTGAGATGCATGTCCATTCCTAAAAAGTTTCATAATCACTTTTATTATTTTGGGTTTTTGTAACATGAAATAATTACTTCACATTATGTGGAGTTGGATACACTAGATCAACTCTTTGAAACTGAAATCTCTATTTCTGAAATATAAGCTTTTAATCCGATAGCATAACATAAGATACATACAAACATAGACATAGTTTCTTGCAGGAAAAACATAAATTTATTGTACTCCCAGCAGTGTGTCATGCATATGCTACAAGTCATAGAGGCATAGTGTGGTATAAATTTAACTAGCAAAGATTATTTTACATATTGAATGAATTCAGAGGATCATTTGAATCTGTTACATCTACCCCATCAGAAAATAAACCAACTAATCATTATAAATAAAGGAGGTTGTATGTAATAAACTGGTTGTTCTGTAGATCTATAAATTCAGTTCATGATCATTCACATTATTCTTGTTATTAATTTAAAATAAGAAATGTTTTTATAAACAAGGATATATTTTAATATATTTTTTAGTCTTTACACGGTGTTTTTGTTAGTGTTGAACTATCATAAGCAGAAACGTTATATAATATACATTTGAAAGGAATTGTTATAAACAGCTGTTTTTTAAATATATCTAAATTATGTTTATATATATTTAAATTGTATATATAAATGGGTATTATAATAGATGTATATATGATTTGATTCAGTTAAGAAGTTTAAAAATATTATCATTTTAGTAAGTATTTGTATTTGTTCATCTCTTAATTTATTACTCGTTTTGTTTTTATAAATTTTCAAATTTTCCCAGAGGTTCATTTTAGGGATATATCTAAATATATTTAATAGTTATAATATTTATAATAGTTATATCTAAAATAGTAATTTATTATTTGTTTCATGTTCTATAGGGACGTTTATATTACTGTGAAGATTATTAATTCAAGTAAAAATTTGATTATTGTTATGACCATTATTTTGAGATATCTAGAGTGTGTCATCTACTTGTGTATAGTAATTACCTAGAGGATCTAAGTTTTTAATAATATTTTGTATTTTATTATCTAACTTTTGTAATAGTATATCTGATAAGATGGGAGAAGTAGGAGCTCCCATTGCTAGTCTGTCCTTTTGTTGATAAATATTATTAAACGAAAAAAATTATTTTGTTTTAGAATAGTATTTAAAATGTGGGTTATTTGTTTAATATATTCTTTATTGAAATTATTGTTTTTTAGTTTATTATTAATTATTTCAATTGTTTCTTTAATTGGGATATTTGTATACAAGTTTGATATATCAAAAGAAAATAATTTTGTATTTTAATTAATTTCAATTTTGTCAAGAATTTGGGTAAGATGGTAACTCTAAATGTATAAACGAATTGTGTAATCTATATATAGATTTACTTACTGTATGCAGTAACATAATTACAATTTTTGAAAAAATTATATTTGCTGCTATGTAAATGAGAATAAAGCTTACTTTATATATTGTAATTGTGATTTTTTACATTCCTGTGAATACAATTTAATTTTATTATGTGTACATTTATTTGGTTAAATTTAGTATAGCATACAGAATAAATAAGCCTTATGTAATAATACTTTATTGTAATGCATTTTACAAATTAAACAGAAAAATAAAATGTTTACACTTTTTATATAGTGCTGACTTATTTAAAATCATATAAAGAGGCCCCTGAAATTTAAAAAATGTATTTGAACGGCATGTAACAAAAAGACAAGTTTTGAGACATTTACTCCTAGTAAAATTTTAACGAAGTGGTTCAAACAAAAGCGAATTTAATAAAATATTTGGGGCTTTTAATGCAGTATTTCAGTAAAGCAAATTATGGTAAGCCTTTTTGAAATAGACTGTAACAGGTTAGATTTGATATGTATTGGGATCATTTTTCATTTCGGTAGTTAAACGAAATCGCATATGTGAATTTTGTATTTTCTCTACAGTGTCTAAAAGTTCGGTGGAGAGTCAAGTTAAATGTAGGTAGGTTTTTAGAAAAATATTCAAGTGCACGATTGAAGAACGCACAAAGTTTATAACTCGCAGCATAATCACGTACTCTAAAAATAGAAATAAAATGTTTAATAATTGTGTCTAAATAGAACTGTAAATTTCACGTCAGAATATGAAAAAGGTTTTTTTTTGGCCATCTTTTAGATAGTAACGTATGCTGTTTATTTATTTACGTGCTGCTTAGACGACAATAACTACATAAATTTTAATGTTCGTAAGAAACTTGCCTATATATCGACAGTAGCAAGGCGCTTGTATGTAATTGCGATATAATATTGAATGATTCACTCTACAAAATAGTTTTACAGAAAATGAATTAGTGTTACCTTAAAAAGTTTTAGGACCCCATAACGATCATGCGTACCGTAATTATAGCCATGCGTTAGCGGCAATAATTCGTAATATAAAAAAAGTTACAAATACAATTAACTATTAAATCATTATTTAAAAAAGAATTTAATAGTGTACTTAGTTAATATAATTAAAAGTATAAAGATGTTAGTATAATTAAACACAAGAAAAGTACGCGACAACAGTTACGGGAACCCTAGTAGTCCGCACGGCAAGGCAGCACGGGTCTAGATACGTGACGTCACTCTTCACTTGTTGGGCTTGTTATACAGTATAGTTTGGTGCTGGCTCACCCCTACCTTTCTCGACTGAACTTCGTTCGTTACTGGCTTTAGATTAATCTAACAGGATAGTGCAGCTATGTGATTTATTGAAATGTGTCTTTTAATTAGAATAATAATACCAATATTAATATACTTTCACTGCAAGCAAAAATTATTTTTCAGTTTGCATAAAGAACATTTATCAATATCATCCGCATTATCAGAAGTTTAATCTTAATCTTTTAATTTATATATATATATATATATATATATATATATTTATATATATATTAGCTGGACACCCGTGCTTCACTACGGTGATTATCAGAAAAAAAAACAGAATTTAAAATCAGAAAATAGGAATAGGTTATTTGTGAATCTTAGATACTGGTATTTTTAAATTAAGAGAAACTATTTAAGCTCAATCAATTTGAAGACGATCAATTTGATCAAGCTTGATCAATCAACTATTAAAGCTTGAAAATTAATGAGTTGTTAAAAATGATGCTGTATTATTTAGTTAGAAAGGGTAAGCTAAGTTTCTGTTAGAGCTTAAAACGTCCTTTATTGTAAGCCTAACAACAATAAAATAGATGGGCTTAAGCCCTTTGATCGCACCACCACCCCTGGTTTTTTGGTCTATGTAGCTAAGCTAATAACTTGCTTACCATATACTTTCAGTTGCGTCCTCTGATTAAGTGCTTAGGACCTCCCTGTAAACAACATTCCTGGTTTTACTCTTTAGCTGGAGGGTGACCAGGCTGTCAGGTGAACTGACTCTGGAGAACGCCACGTACAACTGGCCATGGTCACGTACAAACAGTCACTCCTCAGATCCACACCAGCAACTATCAAACTCTGCCCCTGCGCCTTATTGATAGTCATGGCGTAGCACACCTTAACGGGAAACTGCAGACGTTTGAACCGAAAGTGGTAGTCTGATGGGGTCAGGGGAATTCGGGGGATGATGACGGTTTCTCCCTTACCGACACCTGTGAAAATCGTGGCTTCGATGACATGTTTGTGCAGAAGCCTGGTGCCATTGCATAGTTTCGGAGGGTTTAGATTGCGCAACAGCATGTTTGGAGCGCCAACCTTGAGGTAGAGGACGTGAGATGGTACTCCTGGTGGGTCGAGAGTATGCAAGAACTCCACAGGGTAATGTACAGCATCCTCGACCTCCACTACAAAGTCCACAGACTCATACCTCATATGCTCAGTCGGCAGCTTCACCAACAGAAAGTTGTTGATGCTGTTGGCTGAGTCGTTTGTTGGAGTGAGACTAGCTCTTTCCCTCACCCATGAAGTGGAATCCTCTCTAGCCTGATGAATGTTGGGGTATATTCTGTCACTGAAGCTGATCAGATCTCCCACAACAATGTAAAGGTTACCAGGAATATTTATTCTTCCCTCCTCTTTCAAAAACTTGCCATTACCAATATCAAGCAATAAGTTAGGAAACTCCTCTGCCCTCAAGTCACGTTGGAGAACTTAAATACATAAGTTCATTTAAAAATATTTTAAATTTTAACTGTACCTTACCGGTATGTTAATTTTTTCTTTGATAAGTATTATGAATGGGTATTGTGTATTTTAAACCGTAAGTGAATATTATTAAGTTAACAATGAAATAACAAATAGGAACAACCTATTGCTCGTCAATAATAGCCCACGTCAATAAACTTATTGTGATAACAACAAACTGTGTTTGCATCATCACTCATTCCTATTATTATTTATAGGCCTACGTTAGGCCTTCAAAGAATGGTCCGATTTTCCATAATCTCCTCCAATCAATTCTCCAACCCAAAATTACTTCCCGGATCCGCCCCTGCTGTAGATTCACGGTAGAAATTTTCGACAACAAATTCTCGTAAGTACTTGGCGTTGTGGTCATTGTAGCGGCCAGCTTGAAGAATGGCGAAATTAGGCATTGGTAAAGCAGACCTAGGTGAATGATAAGACGGTCATAGGTCTACATAAAAACTAAAATTTAACGTCGTGATAACGTATGTAATTCTTGTCCGTAAACTTTGACCTACATTTCTAAATGACCATAATATCCATTATGTTGTGTTACTTCTAACACGGCCGGCTTTCAGGTATGGTAGTCTTTAGAATGTCCTGTACTGTAAGCCTAAGTATAAAATAATCGGATCACCGTCAGTTATTGGTACACGACTGATGTTGATCAAAGTACTTTATTTGGTTGAGCTGAACCTGATATGTGCAGGGTTCACGTACACCGCAGGCAAACCTAGAGAACAATGCAGTTGAGTTATTCAATACTTATACCTTTCTTGAATGATATTAGTATTTGTTATTAAATCTACTAAAATTCAGAGTTAAATTAAAAAATGACAAGAAATATAATGAAGAAATTATTCGTCTGCTAATTCTGTTTTATGCTAATCCTCGTGTTCAACTTTTGAGCTAGAAATTAATGTAGGCCTAACCTAATCTGAAATGAAATAATCAGTGTTTTGCAGTTTCATTAGTTCTCCAAACGAGCGATAGATGTTGGCTTCAGTCAATATCTAACATTAAATACGGACATTACGGCTCATGTACACCGGCTGTTACTCGATGTGGTAGTAAGCGCAAATAAAATTACGCACTCTTATGTGTATTGCAGTAACATATTTTATTACTTCTGTATCTAACTGATATAAAAAAGTAAATATTAAATAGGTGGGACTTTTCTCTGGTTGTATTAGACGTTAGTTGCAGTGACTTATAAAACCTTAAATTATCTGTAAACACGCTGTCTAAGAAACAAAACTATAGCGATCAAAAATTTTCAAATTTATAATTTTCTGATCGAGAAGTGCGTTTGCACACAGTCAAGTCACCACCCCAGACCAGAGCAATAAATAAAGACAATTAAGAACACGTCAACCCGACGCCAGCTACGAGACAATGAGAGAACGTTAGACTTAACGCAACAAAAGGAATTGGGATCGACTTTGACAGACCAAACTCAACTCAAATTTACGACATCACAACAAACCGAACAAAAGCAGAGTCCAGTGGCACGAGTACGCAGAAATTGTAACGAAGGGATAAGGTAGGGTTAAGCCAACGCGTGTGAACGTAAGAAAGAGATACTCACTGACAAAGGATTTAGAAAGGTCTTACCAGTACGGAGACAATACAGCAAATACTCAATGAATACAAGACGACCATGTCGCACAGCATGAAAACAACGCCAGAGTGACAACTTATATTTACGACGAGAAATCGTGGAGGCAGCTCAGAACGACAGCGAGCAAGAAATTATCAATTGGTAGAAAAAAACGAAGGGTAGTTGAACAATGAACAGGACGCAACAGATTGTTAGCAAGGGAGTAACAGCGAACCTTGGTAAACACGTGAAAAAGAGATTTGACGGACAGGCGAGCAATTACTTTACATTCTTAGAAATAGTGCAATGTCCTTCGCTATGTATTTCAAGGGATGTTCAGCAGCCAACCAGAGCTTAGCATCTTCCGAAGAAACAAGTGGAGAGAACTGTTGTCATGGTGACAACTAGGGCAACGAATCAGGGAGTCGAAAACCATAGATCTTCAAAGTGGAAGGAAGCCTTGGACCTATCGGGATCATCCGAGGGCGTGGAAGACAGAAAATTGCATTGTGGTAGAAGACGTTTGATAAAAACTGTTTGCAGGGTACGCGAAGCCCTTAGTCTTAGTCTTAACCTCAGTACCTCAGTTTTTCAGTCTCAACCACAGTCTTATAAAATTTTATGTTCAGTTTATTTAACTCAGTTCTACACAAGTTTACCGCAGTAACGCGCAATTTATTTACTTAGTGCGAAGTTACCTAAGTATCGTTAGACTTTCGAGTTCACTACGACAAACTTTGAAAGTACTGTTCAATTATTCGACATCATGGAAATTAGAAACATTAACAAGTGAAGTGACATCTCGGTAATAGAACTTTTGTGTATCAACTTCGGACATTGTGATTCATATCAGAACGTAACATGATTCAGACTTGAGCATTCTAATTACGCCGACTCATGAACAATAAGAGACTCAACATTCATAAACACAAGTGCATAACATAACGCACATTTACGACCAAGCTAAATAGATCGTGAACGGTTATAAGAAGCAGTATTGTAATAGACATTTATTTGAACACAACCACTAATAATGGTTGCACCTACACAACACAGAACTATAATCTCTTAGTATAGACGGATAACACCAACGCCACACCACGCATGCCGCGAGTGAATTCTCTTCGCGAGTTACATAGTGACAGTGAAACATCTAATCAACGGAACTACCACACATGGAATCACCAGTAAACAGGAAATGTCGCCGATGGAATTTTGGATATTCACAATATCAAGTTAAGTCCTCATGATATTAATACTATAATAATACTGCTGCTCTGTCTCTTTTCCAAGAACCAACACCTTTGAGAAATTATATAATCATTAGTAAAGAATGTTATTGAGAAATTATATAAACATTAGTAAAGATAATGTTATTGAGAAATTATATAATCATTAGTAAAGATAATGTTAAAACATAAAAGCTACTCATCTGAGACACATAATGAACGCATTAGGTTAGAGTGAATAATATTTTATTGTCTATGTTTTGTGTATGTTTATCATGTTGTATGTTAAGTTTTCAGCTAGCAACGAAAACGGATTTATATTATGATTTGTGTTTTTTATATGTTTCTGAATGTATTTTCAGGTAATAATTTCTATTTGTATTCGGAAGTTTATTTGAGTAATGTATAATAAATGAGCATTTCATGCGTTACGTATTTTATGCGTTCATTATTGTCACAAACCTGAATATCAAAACACACTAACGTCAATTGATTTGTTTTAATAAATTTTCTTATATTGTTTTTAATAACGACAAATATAGAGTCTCACCAATTATGCTGATTAATAATGAATACATTCAATTATTAGAGTGATTAATATGTTTGCATAATTAGATCAACCCGACACACTTTTAGTTTAATTGAATAATTTACAATTTGCATAAATTAGCATAATTGTCGTTGTAAAACATATTCAAATTGAACAAAATACGAGTTTCCTAGAGTTTTAATCACAGTCTGTACATCACCTATTGTGTTGATGTTGCTTCTAAATCCTGAAAAGTTGCTTCAAGATATTTCTTAATCCCTCGACTCCGGACTGCAGAATTATACAAAAATATTTTATTTGAATAGAAAGTCGTCCACACTTGTAGTGTAATGGGCCTCATTTCTGATCAATTTTGTATTTTAACGTAACGTCCAATAGGCCTACTTATAGGTGGACATGTGAGTGTATGCTCTACGAAGTGTTCGGTGAGTGAGACTAAATTTATTTATAATTTAGTTCTGTGTCTTAACCAGTAGTGTATGGAGACTTCCCCGTAAGTCGCAACGTGGAATCCATTGTATTACTCAGGAGTCAAGGGATTATTTTTCTGGTTAACAAAAGTACAGTCTCTTAGGGCCTATAGCGGGTTTTGTTCATTTGATTGTACACAGTATCATTTGCGTTTAATGTAATGTCTTTACTACTAGCAAATTTGCTCTAACATACTCATGTGAATGTTTATTTAAGCTCACATTGTTAAAGAAATATTTTTTCAAAATGTAACTTTCAAATTCTTCGATGAAAATCACTGTCCTTCCTAAAGTTGGATTAATTAAAATCACGTTTTTGATACCGACAGATTCTGTGTGTGTGTGTGGGGGGGGATAGATAGCTAGAGAGTGAGGGGGAGAGAGAGAGAGAGAGAGAGAGAGAGAGAGAGACACGTTTCTCAGCACTCTTCGTTATAAATTTTGAGTTTATACAATTTAATATGTCAAATATTAATGAGTTTGAAAATTTTATAAGTTCGAATATTTATTATCTATAACTAGAGAAGTATGGCTTTTATATGCATTGATTTTGGCTGGAAAATTATTTATCAATTTGTCGCTTAACGATTTTATAATTTTGAATACTTTTTGTTTGATGGTTTCTGTTAGATTCATTATTGAATTTATTTATAAATTTATAGTGTAGCCTATACAGTTTCCATATATATCGTTACTATAGGTTCTTTAAACGATTTATAGCATTTTGATTTCTACGGTTCAGTCGAATGTTTATTATTATTATAATGTCATTTTTGTTTGAATGTCATAATATAGGTATTTCACTATGGTTATTAGTTATTTAATTTTTAGCTAATTTCTATTGGTAGTTTTTATTCTGTAATTATGTATTATCGTAATTATTTGTGTTATCATCCAGTAATAAGATTTGTTAAAATGGATACTTCTCCTTCAACTAGCAAAGACAGGAAAGTTATTCATAGTCAAGCACGGGAAGTAATAATAAACAGTTTTTTGTTGTCCGGGATTGAAAAGATTCTTGTAATTAAATTAATACGAAGAACGCCGCGTTCCTTTATGTAATGATAAACTGTAGAGATACTCGAGTGTAATAAAGGAGTGGAAGTGTACAGTTTGCAAATTCCATTGCGATAAGAACGGTCAGAAAGGCTGTAGTTTTTTACGTCTCAACAGTACACAATGATAGAACCAAATAACACTCAGATATGTTTATAAAACATTCTGATATGTAACAGCAACAAATTCCCATACGTGCGAACAGAACATATCATTTGCTTGATTTGTATAGTAATACAATTACAATATTATTATTATTATTTGATTTACGTCGGAAACAATAAATGTATAATTCTTTTTTTAAAACCAGCTGTGTGACTGTAGGTACACACACACACACACACACACACACACACACACACACACACACACACACACACACACACACACACACACACACAGGTAGAGATTCCTTGTGACACATTTACAAACAAACCTTTACAATCGCGAGTTTTTGTTACTATTAGAAATTATATTCATAGGTTGGCTGCACCATCGCTGATAACAACAATTCTCTTCTCACATCTCACAGCGACTCCCTTCACATCGCCTTTCCCCTCTAACCGTAAGCGTTTCGCGCATTTCCATGTCCTTAACTTTCAATTTTGTTGTATATAATAGTATGCAGTGTAAGTACGCAGATAATGCGCATAATGTATACGATTTATATTTTGTATATATAAAGTGTATAAATAGTAAATTTTGTATGTATTTACAATGCATTAAAAGTACATATACAGGGTAACGCATAAGTGATGCATTGGACCCCTAAATTCAGAAAGGGCAGCTGTTCCTCTCTGGACATGGCGTGATACCTGAAAGTGTGTACACAAGGAGACAATGTCTCCAAATGACACAGCAAGCTCCAGTGGGACGTAACGTACAATTATGTAAATGCGTTTTCTCTGCATTATAACAGTGTTTATAACGAGTGCAATGTATATAAGTGTAAGCTAGCGAGTTATTAAACTTCGATTATATCGAGGGCTACGATGATGCTTTGGTTTGATGGTAAACGTCCTGTCCACAGAGTAATAGTTGTCACACGTCGATTAGCCTACACAAATGTAGCACTGCTGTTACGCTCTGGACACACACACACATATATATATATATATATATATATTTATTTAACTTTAATGCAACTAGTTACAAACTACCTAGCAATTTTATTCTAATACATAATGTAACTGTGTAGGATAAGCTCCCACTGGAGCATTCCTCAGTACGGTTACACTTTGTTCGTGTGGTGAGAATTACTATAGGCCTACATATTTAGTTCACCGGTTCAAATGGTTTCTGTCTCTGCAATCGCCGAACAAGTCCTAGCATTATCAAGCAGTTGTAGCACTTCAATGTTTACGTTTTCATGAAGTATTCTTTCATATTTATCCGCAACCTGTTTATCTCGTCACCAACCGTAGGCATTTCCAAGTCCCGATGGGTGGCATCATTTCTCACGTACCATGGTGTATCAACAATTCTGGAAAGAACCTTATTTTGAAAAGTTTGAATTTTTTTAATATTAGATTTTTTAGTACAACCCCACAGCTGTACACCGTACACCCAAACTGGTTTCAAGACTTGTTTGTATAACAACAGCTTGTTATGCAGTGATAGGTCTGAGTGTCCTCCAAGCGGCCACCCACATTTTTTTCTATTTTAATCCACTTCTTCTCGTTTATTCTTAACATACTCTTTCGTCCTCTTTCCACCTTTCCTTTCTCTGGACACGGTGTAATATATGCACAATATGTCAGTGGAACGAGGCTTATCAACACTTGTATAGCCGTCAATGTCCTCAAACTCCAGTTGAATGTAAAGTACATGATGTACAGGCTTAACGAATACAGTGCATGTATATGAATGTACAATATGTGTAAGGTACAATGTGTTAACAATGACTGTTATGTGTGTAATTTATACATTACATCTAACGTGTATAGTGTACACAATGTTAATAATGAATGAAGTGTGACTTATGTATGTACATATGAGAGAGAGAGAGAGAGAGAGAGAGAGAGAGCGCACACACACACACACACACCCACACCCACACGATGTATACAATGAATAATATGTAGAATTATAAAGTGTGAAATTATAAAACAATTGAGAACATGTGTAATTACTGGCGCATCCACTAGCTGTCACTGCATTCGCTACCGACCACTGGTGTTACGGAAATACGGCGAATGATGTACAGTAGAACCCCGCGAATCCAAAATTCCGTATGATCCAAACAGGTTTTTGAAAAATAAAATTCAGATGAAACACACTAATCACATGAAACAATCAGATATGCACAACTTTATTACAGCAAATCAGACGTAATTATTATAAACAGAATGTTAGGCTATATACGAAAATTGTTTTAAAAATATCTAGTCTTTTTTTTAAAAACAAAGTCGGTCAGTTTATTCTGGCGAAGTTCGAAGATTCGGGACGATACAGAAATATCTCGCCAGCGCTTCATAAACATATTAGTTGGCGTAGCTTTGCTGTGGTGTTCGATATATCGTAGTGCCACCTCCAATGCTGTGGTGTTCGATATATCGTAGTTCCACCTCCAATGCTGAAGTGCCTTCTGCATGTGAAACTGGTTCCGATTCAGGATCTGCATCATCACTTTCTTCGGAGTCAGTTTCTGCTCGAACGTAAGCTACGATATCACTGTCTGAATAGTCCTTGAGGCCTTTGTCAAAATTAACCCACTGATTAACGTCATTCGCATCACTTTCTTCACAACCCGGTAGCTGTTTCATCATCGGAAGAATGGATTCTGTATCACGTATGTCTTCCGTTGACGTTCGTTGATCAGCGTCTATAACATCAGCCAATAAGTTTCTCCAAGATTTTATTATGGTCTCACCTTTTTACATGTCTCACGATTCGCCAATCCAATAAATAACATCTTTGATAGTAATGTCCTTTAATTTCTGAGATAAAGAACGATTTTCATAATCATCATCAATGAGCGACCGAAGAAGCTTTTTCCTGTACCTACATTCTATGTTGTGCAGCACGCCCTAAACCACAATGACTAAAGTAAATGTAAAAGTGTTACATTTGGAGGGAGAAAAACAGCCCTTACATCGCCACAGATTAATTCAGACTCTTTGGAGTGTGATGGAGCATTGTAAATAACCAACATTCTTTAACAGGCAGACCGTTTTTCTCGGAACAGATTTTTACTGTAGGTACAAATTGTTGATTAAACCACTGCTTAAATAACTGTGCATTCATCCAAGCTTTATTGTGATTTTTGTAATAAACTGGAAGTGAATTCATATTGACATTTTTAAAAGCTCTCGGTTTAGCCTATTTTCGAATGACCATAAGTGGCATTGTATTTGTCCCTATTACATTGCTACACGCTAGTACCGACCGTTAAGCGCTCTTTGCTTACTTCATTTCCACGAGCGCAGGCTTTATTTTGAGACACCAAACTTTTAGATGGAAGCACTTTAAAATTTAAACCTGCCTCAGCACAGTTGTAAACTTGCTCCATATTGACATGTTTAAAGAAGACAGCAAATTTGTAAATTTTAATTTTATAATCATCAGTGGCAGTTTGATCAGAAGATAAAATTTTGCCACACACGGATATTTGACGAATTCCATGACTATTCTTCCATCGATCCAACCAACCATTACTCGCGGTAAATGAAACATCGCACTTTAAAAGAGAGTTCAGTTGCTTAGCCTTTCTTTGTATGAGTAGTCCACTTAAGGAAGTTCCTTTATCCCTTTCTTGTGTAAACCATAAATACAATGCTCCGTCAATTTTGCTAAATGCTGACACATTTGAATTTCACCGTTTTTCAACATTATCAGCAGTTGAGTTTGCACAGAACTATTCAATTGTAGCACGGTTCTTTTTCCAATCGCTGATAGTTACTTTTCCGAAACCAAACTCTGTAGCCAATTTAGTATCACTTTCACCTTTATCCAAACTTTTTTTTAATCACTTCTAACTTGTTTTTTAATGAACACAAATTGTGTTCACCCTTACTCGACATTTATACTGTACCGTAACATAAAGATAATACAAATAATATTACAATACACTGTAGATTATAATACACTGTAAATAGAAGATTATAATATACTGTAAATAGAAGACAGTGCCGTAGAACTACGTAAACAGGTGGTTGTTTATAACGAACTGAAGAGAGTTTCAAGAGCATGCACTGTGCAGAATACTCGTACATAAAAGAGTGGGAGTGACTATGGTCAATGTTGCTTGTGTGTATGATCATTGACACTGACGGGCAACCGGATTGTAGTCAGCAGTGATATTAATACACATTCCACACAAATAACCTTTTACGTCAGTTTAATCCGAACAATTCATAATCCGGACAGAAGTAAGTCCCAATTGGTTCGGATTCGCGGATTTCTATTTTATATTAAATAGTATTTTTATTTTCATGTTTTATTGGAATTCCATTATGAAGTTGTAATTATGTTCGAAGAAAATGGAAGATTCTCACACCGTTTATTAAATCGAACTAAGAATAACGATAATACATATATTGAAACTAATGTAAAGGTGATAAAAATTATTTTGAACGCTTTCATAATACTACGTACCATGTTTGGTTAGGATTACGTTTCAAAGTTATTAGAAGTTATTTGTCGGATACTTTGTGTTGATTTTGCACACACAGATGATTTCACTTCTCGTCTGATTTGTTCTGTTACGTAGAAGATTCGGCATTTTTAGATAATTAACTTTATTTCTTCTCGTAACTTCACCTCATCAAATAGAAGTATTCCATTACGGCTATTCTCACCCTTATTAAAGAAATAATTTAAAATTACATCAACTGTATGTTTATTTATTCCGTAGCGACATTGTATCTTTCGACATCATTAACAATGTGTTTATATAATTAATAAAGTTGTGTTATTGGTTATAATCACAAACAGAAATAACACTGTTGCACACCACTAAAGAATTTTTTTTCGATTAGCGCTTTCATGTTTTTTCAAAAAATTTTCCGATCTGATGGTGAGCTGTGAAGGTTGAATCAAATTAGGTTCCGCTAATCGAAAAATTGTTTCTATAGTGATGTTCAACGGTGTTATTTCTATTAGTGCCTATATCCCCTTAGCGATTTAATTTCGAAAGCAAACTATCAAAAAGAAATTTATCGTCGTTCATTATACTGTTTTCCTGTTTTTCTGTTCCATGGTCTCTACTATGAGTTTTTGTTTGTTACTCAAACATTTTAGCCGTCTGGATTTCATAACATCATTTCTCAAAACACTGATTTCTTTTTTCAGCGTATTAGTTCTAGCCTTGGACACTTTTAATTTATTCTGAATCCTGATCAAATCCCTGTTTTGATTGTAAATGTTTTACGTAGCCACGTTATAATTTCTTCAGCATTTGGACCAGTTTTAAACCTTTTTTGTGAGATTATATGTTGTTGTTTGGTCCCTTCGTTTTGATTAAACTCTTGATCGTTAAAAGCTAAATCACGTACGGTTTTATAAAATTTTAGTGAGAAATTAGAAGGTTGGTTCTTGTCACCGGGAGGTTTCCGATTCTTAATATGTTTACTGAGGTACATAGGGAATATATGTGGCACTGCAATTTCCAACTTCGATCTAGGCAGTTGAACAGTTCCTCAATTAGTGTTAAAGGTACTTACTTTAACACTTAAGTGACAGTAACAAACGTAGTAAGCTCTTTGCCTTTTCTAGATATTGCTTGTATCTATTTTTGGAATTCCATTTTGTCACTTGGAGAGGAGAATAAATGTGCTCCTTCAGATTTCCCATAACAAGTCGTACAGCGCGGCACAAAACAAGACAGAATTTTGCGTATAATATTAGTTGAGAAAGAAAATATTACTGTTTTCAAATCTCAATCAGTATGTGTCTTACTACGTAATTAACACTAACAAATCAATGACGACACAACAGACGGACATATAACAAGATAGTATTTTGCGTGAATGTCTTGGCTTCCCTCTACATTCACGGGGTGATAGACCGAATTGGCAGGCTGCTGAGTCGGCGGGGCGTGAAGAGCATCTACACGCCGACCAGGTAGATAAGACAGTTCTTGAGACCGGTGAAGGACGCAAGGGATCCGCTCTCGTCGGGCGGCGTGTACACTGTACCTTGCTCACGCGGTGAGATGTAGGCCTACATCGGCATTAGGAAGCGTCCGCACCCGCGTTGGTGAAGACAGCCGCTGTTGTCGCTTGAGGCAGCCGAAGAAGTGTGCGGTGGTCGAGCATGCACTCTCCAACGCTGATTATCGCTTATCATTTTAAATACTGTTACGTAATGCGGAAAAAGTGTTATGTAATACGGAACGTTCTACAAGTTTATCGAATGTTCCACTGGAATCCAGCTGTAATGTGTATGAATCAGAGAATCGGAGAAGAAGAGGTAATGCTCTCCACAATGACTACATCAGAAAAATCGATGGACGTAATACACCAAGTGGCCGTAACTGTTCCGCCAAACTCCGAAAAGATCATCATGGCTAGAATCGAGGTTAGGAGCAACCAGTGCTCCATATTCAAACCCCAGGTAGTCAGCACACCGGACATACTAATTGCCAGAAGTTTAGTAAAACCTGACGAAACCGGAAATGTACCTATTAGAGTGGCGAATATTTTGGATCAAGCTGTCACTTTACAAAGCATTACGCTCCTAAGCAAATTGACTCCTGTTGCCTGGGTAGTCGGAATGACGCAATGAAGATCCAGTTCTTCGGATACATCCAAATTACCAGAGAAACTGCAGGAATTATTTAACAGATCTTCTAACCTCTCAAGTGGTGAGGTAAAAGAACTCAGAGAGTTTTTACCTTGTACAACATCCCATCAATACCGGGGACACAACACCGCCAACCTCCTCGAAGGCCTCCATTAGTTAAGCAAGAGGCAATGTCTCGGTTAGTACAGGACATGTTGACAGAGGAAGTAATCGAACCTTCGTCAAGTGCTTGGTCTTCTCCAGTAGTGCTGGTAGCGAAGAAGGATGGTGGATTACGTTTCTGCATAGACTACCGGAGTTTAAAAGACGTTACAAAGAAAGACTGCTATCCATTACCTCGCGTTGACGATACACTCGACACGTTGTCCGGAGCACAGTGGTTTTCCACATTGGACCTGAAGACTGGATATTGGCAAGTGGGTCTTCATCAAGAAGACAAAGAAAAGACCGCATTCTCGACTCCAGGTGGCTTATTCCAATTTAACGTCATGCCATTTGGACTCTGTAATGCACCGGCAAAATTCTAAAGATTGATGGATTTGGTATTCCGAGGACTGACGTGAAAAACTTGCCTTGTTTATTTAGACGATGTCATAGTCATCGGCGGGAAGACTTTCAAAGACCATTTGGAAACCTTAAGGAGGTTCTAACTAGAATTCATGGTGCCCAACTGAAGCTGAGCCCGAAGAAGTGTTCTCTATTCCAGAAGGAAGTACAGTATCTGGGCCATCTGGTTTCGGCAGCGTGTGTTAGCATGGATCCTAATAAAGTAGACACCGTAAGAGACTGGCCAGTTCCAAAGAGTAAACACGAAGTTCGGAGTTTCCTGGGGTTATGCTCATATTACAGACGTTTTGTGAAAGGCTTCCCTACTATGCTAAACCACTACATGAGCTAACGGAAAATAAACGAAACATCCACTGGTCGCGGGAGAGTGATCAAGCATTTAGGACTTTAAAAATTGCATTATGTTTGCAGCCAATTCTCGCTTTCCCAGCTTCCTAAGGGAAGTACATCGTAGACACAGACGCAAGCAATACTGGTCTAGGAGCAGTTTTGTCTCAAGTGCAAAACGGTGAAGAACGAGTAATAGCGTACTACAACAAGACGCTTTCTAAACCAGAGAGAAATTATTGCGTTACAAGGAGAGAGTTGCTGCCAATCGTTCGAGCTTTTGATAATCGTTCGCATAAATACCTCTATGGAAGGGAGTTTTCACTATGTACCATGCCGCGCTTGTATGGCTCTTGAGATTTAAAAATCCGGAAGGGCAGTTGGCAAGGTAGCTCGAACGTCTGCAAGAGTACAACTTCAAGGTACAACATCGGCGGGGGCGCCTGCATGGTAACGCGGATGGCTTATTACGAAGAACGTGCCGGAAGACTGCCGACATTGCGACAGAAAGGAAGAACAAAACGCCAGCGAACATGTTCAAGCCATCACTGTAGATTTCCTGGCAGACGGCTGGACAAAACAAGATTGTCGAAAAGAACAAATGAGTGATAAGACTTTGGACCGATCTTGACAGCAAAAGAGGAAGGTCGCCGCCCGGATTGGCAAGACATCTGCCATGGTTCCAAAGTACTGAAGGACTAATGGGCACAATGGGAATCCCTTACCTTAGAGAACGGATTGCTGCAAAGGGCCTGGGAAAGTGCAGATGGACAAGACGTGGTCATGCAGTTGATAGTTCCCCGAAGTAAAGTGCAGTCTGTTTTGAAGGAGATGCATGATGGAACGTCTGGAGGCCATCTTGGCGTTAACAAAACCGTTGACAAAATACGGAAGCGATTCTATGGGCTTCAATTTCGCCACGACGTAGAGGAATGGGTTCGGACATGTGAAATATGTGCTGAAAGCAAGGGGCCACAAACCAGTAGCAGGGGAAAATGAGACAGTATAACGTTGGACTGCCTTTCGAAAGAATTGCCATAGATCATTGCTGGACCATTTCCAGTTACTGACGATGGAAACCGGTACATCATGGTTGTAGGTGACTACTTTACTAAGTGGGTGGAAGCCTATGCAATTCCAAATTAGGAGGTTACCACTCTGGCAAAGGAGTTAGTTCACAACTTCTGTTGCCGTTATGGATCCCCTATGGAATTCATACGGATCAAGGGAGAAATTTCGAATCAGGAGTGTTCAAAGTATTATAGCGTCTACTCGGAATTTGAAAGACCAGGACAACGCCTCTGCATCCTCAGTCGGACGGGATGGTTGAGAGATTAAATAGGACACTTGAGCAGCATCTTTCGAAGGTTGTTAACGAGAACCAAACAGACCGGGACTAACGTATATACCACTATTCCTCATGGCGTACAGATCATCAGTACACGACACAACCGGCATGACTCTAGCAAAATTGGTATTTGGGCGGGAGATTCGTCTTTCTGGGGACTTGATGTTCAGATCACCTGAGACTCAGTCCCAAGAGCCACAGAACTGTTACTCGCAATTGTAAAACCAACTGCGAGAAATGAATTGCTTGATAAGAGGACGGCTGAATATTGCCAGTGATAAAATGAAAACTCGGTATGACATTCGCAGCAATAGTATGGGTTTCCAAGAAGGAGATCAGGTCTGGTTCTTCAACCCAAAGCGCCGTCGTGGTCGCTTACCTAAGATTGAGACTAACTGGGAATCACCCTACACTGTGAAAAAAAATCAACGATGTTGTTTATCTGATTCAACAGGAAGGACAGCGAAGCTTCAAGGTCGTCCACCTAGATCGCGTGGCTAAGTATTACTTCAGAGACGGTTTGCTAGTTCGGGACGAACAGGCTTAAGGAGGGGGAAGTGTTACATACTGCGGAAAAGTGTTACGTAATACGGAACGTTCTACAAGTTTATCGAATATTCCAGCGGAATCCAGCTGTAATGTGTGTGTGCGTACATAATGCTGCTACTTTGTGGTGAAAGACAATTACGCGTCAACTATCGGGTCTATACCAGACCATACCGGTCCGCGCCTGCTGTGTGTAAGGCCGCAGAACACATCATGTTCTGGTGTGTTCTAGCAGCATTCTTGACGCGCAGTTAGCGAATATTCTGTAACCTCTGCGGGGTTATAAATACAAGTACTCAGCGACGTTCAGTTTTCAGTTTGACTTGCGATATATTTCAGTGCGGTTCGAGTATTGTGGCGAAGTGTTACATGTTTTACAATTCTGCGGGACGATTGTAGTAGAATTGTGTTTTACATAAGTTGACATTTTTGTATTGCATGTGTTGATTACAAACTATTTAATTGTGATAAGTAAAGCTGGTGATTAGTGACTTAATTGGTGTCTTGTATTTTGTTTTCCACTGTACCATACGACGATCAGTTAGACCGTAGTAACAATATAATTGTCATGTTTAGATTATTCCTGATCACTTTCAAGTCAAGAGTAACACTGTCTCAAGTAGATACAATAAATATTCTCAAGTCTCCCTCTAATTATTCTTACTCTTTAATTATATCTTGTTTTTGTCATAAGTAATCGTCTAAAATAACTAATGAATTAGGATAACAATTATCTACGCTAATCATATCTTCACAAGTAGAATAAAAATATTTTTTTACCAATCACTTTTTCAACATTCTTATACCTACCTTATAAATTCTTACACGCTTCCTGTTCTAATGACTTACTGAAAACATGAAGATTTCTATATGGAATCCAACTCTTATACAATACATAAAGTTTAATATTTAAGTAATTTTTACAAATTATAAACTTACCACTATTAGACATCTTAGAAGATAAGCAATAATAGTTTTTTATCGTTATCTTTAGAATCAGATACATTTATCTCTAAATCTAATTTCAAAGTTTTCTGTTTATATTTATTCCCCATTTAAACAAGAAAATATTTAAAACAAAACTTTTTAAATTGACTAGTGCTAGTTCTATAATAAAGTTAACTTTAGGTTAACCTATTCACTTTGACGAAGATGGAAAAATATGTGCTTGGATTAGTCGGCTTCTGCTCCGATAAGTATATAGCAAACATAAGTGATGATCTCGTTAACTCATTCAGATTTTTAATTGAAAGGAGAGGTTTAACGTCCACTATTTTATGCGGTTATTATTCCACTGAAGATCTAGAAAGAAGATTTATAAAGTGTTTCAAAACCTTCACTGCTGAGATGCCATCAGAAGAAAAGATAAAGTATAATGCAAACAATTTCAAAATAACTGTAAATCCAAAGAGGAAGGTAACAATTAAGTCACCTGTCAATAATCCAGTTCACAAATATATTTTAATAATCCATTTTAAGCAGCTTTTTAATAATCTATATTTTTATATTAAATTAGTTTTTTATCTGGGGTAACAATTAAATTATGATGAGTTTTCTTATAAATTTCATTTTTTTTTTCATACTTTTCTCAACTGAATCAATAGAAACGTAAAAAGTCAGCATGGACTCTCGCGTACCTGCGAGTAGCGTATTATCACATGCATGTTATCCGGTAACAAATAGAGCTTTAGCTAAAAAGTTTTCAATAGTATACGCGAAACAAAGCGATAGAAAGGCTCTGTTCAATGGACGAAAATTTCTCTCAGGGGAAAGTTAAGTGAAGATTTTATCCGTGAATTCAATGACAACGTTGGTTGGTGTTATGAATCTCAGCAGAGCAATTTCCTTAGAGAATTCAAAGATAGAGTTGTCTGGACTGTTATTATATCCCAACAGAACGTAAGTGAGGATCTCATAACGGAATTTCAAGATAAGGTCAATTTGTTACCGACAGAAATTAAGAAAGGATTTAATAAGAGAAGTCAAAGAATAGGTGGACTAGAAGAATATCTCTAATTTCCAAAAACTGAGTGGAAACTTCATATGAGCATTTATAAGTTACGTATATTGGCCACATATTTTTGAATAACAAAATTATCAGAAAGCTTTGCTAACGAATTCACACATAAATTTCATGAGGCTCTTATAAATGAAGAAAATTTAAGGCAGATTTATTTAGCTGAAATTGATGAAGAAATAGCGTAAGAGACCTGATAGAAATAAATACGTTACTGACATAGGCTATATCCACATGGCCCCAAGTTAATGTGTCTATTTTATTTTCTGTCGCATATCGCTTTTCATCCTTAGGTCTTAACGCTACCTTATTCGTCTTTATAGAACAGAACTCCTTACACAGCTCATCTCCCTATAATCTTCATTATCTTTAAATAGGCATGTCATAAAGTTATCTATCGCCATCGAGTTGTTAACAACGTTCTTCTTAATTTCCTTACATTCCACTGGATTTCCTTTTTTAGGGTCCTTAGCTGGGAAAGTATCGTATACAACTTCGATCATAGTCCTCAATATTCTTCTATAGGAACACCGTTTAATTCTATCTCTTTCTTGTTAACTAAGCTATAGCACTCGTGATCTTTATCGTAGTCTCTCGTATCGAATTGTTCAGCGTGCTCTTTAAATATCTCGTAGGGATCCTTCTTTGTCTCTACAAGGTAACTGTCGGTAACCATATAGAGTAAATTTAAATCTAGATTATACTTCTTAAGTTAATCGTAGTAGAATTCGTACATCAGTAACTTCGAAAGATCCAGTACTAAAATATCAACGTATATTGGCTTATCAAATGTTATTTTAGTTTTATACATATGTGAAAATAAGCAATCTTCATCGACTGTAGTAAACCTCTTAAACGTAAATTACTTAGCTTGCTTTAAAGCGAATTAAGAAGCTCTTCGTCTCTTAGCTTAGGTTTGCATCTGTTAGTGACTGTTTTAGTGTTAAAGTCTATATATATTTTGCAAAGTTACAAGTATGATAAAAATTACACAAATACAATACCATGTACTCAACGCAAATATGAAGTGTATCACACCGGCCAGGTCGCAGGATTTTTTTAATTCTCGTTGCGTCAAGTATATGTAGTTGCACAATAAAAAAATAATTTTCAAAGAAGAGTGAGATGTTGATGCCATGAAATAATTAATTAAAACCGTTTCAAAATAATCATTCTATGATTTATTACTATTAATCGAAAATATGCGAATATTAAAATTTCGAATTATAAAAATTAAAAAAAAAATATTCTCTTTTATAAGTTTACAAAAATACAATATAACCTTCTATGCTGTTCATGACGTATACAAATAAACAACCATATAATCTTACTAGCTAAACAGACATGTTAAACAAATTATCTGAACACTTTTTATTTCAGTGTGTCTGACTTTGACTCAAATTTTAAATAATAATAGCAACTCATTTACAAACAAAAATAATATTAAATCTCATGAATAAAATTAATTGTTGCTATAAAAAAAATAAAAATATAACATTTACTTCCAACCTATTATTTATTTCTACTGACACACCCAAATTTTAACAAACAACAGAAGATTAGTATTTTTAAATTTTCTTGTTAAATTAAATTATTTTCTTTAACTACCATTTACATTTATGTAGAGTGATTATATTTAAACTAAGTCTTTACTGTTCATATATAAGTTTCACAAACAAAAAATATAATTGTTTATTCATCACTTGCGTACTGCCGACGTTACCGAGTTCCTCCATAAGTCTTGGTGTGTGTGGTAAAGATGTTCGATCGGTCGGCAGACCAGCAGCGTGACGTTGTGTGAAGATATCTTGAGTCTGAGATCGCCCCAAAATTGCCGGTGGTATTTATACTGGACGGCGATCTGACAAATCCAGGACTGTTTTCGACCTGTTAGATATTGTCACTTCGTGCAAAGCGTCCTTTTAATTACATCATCAACATCATTTTTATTTGTTTTTGAATAACTTTTTATTGCCTGTGAGACACTGGCGCTAATTCCGCTTTCTACCGTTACGTACATTTGGTAGTTATGAATCTCTTAGTTAGCTATGGCGTTGCATGCCACGCTAACGAAGGAGCAGTCATATAGTGAACAGGATCCATCTTACAGTTTCTCAAACTTACGTCTCTAAAAAGTTTTCAAATATATCAGCTAGAAGTAATACATTTTGAATATTGTAGAGATCTGAACAATTGCCCAGTTTTCTCTCATAACATATGCCACACTGTTTAGATAGTAATTGAAATTTTCAACTGTGGTATCCTCGCCGTTCAAACTGTTACAGAAGCCTTCTGTTGAGTATATTTTAGTTTCCCAACACTATCTACAAATTCATATGGGAAAATGCCTTTACCACTTAATATTTTGACCACGTCCTCTTTGTCTCCATGCTGTGTATCCAATAGTTTACCTAAAATACTGTCTTATGTTATTATATCTTATGTTACCTTAATTATCTCTAATGAAATTATTAACATGCTTACCATCTTTTTTGAAGTCTCTTAGCTACTTATTCTATAGGTAAGGCCATGAATCTGAAAGTAACTATAAATGAAAGCTTTATAAATTCTGTTAGTATCCCATCTGTATCAAATTCGAATCCATATCCTGAATTAACTGTATAGTTTATATATTTTTCAGCCTGCATTATCTGTAGAATCTACTTTCCCATATTTTTACGCTAACTCTCCAATATACAGGTAAGTATCGCAGTCGCTCATACTATGACAGTATATGGGAATATTCTAAGGGAGCTTTAAATTCAAATTGCATGTATTATGAGTTGCCTTTATATTTTTCCGCTCAGATGATATTTATCTTTTACTTTGTTTTATATATATATATATATCAATAATATGATCAAGGTCATCTGAATAGTATAATGCCTTATTTTTATTTTTATCTGATTCCTCACAACTAAAACCTTTCTCATATGACATACATCAACATTTTGAAAAATCGTCTCTTCTTCCTCAGTTAGTTTTATCGGTATCTAATTTTCAGATTTAAACTAACGTGCAATGAACTTGGAAAATCTAGATAATTCTTTGATCTTCTCCAAGTCCTCTTCTGATTCAGCTCTATTGCATATGGACTTATAAACTTTATCGTTAACTCTTGAAACTAAATATATAGTGAATACATACACCTTACGTAAATGTGTCTTGATAGTATACACTTTACCAAGATCACTAGCACGCGTATCGAGCTTATATAAAGCACTGTCAAAGTCCTTACAGATTATGTATGAATGCTCTATTTTCTTACAAAATTTTTAAGAATAAACTACATAAAGAAGCTATTCTAAATTTTTAGAAGACGGTTGCAGTATACGGAAGCGACGTGTAGACAACAAGGAAAGCGACTGAAATGAGCTGAAGAAATGAAATGATGTAGTCGTTGTGGGTTAAAAATAGTGACAGTAAAAACTCGGAAATATGAATAATTTCAACGTATTTGGGAACAATGGAAGACAACGGCAGAAAGAAGCACCGTAAGTTATGAGATGATTGGCTCATTGGTAGCCTATAAAAATATCTAATTAAAGCTGTAACACTCAGTCTGGAAGGCGATTCGCTTTGTGATTATGCGTGTAATTTTACAAATATAATTACAATACAAGTTTAATTAGCCATACTAATTTTTTGAATTTGCAAAGTGAATATATGAGAAAGATTTCGTGCAAGAAAGCCACAATGTTTAAAGCTATTTGAAACTTAAGAAATAAAAAACAAATCTGAAGGAAATAGTTCTGAGATGTCACTAAAGGAAATAATTGAAACGAAAAACATAAAGGCACTAATTGGGCCAACATAGCCGTGTGGCTGAGGTCTATATCTTTACTGCCAAATACCCTCACGTCTTGTCAAATAATCCCCAAGTGATGACTGAGGATAGTTACCCTGCAGTAGTCAGAGAAAATCTTATTTTTTATCAGTGAATTCCGTATTTAATTTTCAATTACTAAAACTTTTGAAGAATAGATTATTTTAAAAACAGTTTATCTTAAATTAACCTCATTAGGAATAATATTAGCTACTGCTATGTTCAGTGGTAATATTTTCAAGTAAATAAATTCAAAATTTTTGAAAACTTGAGTTTATGAAAAGTTTTATAACTGTTTGTATAATATAAATTCACAAAAATGTTTCAAGGTCGCCTAAATAAACTAAATTTTCCACTGACTTGAGTGCGGGCGCATGTGTGTGAGGGATAGATAGAGAGGGGATAAAAAGAGGTTTTGTTTTGTGCGGGCATCACGAATTTGATCTTTCCAAGATCGAATGAACTACACATCTACACTCTTCACGTGACTACACATTTCCTAAAATTGATATATGACAATGCTTAACATTCATATAGCCTATTGACAGCATTTAAAAATTTTGGGAAATTATTAAGTATAAGCAGATTACTTTGTGGCAGGCAAAGTAACCACACACACGCGCGCGCGCGCACACATAAATATAGTGACTTACTACCACAACACGCGTTATCTTGGATATAGCACTGAAGATCTAAAATACCGACAAATAGATTTTGTTTATTGCAAATAAAACAGTAAAAACTTTTATTTTTTACAGAACGTTACAAATTACAAGTGCATTTTGCGAATTGGCAAAATTTTCTGTATAAAAATGATTTATGAGAATGAAACTGCATTGAAATTGTGGCGTTTGTGTATACTACATCTTTGGGTGGCGTAGTTGAAACATTATTTTAGACAACAAAGACATAATCACACACACACACACTGACACACATCAGGAACAACTGGTAAATCGATTACTTCTGGCAGCGGGAAGAATCGTATAAAATAACGGTCGAATGTATTCGTTTTTGATTAACACTGGAACTGTTTTATCAAACATGAAAATGTTCAGTACAATCAGTACTTATTACGCATTGGAAGTCTCACCAATTAAACTGACCAGACATGTGACCGTTTTTGCCTAATCTTAATTGTGACTGCGACAATAATCGTAAAACATTTGATGATTGCTTTCTTTAGTAATACAACGGCGTTCACAGTTCAGTCTGGTTAGTATTGTTATTGGTAACGCAACATGTTCAGTAGTATCCAGTTTCTGTGTTTTGTGTTATTGAGTGTTCTCGAATTCAGTGTGTCGCACGTTTGTGACCCAGCTTTGGGTACGTAGGCCTAAATATTTCTATTACTTATGTTTGACTAAAAGTCTAATCTGAGTTTGATTAATTGTGTAATAGCTATGAACTAAAATTTTTAACATAATACTTTCAGAATTTAAATTAAATAAAACACTTACATTGGTATTAAGTGTAATCTTTCAGCTAAATGAAGTTAAATAATATGTCATTAAATACTCCTTAAACAGATGTTTTATTGAATTCTAATTAGAGTAGGTGTGTTCGGTATTAAAAGACTTTAATTTTTGTTTCTGTAGTTAGTATATTATTTTTATTTAATTCGTTGATCTGTGTAACACGCTGAGGCACAGTACTATCAAAGGTTGCCCACACTTGTCATTCGTTATCAACAAACAGCAAGGACTGGAATATATCTGTTTCCCGTCGCTTTAGTAATACGTTTGGGACAAATAAAGAGGGCAAACAGTATGAAATAAAATTTATGGTATAAACGTAGTTTATTAACTTTGTAATACACCTTTGTGTTACCTGCTTTTCTGTTGTGTTCCGACTGTAGAATTGTGTATATAAAATTAGCACATTTTAACTTTGTAAAATTAAGCAGACACGATCAAATCAGAATATCAGTAGTAATGTACATTTGGATTGACATTCAGAAGGGTCAATCATGATGCTCAGAAATCCGGATAATTGATCATTATATTTTAAGAACATGAAGTACTTAAATAAAGACACAGAATCCGAGTGCTTTTATTGAATTCTTTGTTATGAAATATCAGTATACAATGTTGAACAGGTACCTCCTGTATTAAAATACAAAAATTTAATACACCTGTTTATTACAAAACATAAATTACGGAGTAGGTACGCAGCATAAAAAATGTATGGCGTATCTTTCCAAGTAGAAAATACTGTATAAATAATCACAATCCATCACAAAAACTACTGAGAATACAGTTTTTATTAGTAAAAATCTTTAAATTTTTAAAAATTACAAAACAACCAGTAATGATATAATTTGTGTATACAACTAAGAATGATTAATTATGTATTAATTAAGTATGAATTAATTACGACCATTATGTCTTTAGTCTCTCTTTTGTTATACGTGCTTCAATCATTCAATTTCAGTTATACTGCCCTCATAAGCCAAAAAGAGGAATCTCAGTTTCGTCTGATTTTTCTTTCTATTTATTAATATACAAATGTAAGTATCACCTGTTCGTAAGAAAAACAAGGAAGCTTATCATCAAAAGACTAATACGTTCCATAGCAATAAAACACATTGATCCCCCATACGTTAAAAACAGAAAAAATGTTATTAATTAAAATAGATGAGCTCTTGGCTTAGGGTAGTAGTATAATTATGTACTATACTGCATAACTAATTAATTGCAAAAAAGGAGAATCTCGTCGGTTTAGCAGCAAACTTCAGGTAATAATTCTGTTACGTTTTTATTTAATCTACTCTTAAAAATTGATTTCTCGTGAAAAAACAAAGTTACATGAATATCTAAGATGTTTTCTAATAGATGTTAGTTTCTGTCAATTGCACGCGTGGAATAAAAGCCGAAATTGACCCACCGTATAACTGGACATCTTGGTAACTCTCGACATTCTGATGTATATTTGTCGTTACCGTAGTTAAACGTTGTTTCTGAAAACAATTACAAATTTCTCTGACAGTATGGGGGCTTATACTATGCCTACTATTATGTCTTGCAATTAAAAACATATTATCTGGACTAACACAGCATAGTAAGAGGTGGGTATAGATCTTTTTCTCAGAAGGATGACAGTCGTCATCAAAGCAACTGTTACCAGTGGCAATTGATTTTTATCACGTGTAAGTGTAATTACGTTGTTTACATAAACAACGGCTACGTCAACAGCAGAATGACAATGACACGACGGTCGGCCCCATTTAAAGCAATAAGCTGCGGTTGATGTATACTGATTGTGGCAACGCAGGTGCAACGTGGACTCAAAACGGTAATCTCGTATTACTAGCGGTGCAACTTGATTGGAGCTCAGAGACAGAAAGTACAGCGAAATAAAAATAAAAATTAATTTATAATTGCAATTAGAATTAATAATTGCAATTAATTGAAATTGCAATTAGAATTACAATAAACGTATTTTTAACCTTAAACATCCTTAAACATAAATTTGAATTGAAATTAATTAAAATAACAATTTGTACATAGTATTATTTTAGTTTTCTCATATCACTGATTGAATAATGTGCCTTATAGTTAACGGGCAATAAGTCTGTTAATATGAGGGATGTCTAATATTCGGCCGTAGTTGTGCTAGCTTTATTACACATACGTTCTTTACGTTAAATAAAAAGTACAATAATATAGAAGATAAAAATAATTTCTGGTTCAAAATTATGCACACGTAAGTAAACCTCATTGTAGTTTTGTAGTGTACTGTAGAAGATATTGTGAGGGAGGAGAGAAACAGATGACAAACAAGATAACATTTTTCTTCTATTTGTTTAGTATTATCGACAGTTTCTGAGAATGTTTGCAGTATTTTTGTACTTCCTGTCGGAGCTTGGTAAGAAACTTAACAGGCCGAATCCGTCCATGTAATACATAGTAGCCTATGTATGTTCCATGCACACATGTTCCGTTTGTAAAACGACATCGACACGTTCAGTCCGCGTGGACGCGGGGTTGTCACAATTTGTATTCATCAACCAAAACTTATCACCTTCAATCGTGTTGTTACCTTCATTCTGCTGCAGGTAAGAGACGTTCAGAAACAAGTCAAAAACATAACAGCATGGGTGGAGTTAAAAAACCCTTGATGGCTGCTTCTTTGCCGACGATAAAGCGAGATACCGGTTAATTGTTAAGTCAAGGTAATAGTCACGACAGTGATGTGTGAATTTTATTACATTCACCATGCATATTTCAGAAATGGATTTGAAATTTTCATGAAATCTTCTCGTGTTTGTTTTTTATGATTATTGTTAAAATTGTTACATTAAATTGCGTTTTGTAAACTAGCTGTTATATACTTTTTGCCTGAAAAAATATTTATTAACCTCTTCATTATGTTTCATTTTGTAAATGTAGGTTAAATAACTGTAATGTATATAATGTATTACTGTAATTTAAACAACTATTCATAAATAAGGGAAAGATAATAGAATATTTTTGCAAAATAAAATTATTTATTAATGCATTTGTATTAAAATAGTTTTAGAAACCCCTTGGTATCAGAAATATAAATAAAACATTGTAAAAATATAAGCACATGATGTTATTTTTCTGTTTCTCAAGCAGCAAATTTTTTAAATTGTTCATTTGACAGGTTGAAACTTGTCTTCCTGCTGTTTTAAGACACCATATTTACGTTCCATCTACATTGGTATCTTTCCTTCATATTCTTTATACCTTTGTAAAACCCTTCTCCTAATTCTTCATTCATATCACCAAGGTTATATGGGTAAACGTGAGGATATAGGAAATGGATCTTTATTGCAACCTATTCTCCCAACATATTCTTAACTACTGTCATGTAGTTTGCATCTTTACGGTTCCCAAGAACATTGTGCGTTTAATAGTAAAGGTTTTCTAGAAGCTTTTATGTTGTCATAAGATTCCTTTAGATGAGCAAAATTAGCTGTTGGAATAGATCTATACAAGATACCATTGTGTAATACAGCATTCCTTTTAGGCATCTTTTTGAGGAGTCTATAAGAAGCCTCCAGTCTACTGGATTGCAGTGGATGCCGAAACAATTCATCAAGCCAGCCTTGTTAGTAAAATAAACCTTAACCCCTTCCTCTTGGAAAAACTGGAGAAACTTTGTTTAAACCACAAAAAGCTGTCAGTCAACCAGGAAGCTCAGCTGATTCTTTAAAAGGTTTAAGTCTCGAGTTATGTCATTGAGTTCACGCTGACTGAACATTCGAGGGGCGAGTTCATTACTTGGGCAATGCTCATCCGATTCAGGATAATTTGTATGATCATAACGGCTGTGTATAACTATTTTATCTAGATTTGAAGACAGAGTGGACACTGGGAGATTCTCATTATGTGCTACAGGCTAACAGCTGAAGGGATATTTGAATACATATTGTTACGTAATGCAGAAAAGTGTTACGCCATTAGGGAACGTTCTGGTACATTATAGAATGTTGTTCTACTCTATTCCCGCAGCTGTAATGCGTACGTGACGCTCGACGTGTGAGGCAGTATTACGTAATGCGGAACGTCTCGTGCGTTCGATGGTGTCGTTCTAGAAGCTTCTCAATTAGCCCAACGGTGCGTGTTTCTGCGAAGGCCGTGCCGAAGTGTCCTCTAGAATTTTCGATGGCTTGTTAAGGACGCATATTATGGAACCCTGCAGACTATAAATAGCCCATACCTGGTGCTCAGTTATTCAGTTATTGTCGGGCGATTACACAGTGTGTGTTTGAGTTATTCTCGGCGATATACTCAGTGCGGTTCGAAGTACTGTAGCGAAGTGTTGTGTGTTTTATAATTGTGCGGGACAATTGTAATACAATTTTGTTTTATATTAGTCAACATTTTTATTGCGTGTGAACAATTTTTATTTGATTTGTTGTAAGAGACGATCTTGTTGATTACAAACTGTTTAATTGTGATAATTATAGCTGGTGATTAGTGACTTCATTGGTGTCAGTTTCCACTGTACCATACGACGATCAAGGAGACCGTCGTAACAATATTTTTTGTCTTCCTTTAGACTAATTAAACTCATTAGTCATACATCAAAGGTAACAATCGTCCACATGATTTTTATGTTCTCTCCATAGTATGGGAATGGCAAAAGGCGTAGTTTTTTCTTCCCATAACTCCATTGTCTTAGTGCTGCAAAATTTCATGAGGAGACCAACGTTTGGCCTAGTACCCTATCTTAACCCCAAACTATGCACCGTGGGCTTGTAATATCTTGGTCTCTCTTTTAGAATAATTTCCACAAATTAAACAGCATATGTTTGCATTATTTAAGCACCTACATGAACCCATTCTGTTGACAGCCACAATATAAATACAATGTGAATAGCACAATTGCAAGAGTAAGTGAATGTAAACATAACCTCAACACAGCAATTAAAGCTGTCTGGCCATATGGTATTTCAAGGGAATCTGCTGATTGTTTTAGCAGAAGTACCAGCTGCTCACTGAAAAAAAAACAAAATACCCTCACTTTTCAACAGTAAAAAGTGACTGCAAAAATGGAAAATGATCTTTACCGATTTGTAAAAAACTAGACGATTTGAAATCAGGATCGAAAAGCTAGCCAGACACACAAAAATTTATACAAACTTCAAATATGTCTCAGATTGACGTAATTTTTTTAGCATTGTATGATGATTCCCCCTTAGAATGGACTCCTTATTTCAATGGACTCGATACTTTTCAGTGACATCAGCGATGAGTGCATTACATTAAACAAGGTTTGATACTGAACGCAAACGTTTAGGAAAATCAAAATGAAAGCCTACTCTTCTCCTGTTTATAGGAAGCTCACTATACTGGCTTTAAGATAACGAATACGTGGATGCTTTTTCCTTTAATTTACTACTATAAAAAGGTATAATCCGGCGTTATACAAGTCTCAGTAACATGAAGTATGTATATAATCAACATTACATTTTAAACTGAGATTTCATCTTTACTTTGACAGATAATTCATTTAAAACTTCTAATTAACTGTATATATAACTGTATTATATAAAATTTGAATCCAGCAAGTGGAAAAGTTTTGTTATTCCTTTCCTTATACCTTTTGCATTTTCCCAGTTAGATTGTAATCTGACCACATCAATCGCTATAGTGTTATCCTTACCCGTACTTGAACAGACGTGTCAGAAATTTATTCCTATTAATTCAAATTAACGCTTTCAACTATCGGTCTTGTAGTAACTTGCTTAAAGTATAATTTTAGAGTAAACATCAGAATATGTTTATTTATCGTGACAATTTTGTGATCTGTCTCCCAAAGAACAACGTTCAAAATCTGTTAAAATCTCATTGCTAATTATGATTGTTTCTTGAAACAAATCAATATCAACGTGTTCAGATTATAGAAGAACTGTTACCATCGAGATATCTTCACTCAAGCTTGTCGTTGAACGATCCTGAATGTCGGCGTAGATGATCAACCATTCCATTTGCTATTTTCGCCTCCTCTTATTAATATTCCAGGTTTGTCAATCTTCCAGTCAAAGTTATTTTCAACAGTCTCCTCCAGCACCACGTCTGAATTTTTTTCTTTTCATTTGTTCTTAAGGTTCTAGTCCCTGAACGTAAGTTGGCCTACCTGTACTCCAGATTTACAGAGACACTTTATTTTATTAAAAGGTTTTACTTTTTAAGAAAAATGCCTTCTTTGCTTCTTCTAATTATGTCAACGGCGCTTTCACCATCTGATGTTATAGCGCTCCCCAGGTTGAAAGTACCTTCAATAACTTTTCTTCTTCGACCCATATCTTTGCCTTATGATCTCCGTCTCTCGTGATTTCATTATTTTAGTTTTAGTTTTATTTAATTTTAACCCAAATTTGCATTTTGTTCATATGGGTGAGTGCTTTTTCATTTTTTCCCAATATTCTTCTGCGATTTGTATCACACGCTTTTCACATTCGTCCAACTATTCCTGCATTGTATGCTCTATGTATAATTTGAACACAGGTCACATCCCTTCCGACCTTTGCCTGTAATCCGTCTTGACTTTGTAGAAGTACAGAATTATTCTTCTGTCTCTGTAGTCTACCCTTAATATATATCCATATATTATATCCATGACCACTTTAAACATTGCGTTCCAGTCTACGTTAGCAAAAGCATTTGAATATGAATGAACGCTATCGACATAGTTCTCTCTAATTAACTGCATTTTGTAAATTGTTTATTGCGGAAAAGACACTATAAACACATGTAGTAGGCATCCTATTAATCCTTCTGATTTTAGATTTAGTAACACTTCTGAAAAATATGGTTTATTTTAAACGATTCGAGAACGTGTTATGCAATTAAATTTTTTATACCGAAAGAAGAGTAAACTTAGGTAGTATAGCTAGATTGTCTAATTAACTTTTTATATATAGTAGTTTATACATACTTTACAAAGTATTCAAAGTTACTAGAGTCATAATATGTAATATAAATTTGGGTTTAGGTATCAGAACCGATAAGACTATAACGAAGGAAGTAGAAATGGAAAGATTTATCAATGATACTATGCACGAGAATCCAATTGTTATTTTCTCTAAATCGTATTGTCAGGTTTCCAATAATGTGAAACAGGTATGATCAAATTTATTTTTAAATTCTATTTTTATTTGGTGTTTTGTGTTAATACGTTCACTCAGAAGCTGGAAAATTTCACTGGATTATATTAAAACGTTGATTAAGGCATTTAGTATGTCAAACATTGTAACTACTTTTACAGTGGAAATGTCAAGGAGTACTTTACGGCTTCCAAATATTGACAGGAAAAACATATTGTCTCCGAGAAAAAAATTATTACATAACTTTAAGCTGACAAATTGCGATTGAACGGTGTTACAGAAACTTGGCTAAAAAAATCGAATAAGCATATTTCCTTAAATCAATCGCAGTTCTTTTCATTAGTCAGAATTATTACGACTTTTATTATTGAGAGACACTGAAAAAAATCTTTAATGAAACAGTCAATCACTTAAGAAAACTAAATACTTTTAATGGAGGTAAATACAATATTAATATAAATTATAATTTACGTATTCAACAACTTTTAAAATTATTTATTTATATTTCTTAAGAACTATGTTTGTTTGTCCCCCGCCTTTTTATTTACGGCTTGTATTAAACTGAACGGTTTCATTCTATTTCTAATCAAACACATCGCAATCAGAATATTTTGTATTAAGCGACTAAAATACCTTTTGTAACCATTTATTACAATTTAGTAATGTCCCATAGAATTCTCAAAAGCCTGTTTATTATTTCTAAATGTGTTACGTAATTCTCAGCTGGGTCCTTCTTGAAACAATCTCTTGAAACGTCGACACTCGCAGATGACACAGCTATCCCGGTCTCGCATACAGATCCTGCTGCTACTTCGGAAAGCTTACAAAACGGCGGAAACGAAATCTTATTTATTAGCAATTGAGTACTCCAGTTAGCGTGTTTTGTCAGTCAAAATATCAAAACGCTTCAAAATTCAGGAAGCGAAGGAAATTATGAAGAACTTTATAACATAGGTAAAGGAAGAAGTGGAATATTGGTTCACAATATACAAAACCTGATGTTCACTTTGAAAATCCAAAAGAAGAGAGAGAAGACTAAAAACTCATTGAGAAGACACCAAGTTTCTAATTACAAAACGTTAAAGACAAGACTGGTATATTAAACAGTTGGTAGTAATTAAACGGACTGCACATGACAATATATGACGACAGATAGATGACTTATAAACTGTGAAGTTTGGTTGTGCGACCCTTGCTTTGCAAAATCATTAATGTTCTGATAGTATAAAATGCTAATCTACCTAGTTTGATGGTAACGTTTATGAACTCCTTTCATTTTGTCAAGGAATATTTTAAATCAAGAAAGAAAAAATCCGCTGTGTCAAATGTAATATAGTTATAAGTAGTAATATAGTAGGCCTAAGTGCTAATTAGACAGAAGGAGGCTACTAATATAAAACAAGAATTTTTTCAAAGTTAAAAATATACAATTAATTTTAAATTTATACAACTACATCTCAGTACAAGTATTAGGAATGTTTATTGTTCATTCCTTATAGTTTATTATTCCTTGTTAATATCTCGCAACTTACAAGACATGGTATGTGATCAAGCCCACCTTCCTCCTTTTTGCACTGGTGTGTTCTTTTGTCGTGTTTTGTGGTGTCGTTAATCTTTCCCTGCTTTCAGTCATTATTTTACAATCACAGTTTTTCCATTATTATTTTTGTCATGAATATAACTATGTTATCGTGACAGAGTCTATAGAATTACATTATTCTCTTTTGAAAGTCATTGATTTCTATTGGTTTAAAATATCACTTATTTAACTTAGTACTGGGTATCTGGCAGTTCGGATTACCAAATTACTAACGTAGCGTGATTTCCCTTCAGAGGGACACGTATTAGTACTTCTTTAAAAACATATTTTGAAAAGTAAATATCAACTATTTTGTAACATAATATAAAGGTGTTTTGAGAAATATATTCGTGTATTAAACAAATGTTTACACTAATTTATTTAAGGAAACGTCTTAATGTGGCGAGCAGGTTTGCAAACTCTGCAGTTTTGTGCTTTATAATTGAATACTGTATTTCTCTCGTAGTAATGGACAATCGGTGAAATGATACAAACTTTCTATCAGCAAATTAAACGTGATACTCTTTTTATCGACAGATATTTGATAAACTGGAGAAGCGTTATCACGTAATTGACATCGACAAGAGAGCAGAGGCAGGAATTATTCAAGATATACTGCTAAAATTGTCCGGAAACAAAACAGTAAGTGATATTGTAAGGTAACCGCCGTTAATGGCTCAATAAAATTGCAAATAGTTTTGGTGTGTCATAAAAATGTATTCATTTGACAGACACACACTCGCATGCGCGCACATAAATTCATCACTAAACACACACATAGAGAATTAGTATACACAAACCTAGACTCCTAAAATTGTTGGAAATTTATATATTACATACACACAGTACACATTCGTGACGCCATAGAAGACAATACATTTCATTATTGTTTACTAGTTATACTAACTTACACCTGTCCAAGTATTATTTTACTTAATTAATTACGGTAATTGTCATTGCACCTTGTGCGCGAGCGTTCGTATATGAATGTAATGGCGACACATTGACTGTTATCTTCATATTATTGTTTCCACGTATAACTGTACGACTATATAATATTTGTAGTGTTATATCTTTATTTAAATCGTACACTCAGCGTTGTAGCGAGATTGGAAACTTTGGGACGTTCTACTGTATAATCGATTGTTCCAATAATAGGAGAATTTTAATATTGAGATCGATCCTCGATTAACTCGTTTAGCTAGCTAAGTGGGTAAAACACACACTTATTTCAGAATTTCTTAAAATATTTTATACATTCCTATTAAATCAGCATGTATGTAGTTATACGCTTCTATATTATGATACCTGAAAGCCCTGTCGTGGGTTGTATGTTCTTAGGCTTTACCACATTTACCAGTTTCCTACGATATTACTTGTAACTATCAGGCGGGAAGGTAATGTATTTCCCTTCACCATGCAAGCTGGCAGCTTACACCTTTTCTCATACTATTTCTGCAGTTCTCACAAGGAGCAGTTTACAATTATTAATAAAGTGTCTAATCGTTTTCAAGTAGACGTTTATTCGTGTTACGTTTAATATGCTTTCTTTTTCCTGCATCTCAATACTTCTAATTTCACCTTCAATGTTTGTTTCTATGTTTTTCTATTAATAAGTTACCACGCAGATTCTAAGCAAGATTTATCTGCTGCATTTCTATCTAACTGCAAACAAGTGTTCATTGTTGTACCCATTAAATAAGCATAAATATTGCAACAATAAATATATTTGCATATTACCTAAGCCAGTATTTTTGTAAATAATTAGTGTAAGGGAAATACGACGAATAGTTTTAAATATTTTGTGCGTGTGCAGGCGATAGCCTGTCGAAAGTGTACACCTGCCCCGATAGTGTAAAACGTTCGGCTCGTGTACAGCTGATGCGTCTGTGTGTCATACAGCGTCTGTGTGTCTTTGTGTGTATGCCAGTGTCGACCTGCATTGTACTACAAGAGGGGAGATACGTACGAATTGTTGGTTTTGTCATTAAATGAGGTTCTGACAGGATTAAAATAAATTAATAAATACGCTTTTTACTTGTTACCAAAGACATATTACAATTCTTTGACATAAGACAACCAAAGACATATCACAAAAACATAACACTATTAGATTAAGGACATTTAAACGCATATGGTGATGCAAAACTATTGCAGAAGAGTGCAATAATAAAGATGTTATATAAATTAATGTTAATTACTACCATAATTAACTAGTAATTAACGAGTGAGTTATATATAAATGACGAGTGAAAAATTACGAAGGTAATGCAACACTCGGGTAAAGATTAAGTTTTCGTGATCGCGAAAACAGAATAAAAAGTGATCAGTAAAAAAAAAGGACGCTACACTCGAATTGACAAAATTTAACATATCAAAAACAATACCTGACATGTCAGTTTGCCGTCTACTGTTAATACCTCCGGCAATTTTGGGCGAAGTCAGACTCAAGATATCTTCACACGACGTCACTCTCCCCGTCTGCCGATCGATTTGAACATCATTATCATCATCTGCAATACACCACAATTGACGGAGGAGCACCGGATCATCATCCACAAGAAGCCATAGAGTACCGAGAACGCATCAGAATCATCATCATCGTCATTGTCATTATTCAGGACGCACAAATACGTACACACGCAACGGTAACTTGGACAATAAGCAGATGACAAATGACCAATTATATTTTGTGCAAAGAACTCATAAAGAACATAATATAAGATAATACAGACTTAAAGACCTAAATGTAAGTAATGTAAATATTCTGAGTAAAAGATGTAATTGTAAATTTTGGTTAAAAATAATAATTTTCTTCTGTTGAATTTTACAAATTGGGTGTGTCATTAGAAATCATAAATATTCTTAAAGTAAATGTAATTTTTTTTGTAAAATATTAATAGCAACAAGTAAATTTTATTTTAGTAAAGTTAATATTATTTTATAAATGAGTTGCTATTTTAAAAAATGAGTCAAATTCAAACACCCATGTTATTAACTAACCGGGATCGCCAGCTTCGAACACGCAGTTGGTCACGTCTCGGCGGCTGCTGATGCCGGATTTTCTCGCCTCGTATTCTTCAGGTGTCACGCGCCGTGTCGCTGGTACCGGAGAGCAGACGTAATGAATCGCTGTTGCCACAATATATATATATATATATATATATATATATATGGTTATATATGGTTGTATTTACAAAAACAAGCATTATATATATATATATATATATATATATATATAATGCTTGTTTTTGTAAATATACGTTTTCTCTTCTCACAAATTACAAATATTGTATCTAACTTTATATTATAGTAGCATGTTTTCTGTTTATTAGGAGTGAATCCAGAAAGATATCTTTGAGATAGCAATTCTGGGGGACATTGAAAGAACGAATGCTCATTGTTTCAAATTTCTTACAGAAAAATCTGCTTTAACCCTGAAGTAGAATCTTTCACTATTTTTATCAAAATTCTTGAATATTTTGAAAACAAACTAAGCTTTAAAAAAATAGTATTTCATGAAAATTGATGAAAATGTTTATCAAGACTTTTTCTGGGGGAGTGGAAATTTCTGCCTCCTTGGATCCTCCCCTGGAGTATTTTGTTATACGCTGATTTATGCAAAATTATTATCTTTGATTTTCACACATCTATTTTGAGCAACACATCTGATAAAATGTTACTTCTGTTTGACAGATACCAAGAGTGTTCGTGGTAGGCCGTTGCCTTGGTGGTGCTAGAGAAGTTATAGATTTATACGAAAGTGGTACATTGGCACAGCTCTTGGAAGATCTGCAATGATCTTTATTTAACGGATATCTGTTAAGTGCTTTTTCATATTCTAAAGTAAATACCTTTTTAACATTTATGACAATAATATGTGTAGACAACAGTGAAATAAAATGTTTGTTACAAATTGTATGTATAAAACTAAACTTACATAGGCTAAACTATTATACAATCGGGAGTTGAAAAGTTGATTTTCTGATAATTCAGGCAGCGACAGTTTTTACTTACTACTCGAGTACGGAGGAAACTTATTTTTAAAAGATGTTTATTTTTTATTTTGCTTGAAGCTGAAACTACAACACAATTTTTGCACGGAACGTTGTACATGAAGTAAACGGAGACGTATAAAGGTTACGTTTGGATTAAATTTAACATTGAATTTGGTGTAAAAATAATGTTTCAACTTAAACGTATTTAAGAACACAGAAATCTTTTGCACTGACTTGTGCCCACGTCAATGTTCAGGGTTTACACACAAAGGAAAAAAATCTTAACCAGGGGTAATTTAACAGAAAAGTAGTTCCGTAGTATCGTGTTTTCTGACGATTTCCCCGTAACTGATCAAACATTTAAGAAGTCATTCTGATAGCTTGGAAATGTTCTAGAAAAACTTAACAAAAGCAGTCCTCGAACAAAACTGTCCTTAAAATGTCTATGTTTTGTCTGAAATATTTAATTAGCAATACACTTTTGATAAATCATACATATCAAAAGTAAAGAATAAAAGATATAGCTTTACTTTGGTTACGTGGTACCTTGATTTCATGACTTCCGACTGTGGTATTACTCCTGTTTGATGTCATAATATTATGATTACCATAACTCGTATGCTGCTGTTTTTAATGAAAGGTTTAAGGCTTATTTATTTTATATAATAATGAAACTTTCACTTGTGAACTTACTTGTCTTTTCTCGTCGAACGCGTTTCGGCGTAGTGTTCGCCTTCGTCAGCTTAGAGACAGACTGCCCAAAGGTTTACAAGTGAAAGTTTCATTATTATATAAAGTGTAGTGCTGTGAAAAAAGATGATGAACAATCAAGACAACTTATTTATTTATATCAATCTTCATCATCACCGACGTTTTGGTGTAAAAGAACAATTTCAATAATTTTTAAGTTTTGTTTCAAATCTTGTTAAAACCTGTCAAGCGTTTAACGGACGACATTATTGCATGACCTGCTAAGTGACGCATATTCACGTACTATACAAGTGTTGCCACACCACTGTGTGGTTTCAACTGCTGTCAAATTGCTGCTTTAAATGCGGTAATCGAAACTTCCCACGTCATCACAAACCCATGAAAATTTTTAATTGTTAACATTTTTTCTGCTTTAGAGTTGTCTCAAATTTTGAATCATATTTCTGCTTTAATGTCCACTGGAATTATATATTTCATTTTTATAAACGGAAAGGGCAGAAACAGAGTGAGTGAGAGAGAGAGAGAGAGAGAGAGAGAGAGAGAGAGAGAGAGAGAGAGAGAGAGAGAGAGAGAGAGAGTGAGAGAGAGAGAGAGATATGATATTCTGATTGTAGGATTTTGTGTCTACTTCTCAGGTGGTCTTGTGACACTGACAGTTTATGCAGACGATTTAAAATCTTAAGGGTACTTGATGTCAAAGGAAAACAAAACAAAACTTCATTTTTAGCATTCATTCTAAACACAATAACTTTTGTGAAATACATATTTTAGTCTATGGCGACAATAATTTTTAAAAAATATTGTAATAAGTGTAAACAACATTTTGTGCAAAAAACGAAAAACATGTTTTAATTAATATTATACACAACATGCTTACCCAGCTGTCATCTGTTGAAAATATTAATGGCAATAGATATAGCGATTGCATATAAACAAGCAAACTGGATAGTCGCAGCGACTGCTCCTGAATTGCTAAATGTTTATACACATTTTGCATGTACTTTCTACAATTTGAGCATATATAAATTTCCATATTTACAAGCGCTGATATGTGTGTTGTGTGTGTGTGTGTATATAGGCCTAATATAATTTCCATTTTTACAATATACAAGCGCTGATATATGTGTATATATATATATATATATACGCCTAATATAATTTCCATATTTACAATTTACAAGTGCTGATATATGTATGTGTGTGTCTATATATATATAGCAACAATAGTGGAACCCGGGGCAGAACGGGGTACCAAGTTGAAAATATGTTTTAAAAATACAAAAGGGTTAATTAAGAAAGCTGCAAATTTTTCCATGAACACATTATAGTGTAATAATCACAAAAATACAATAATATTGTAAGAAAACAAAAGAACAATATTTTTTTCAAAAACAGAAAATTATGTCATTTGCCCCGTTCTGCCCCGGGCATGGGGCAGAACGGGGTGGTAAAGACAAGTAATTATAAAAACATACAAAACTAGTGGAAATGCAGAAAAAATAAGTTTGCTCTATATTTATTTAGTTTTAAGTGACTATAAAGGTTTAACTACAGTTTTCATTGATTATGTCCTTTTCTTAAGCCTATTCACAAAATTCACACACTAGGACAGCCTCATCATCTTCGCTATCTATTCGCGCACAGGAATTGTGTGCCCATTTTGTGCACATGGAACAAGCGACCCAACCTTCAACTGACTTTGAGTAAAATTCACCGCAATACCATTCACTCGTATAAACATTCACAATCAGAACAATCCTCAGAATCACTCTCGTTAGTTTTGGGCTCTCTCTTCAGCTCCTTCTTTTTTCCATTTATCTTCAGGCACTTTCCTTTGTTTTTTCCATTCTTAATTTTATTCTCTTTCTTAAATAGTTTTATCCTTGCTCTTTCTTCTTTGGCAAAGTTCTTTTCCTCTTTTTCCTTAATAGCGGCTTCTAACTCTTTTTTGTATGGGGAATCTGTTAAGACAGCGGTCTTCCCCCTCTTCCGATTCGTCCTTTTCGCCCTTTCTTTAACTTTTGGAATAGGCATTAGAATTTCAGGTGAAACATGAAATGAAGAGGCCCTGTTGTCAGTTGTCATCCAAGAGCACCCAGGAGTGGCACAATTAGCCTCATTAAATCGGACCTTCTTAGCCGGTGTGTCATCATTAGAGTTGGCTGAAACCTCGCCAGCTTTATCATCCAACCTGATAGTCATGTCTTTTTTAACTGATGTGCTAGGCGAAGGCAATTCCAATTGTTCAGCTCCAGATATGATCACCTCTTCACTTGAAGGCCTACCAAGAACGATGTCAGTTGTGTCTGCTGGGAGAAAATCGGCGTCGGTGTATATGGATGGGTCAGTTGGCCATATTCCTGTAGCTTGGAAACCATTAATAGCAGTTTTCATTGTTGCGCTTTGGATAAAAGCTGATCCAAAAAGCGTTGAAATTTGAAAGAGAGTTACGACTTTCCCTGTGTTGCTTCGTAGCCATTTTCAAAGCTCATCGCTGTAATGAAGACTTAAAGGCTTCATAAAAGAAACATCAAGTGGCTGAAGTCTGTGAGAGCAATGTGGTGGTAGACATAGCAACGAAACGCCACTCACCCTCGCGTAGTCTATAAACCACACACACACAGGTAAAGACCTAAGCAACAATATTCTGTGGTCAGATCTTTGAAAACACATTTGCAAATGCCTGTAATCAATCAATTTGCAAACACAGGAAGTACCATTTTGACTAGAAATTCTCTGCCGTTTCAAACCTCTCACGGTGTGTTTGCTCGAACCTGTTCGAGATTGTCGAGACTGGAAAAACGTATGATTTATTTGAACAACCAATCAGAAGCCCGTATTTAAAACAGACGCCAACTCAAACCGAGGGGTAGCGTTACTCTTCGATCGGATCTTCAATGCGCTAGTCGTATATAAATTACGTGCAGAAATTTTTCAATCACGCAAAGTTGTATTTAAGAAAGAAATTCGAGAAGTAGTCCGCAGTGAAGATGAACTAGTACCGTTCAACAACTCTCGCTGTGTAAAACAACATTAATTATTTAAATTATTAATTAATTAATTAATAATCAGCCGTGAAGTGACCTGAGCAACAGAGTGCTACAGCATCTGTAATTGCCAGAGCATCTTTCTACTGGATTGATCAACATCATTTCTTCTGTGCTAAACCATCAAAAGGAGGACCTCTACGGATTCCTATCTTCGGTCGACGCATCAAACAGTAAGAAATAGATTCATTGGTCATTGAAATAAGCAATAAACAAATAATAAAAAGCAATAAACAATTTTTAAAAGACACTAAGAGTCGCACACTTTGTATTTAATGTGTAAGATTAGTCATAACATAGAATAGGAGTGTAGAATGGAAAGTGAGGTGTAGTATTGGACGTGCAAATTATTGCAGACTTGCTCTTTAGCACTGGTTGGGGAGATATCAATCTCTTAATTAAACCAGATAAGAGCAATAGGTCGTTTGAACGTCTTAATCTTTACTTTTCACACACACTCGTTAATTATAAGAGTTAGGGTAGTAATAAGTCCTACAATTAACATTTTCAAGAAGTTTAAAAATAATTAAAACGTTAATTAAACATACTCAAGCAAATTTTAAAGTGTTATTTGTAACGATTCCCCTTGAATCCACAATCACTGAACGAATCCTGAGAATTTGTGTCTCTATGCTCTGAGCTAAGCTGGAACCGTGTCATTAATATCTGGGATTTGTTCTGGCGCCCAGGTAAAGAAATCTCACGGGTAAGTAACGTTTTATCTATCATTCAAAATATTAGATAAGAGTGTTAGATAAAAAGTAGCGTTGTAATATATATATTGCAACAATACATATATTTGCATATTTGCCCAGGGTGGTATGTTTGTAAATATTTAGCATAGAAAATATATGATGAACAGTTTTTAACAATATTATGCAGACTAAGAATTGTCAAGAAGCGTACACCTGCCCCCGCGAGTGAATACAGCTCTTGTGTGTTTGTGTGTGTAAACGCAAGCTACGACAGGCAAAAGTCTACGATGGGGTGATGCGTACGAATTATTGGGTTGTCTGTAATCAGGTTTTAACAGGATAAAAATAAACTGATTAATACGTTTTAAACCTGTGAACAAAGACTTACCCCAATTATAAAAACACCATTACATTAAGGAATTTTTAACGAATATGGTGATATAAAAATTATTGTAGATATGTGCAATAATAAAGACGCTAAGTAATTTAATGTCAATTGCTAGTGTAATTAAATAGTAATTAATAAGTGTGATATATGTGAGTGAACATAAAAAAGTTACGCAAACGATGATATCGCTCGTGCTACGAGTATGTTTACGAAATCGCGTAAATGAACCAAAAAGTGATTTGTAATTAAAAGGACGCTTTGCATGATGTGACAATATCTATCAGGTCGAAACCAGTCCTGGACTTGTCAGATCGCCGTCCAGTATAAATACGCGTACCATCGGCAATTTTGGGGCGGTCTCAGACTCAAGATATCTTCACACAACGTCACGCTGCTGGTCTGCCGATTGGGCATCTTTTCCACACACACCAAGACTTATGGAGGAACTCTGGACTATCACAAACAACAAACCGTAGAGACA
Source organism: Magicicada septendecula (assembly GCA_034769895.1). Lineage (NCBI taxonomy): Eukaryota > Metazoa > Arthropoda > Insecta > Hemiptera > Cicadidae > Magicicada > Magicicada septendecula. The sequence continues at coordinate 152,121,982 of CM068376.1, read as the reverse complement.
GAGCACATATCATCAGCATAATCATCATCATCAAATTCGCAGGATTCAGGACACACACACGCTCGCGCAACGGTAACGTCGGCAGTACGCAGGTGATGAATAAATAATTATATTTTTTGTTTGTGAAAAGAACTCTTAACAAGAAACTTATATATGGACAGTAAAGACTTTAGTTTTAAATATAAACTGTACATAAATTTAAATGGTAGTTAAAGAAAATAATTTAATTTAACAAGAAAATTTAAAATACTAATCTTCTGTTATATGTTGAAATCTGGGTGGGTCAGTAGAAATAAATAATAGGTTGGAAGTAAATGTTATTTTTTATTTTGTTTATAGCAACAATTAGTTTTATTCTTGAGATTTAATATTATTTTTGTTTGTAAATGAGCTGCTATTATTATTCAAAATTTGAGACAAAATCGGACACACTGAAATAAATAGTGTTTAGATAATTTGTTTAACATGTCTGTTTAGCTAGTAAGATTATATGGTTGTTTATTTTTATATGTCATGAACAACATAGAAGGTTATTTGTATTTTTTGTAAATTTATAAAAGAGAATATGTTTTTATAATTCGAAATTTTGAAATTTTCATATTTTCTATTAATAATAATAAATCATAGAATGATTAAATTGAAACGGTTTTAAATAATTATTTCATGTCATCAATATCTCACTCCTCTTTGAAAATTATTTTATTATTGTGCAACTACATATACTTGACGCAACGAGAATTAAAAAATCCTGCGACCTGGCCGGTGTAATACACTTCATTGTTGCGTTGAGTACATGGTAATGTATTTGTGGAATTTTTAGAATACTTGTAACGTTGCAATATATATATATATATTGCAACAAAACACAGGATGATGAGCTATATTAAGTGTATCAGAGCATGGATGACGGACATTAACAGGTTTCAAATGGATTTATACAATTTTTTGTCAATTAGCTATAAGTTTTGTATTTAGTGATGGATAAGGACGTATGTTATATTAAATTCTTTGTAAAATTTTTTTCTTTTATGTCATGTACTTTGTGTGTGAATATATGCGCGCGTGCGGGTGTGATAAAACTTATTTGCTATATCTACCGTGTTAATTAACCCATCGGCTTGAAACTTGGACAGTGAATTGTTTATGGAAATAGCTACAATTTCTATATACTCTGTTGTTCTCAGCTCTGTGTTAAATATGGTTTTTTAATCATGAAAAACTCAACTTTTCACTCTTACCTTTGGAAGAGTAATAAAATTTATAGATAAAATCTATGCAGGCTCTTGCTAACTTATACAAAGAGTTGCCTGCAACCCGACTATCTTTTGTTCTATCGACCACATGGACAGCTGATTGACCAATCAGAAGCCCCTAATTTCAGTGAGATCCGTATGTCGTGAGGCATACTTCGAGGCAGTTCATCGAAAGCATTTGCCTAGTGAACGTGTGTTCCTTTACAAGAGTTTTCTTGCATGAACTAATATAAATCGAAAGTAAAGTTTAGACTTAGAAATCTTTTCGAGTTATTCGTTAAGAACCAAGCTGGTGTAACCCATTATAATATTACTGTATTATTATATAAAGTGCTATCCGCGTAAGTGGAAGATATCCGTGTAGGAAGATTTACTGACCGCGGTAAATCTGTACTTTCGCGGAACACTTCAAGATTTGCCGGAAGGTGTAAGCTCAATACACCGCTTTTTAAATAATTACTCATTATCACCCTGAGATTAAATAATCAGTAACATTCTAAATTAATAATAGCTGATTTCGAAAGAGAACGTAAATAATTCCGAGAGTGACAATTGGTGTAAGTGAAATCGTTTGAGTGTTATCAATTTCGACGAACTCAACATCGGAGAGCAGAACGGCGAGAGTGGAGGTGAGACGCGCAGAGGAATTGCAGCAGTCAGACGCAGCGGAGCGAAGACGTCACACCAAGTATTCAGGATTTCGACAAACAAGTAAAACCGATCTAAATCGAACTATATAAACTCTATTCAACAAATATAAAATATGCATGACATTTATGTAATTTAAAATATATCATATAAACTATCATTTCTTGTGTGCTAATAAATAATTCTTCATTACCTCCAATATAGACTTGTTTGTAATTTATTTACACAAACAATATCCTATGCGAAAAGTGTTGATTTGTATTGTCGCATAGAGGTATTTGGCGCCTGCCAACGTGTGGCACGATTTTATTATAATTTGTTTATTTGTGTAAAGACTAAATTCATTTGAACTGTTTTGTGTGTGTGTGTTCTATTTGTAATCAGGGAGTGTATATAATTTGTTGAATATTCTCTGTGAGCACATATTTGAACAATATTAGTAATTGTGTTTATTTGGAGGTTTGAGTTATTAATTGTATTTGTGTTAGGTTAAGTTTTGTGAATATTTGATTGCGATATTAGACTGTAACATTATACAACATATAAACTGAACATTATTCTGTAATAATAAAAGAGTTAATAATTGTGCCGTTTTCGTAAAATTAGAACTATAATATTTGTTTCAATATATAAAATGACTGTAAATATGGCTGAATCACTTGAATTACAAAATACCTTCGCTGCATTATTAGCCAGTGTGCAGAAAATCTCAGAAGAAAATAAGGCTGGTAAAGAAGAAGCAGTAAAACAGAATAGGTCACTACAGTCACTACATGATTAGAATAAAAGAATTTATAACGCTGTACATGATCAAGCAAAATAAAATAAACAGCTGTTAGAATCTACGGAGAAACGTATCGGCGAGAAAGTCGAATTAATTCGTAGTAATATTGAGACAGTACTAGAAGCAAATAACTCACGCATTAGCGAATGTGAAGCGAAGATCAGTGGAATAGAGGAAAGAATGATTAATCATACTTCGTCGGTAAGTAAACTAGTAACAGAGCAGGATCAGCGGATACAGGAGTTGAAACAACAGCTGACCCGACTCCAGAGATCCTCGACACCAGCGAACCAGACCACATATATTTATAGAACTTTGGATGAAACCAATTCGCAATTAAAATTCTACGGTAGAGAAGCTGAAAATCCCTTTCACTTTCTCAAAAATTGCGAGAGAGATATGGAACCGATAGGAGACAGCCTGAGCGAAATGGATAAAGTAAACTATGTGGCAAGAAGGTTAAAAGGTACCGCGGCTGAATGGTTCATAGTCATACAGGACAAGGTAGGTACATATCAAGATCTGGTACAACATTTTAGGGCTAGATACTGGAACAGCGAGATACAGAGAAAGATCCGTGTACAGCTGGAATTTGGGAAATATTCAAGTTTAAAAGGATCAAAGGAAAACTATTTAATTCAGCTGATATCTCGAGCAAAATATCTGGAACCTGAAATGTCAGAACCAGAAATGGTAAATAAATTGGCTCACCATTTTGGACGCGGAATTCAAATTTAATCAAGGGGTTAAATCCTTAGAGGAACTACTCCTATTATTAACTAAATGGGATAATGTCGATAGCCAAAGTGGTAATATTAGTAATGAACCAGCTCGTAAACAATTTCAGCCGCAACAACAACAACAACAACAGTTTAAAAACAAACCAAAGTGCCAAAGATTCAATCAGAGGACGTGTCGGCAATTACCAAGACCAATGCAAATGAAGAGTGCACTAAAATTTATAGTATGAATAAAAATAAGAATAAAAGTACAACTAAAACGTACAATAACAAACGACAGTATCAGAAGTCATATGTTAACAATAATAGTGATAATAATGTATACATTGCTTCTGGCCTATACCCTGTTGATGTTAGCGATGAATTAATATATAATGAGTATGGTGATGAATCTGTAGAAAATGATAATAATAATATTCCTTACTTTCCTTACATTTTTTTAAACATTAACATTCCTTATATTTCTTATATTTATTTAGCATAAACCTTTTTCTTATTTAATTCCTTGCCATATTTCTGCAATCATAACATTTCCTTAAATATAACTTCTATATTTTTTAAACATATTATTATTCCTTATTATTTAATTCCTTTTCTTATTAAAAATTAACAGTAATATTTTTTAAAATAATTATTCACATTCGGGCATTGAGTGTGGTTTAATTTACACCCTTCTCTAAGTTAACAATTGTTTGTCGTATACAGGAAATTCATTGTTCCTTTGTAGCATATTGCCGTTATTGTTCTTACCCTCGTGTCAACATTCCATTGTATTGCTGCGACAGTGCGATCACCTGATGTGACTGCATAACTCACCTGTTTATAGGGTAAAAATTTCATTCTGCCTGTCGGCCACACAGAATCTTCCCTTCGTTTCTCTTTACAAACGCTTCGCTCTCTCTCATTAGTTTGGTTTAGTGAACCTATCTGAACAGCTGTGCGCGTCTTCGCGCGTCGTTTATGATAACCGCTGTAGTTTTTATAATTATAGTTACAATTATTGTTATTATAATAAATTATCGTTGGCTTGATACTTACTGTGCGTTTTCTCGCCGTAAATGTGGTGTTTTAATTGTGTTACACGTATTGTTTTCTTACGTGTATTAAAACTGTGTGTGTACCCTGCTAATTGGATATTCTTACTATCTAGGTACGATTGTTTAATTTTTAATTTATATTCTTCCCTAGTGTTAATTATCTCACTAGAATTATAATCATTAATTATTAACATTTCTTCAAGTTCATTTTTGATTTTAATAGCTTGTTTATCAAGTGCTGTTTTAACATTATTTTGCGTGCGTTTATATGCGTATTAGTATCGATATCCGTAGGTATAAATTGTGTAGTCTTATTTACGGTATCTTGTTCTAATTTTGCTTTTCTTTCTTCTCTTAAATTTTCTGTTTGTTTTCTAAAAAATTCTGTTAACTCTTCTATTTGTGTTCTATTATTATTTTCTTTTACTTTTTCTATTTGTTTGTCCTCTACTTCGCCAAATATGGCTTGCATCATAGCTTGAGGTGCCTCTTCCATCCTTAAACTTCCCGATATTGCCATGTTGAATATTATATTTATTATATTTAAAAATTATTATTATTGTACAACCGTTCGCTACTTTTATTGATTTATTTGTTTATTGTTATTAGTGGTTATTATTATTACTCTTGTTACAATTACACTTTTTATCATAGAAAATCAATAGTTTTGGTGGGCGCCAGTTGTGTTATTAAACACAACAAAATAAAATACAAAAATATTTATACATACAATCCTATGCACACTTTTAACAATAGAGCATACATTTATTTATTAAATCTAAGCGTGTCGTGCCACACGTAACGGGCGACAAAATTATATATAACACAACAAACTTGCATAAATTTAATATAATGTAATTTATGTGGCCCCACGTTCTTGGGTGACCAATTATATAATTTAACATCTATTTGGGGTGAGATTGCAAACTTTCAGGCTTGAACCGGCCTCATGCACACACATTATTTACTACTGTACACACTCTCAGCGACCATCGCGTGATCGTGCAGGTCGGTTCCTGCATCTCTACATGCAGTATTTTTAACATCAACTCAGCTTTCAATCTCAGACCTGCTTATTTATTACATATTTATTAATTTACTTTAAAAATTTATATAGTCTATTACATGCACAGTACAGCATATGATTGTACTGTCGCAATATATTTTATCGGAGCAAGTGGGTAAAAACACATATATAGTAATTAACCCTAATACTAACCGTGTGACAGGGAAATTCCATGCATCATCCCTAAGAAAGTATTATGTTAAAGATAATTGTACCTAATATGCAGGGTATAGGTGGTATGGATGTTTATGAAATTATGTGAAGATGTATGTAAATTAAAGAATAATTGTTTGACATGTTAGAAAAATGGTTTGTTGTACTGTGTATACGGACAGTTATCATAATGACGTCAGAAGTGTTGATAAGCTTATCTGTGTTTGAGAATATAGGGCAGATTCAACCACGTGTATTTGTTTATATTATTGCTGTCAAAGTGACATTTGAGGAATGTTTTGTTTTTAAAGAAGTTTATTTATTTATTTTGATTTTGGATTTATTATGTTATTATTTTGATTGTTATTGGAAGAAGGATATTTTATTTAGGTTAGGAAGAAACAAAATTTGTATTTCATGTAAACAATTTTTTTTTATACGTGGTGGGGTTAATCCTGCAACAAAACACAGGATGATGAGCTATATTAAGTGTATCAGAGCATGGATGACGGACATTAACAGGTTTCAAATGGATTTATACAATTTTTTGTCAATTAGCTATAAGTTTTGTATTTAGTGATGGATAAGGACGTACGTTATATCAAATTCTTTGTAAAATTTTTCTTTTTATCATGTACTTTGTGTGTGAATATTTGCGCGCGTGTGGGTGTGATAAACCTTATTCGCTATATCTTCTGTGTTAATTAACCCATCGGCTTGAAACTTGGACAGTGAATTGTTTATGGAAATAGCTACAATTTCTATATACTCTGTTGTTCTCAGCTTTGTGTTAAAATGGTTTTTTAATAATGAAAAACTCAACTTTTCACTCTTATCTTTGGAAGAGTAATAAAATTTATAGATAAAAACTATGCAGGCTCTTGCTAACTTATACAAAGAGTTGCCTGCAACCCGACTATCGTTTGTCCTATCGACCACGTGGACAGCTGATTGACCAATCAGAAGCCCCTAATTTCAGTAAGATCGGTATGTCGTGAGGCATACTTCGAGGCAGTTCATCGAAAGCATTTGCCTAGTGAACGTGTGTTCCTTTACAAGAGTTTTCTTGCATGAACTAATATAAATCGAAAGTAAAGTTTAAACTTGGAAATCTTTTCGAGTTATTCGTTAAGAACCAAGCTGGTGAACTCCGTTATAATATTACTGTATTATTATATAAAGTGCTATCCGCGTAAGTGGAAGATATCCGTGTAGGAAGATTTACTGACCGCGGTAATTCTGTACTTTCGCGGAACACTTCAAGATTTGCCGGAAGGTGTAAGCCAAATACACCGCTTTTTAAATAATTACTCATTATCACCCTGAGATTAAATAATCAGTAACATTTTAAATTAATAATAGCTTATTTCAAAAGAGAACGTAAATAATTCCGAGAGTGACAATTGGTGTATGTGTAATCATTTGAGTGTTACCAGTTTCGACGAACTCATCATCGGAGAGCAGAACGGCGAGAGTGGAGGCGAGACGCGCAGAGGAATCGTAGCAGTCAGCCGCAGCGGAGCGAAGAAGTCGCACCAAGTATTCAGGATTTCGACAAACAAGTAAAGCCGATCTAAATCGAACTATATAAACTCTATTCAGCAAATATAAAATATGCATGACATTTATGTAATTTAAAATATATCATATAAACTATCATTTCTTGTGTGCTAATAAATAATTCTTCATTACCTCCAATATAGACTTGTTTGTAATTTATTTACACACACAATATCCTATGCGAAAAGTGTTGATTTGTATTGTCGCAATATATAGGCTATGTATGCTCCGGCGTAACGGCTGTTGGGGGGGACGGGGGGACTCGTCCTCGCCCAATCCCGAATGTTAAATACAGAATAATTTTGTATTCAATTAATTTTTTTACACAAAGTAGGCCTATTAGTTGAATAAAAATATATTTTAAAATCTGTGCCATTGACTATCCAATTTGAGGCTCAATGATTCATTTCCTTTGTTTTGATATATAGAGATGATTGGTTTCCAAATGTAATGTTGATGGCTAGAAAGTACGTTTGACGGTTTGTTGACAAGATGACACTGCCATAAAAATGTAAATACGCGGAAAAGAATAACGCCCCACCCGAAAAACCCTTCGTTCACTATAGCCTACTCCCTTTCAGTGTGTACGGATTCGGCTGCCACTATGTCTTGTGTCATTTTCCCGTGTTATTTTGTCTCTATTCCTGTTTATCTGACGAGCTTATCGCCTGTGCAGAGCAACGAACGACGATTTCGTTATTTGACGAATAATTGTCAAAGGTTTTAAGATTATCTCTTTTGTTTTCAGTTAGTTTGTATTTGTCACTCCCTCTAATTTGTTATCAGTTAAATTGTGTTTTGTATTGGTATAATGAAGAGTGTGAAGAGGGATAGTGATGGTCAAGAGGAACTCAAGAAACAGGATTCAGTTAAATATTAACTCAAGACATCGTCGTGTAATATTAAGAAGACGAAGCTTTCGACTTGAATAAAAACGAAAAGCATAAAAACAGTAAGTGGCAGAACGATTATTACTCCACTCATTTACATACAGAAAAATTGTATAATGTAGCGCTTCGAAGGCTATTCGAAACGCACATCTACGATATTTTCGAATCGGAGAATTACTTATTCTGGATCATAAATTTCTGATGGATGACAGGATCTTACCGTTTCTAATTTCAAAACGTTTTGGTAAATATTTTAAAGCGCTTTGTTCCGAATGAATATCAAACCCATACTTCTCACTTCACAAATCTATATTTTATACAATTACATTCATATTTTCTCAGCTTTTCTTGTATATATTTATATTACTATTACTATTAACTATATATGACAGTTAATACTATTGAAACATTGTAATACTTACAAAATAATAAAAAATATATTCTTGTACAAACGTTTGTCTGTATAGGAAGTAAAGACATTTGAACTTTGTTGGACTATTCTGTACATTCAATACACAAAATAAATTATGGTGGCAAGTAATTAATACAGTTTATAGAAATGCTCAACCCGAGAACGACTCTGAACGCAGAACAACAGGAGGAGAACACACCGATATCCTGAACATGTATCTAGAGTGAACAACTACACCTGTGCTCCAGACTGGACCACCACCATCGTGATCGTCAATCATCATAAAGGGAAGTAATTTTAATTTTTGTTATAAACTTAAAAAGAACTTATAAAATAAAAGGGCAAATGAACTAATAACAATTTTTATGTAGTAGAGAAAAAATGTAGTATGTAGTAGACAAAAAAATATTTTAATTTTGTATAAAGGTCAACAGAGACAGAATAATTAGTTTGTTCTTTTGTCATAAACAGAATTAAATCAACATATTGCAATTTGTAATTATAATTAATAAATCCGATAGATGGATAGATAATGAAATTCCTGTTCATATGCTTAGATCCTAGTCCTGCTCGGCGCCTAAGTTACTCAGATACTGCTTTAATTCCTGTGAAACCTTACATATTTAATGGCTATAATTTTAATGCCAGTGTTTTAATACACATGTTCTTCTTTTCCTACTGAAGCATAACGACTTAGAATGTCAGCCACTCTATTTTCTAGGCTTAGAATATTACTCGCCTTGCAATATTTAACTACCAAATCGTATTCTTGAATCACCATTATCATCCATCTGGTCATAAACGGCATTTTAACAAGAATGATACCGCCTGATTATCAGTATGAATTTCAAATTGTTGACCATACAAACAATACCTAAGCTTACTTAAGGCGTATAAAATTGCTAAAATTTCCTTTTTGGTGGTGAAATAATTTTTTTCAGCTTCTTTGGGGGGTCTTATTCGCGTATGCTATGAATAGAAACTCACCTTCCTTGTTTTGTTGGTATAGCACTCCCCCTACCACAACATCAGATACAAAACATATTTACCTTCTTCTTAAGGTGGTATAAACTTAAATTATTATTAAATAATTGTTTAACGTAGTCTAATGCTTAAACAGTTTGTATCTCTACTTTTTGTTACTTTTTTGTAACAATTCAAGTAAGGGAGCTAGAATCATTGATTAGAAGCTATGTGAATATTGTGGTGAGAATCTTTTGTAATATCCGGTTAATCTTAAAAAACCTCTAAAATCCTTCAATTTCTTAAGTGTAGGAAAATTTCGTATTCTTTGAATTTTTCCGGATCCATCTTTACGCATTTTTCAGGTAACATGGCATAAGAATTTAATTTTTGATCTCCCGAATTCACACTTTCCTTTATTTACAAGTATGTTAGCTTTCCGTAATTTATCAAATACTATATTTAAATGTTCTTCAGATGATGTCGATGTAACTAAAATATTGTCAACAAAGACACTTACAAAATCTTCTACATTATAACCTAACGCTTACTCTAAACATTTGGCTATAGCCGCTAAACTAGTAACTAAACCAGATGGTACCACTTTAAATTGATAACACATATTTTTGTACGTGTATCAATTGTGGTATATTTTCTCAGAATATTTTCGACTATCTTTATGCAGATCTATTTGCCGAAAACTACTAGCTAAATCAAGACGTGACATATATTTGCTTCCTTGACATTTTCGGAATAAACTGTCCCCTGAAGGTGCACAATGATTTATTTTGTGACACTATTTAAATTTCGCATATCCAAACATAATCTAACGTGGTCATTTTTTTCTTTACTATCACTAATGGGTTTACCAAATTGCTGTTGGATCTTTCAATCATATTGTTTTTTTAGCATCTGCTGTATCTCCCCATCGACACGTTGTTGGAAAAGCATAGGTCTTCATATAGTATCAACCCGTCTTCTGAAGGATCTGCAGTTGACATTGCAAGGAAGTGAACGTATATTATTTATAAACACTTATAAAAACTTATTTCGAAGAAAGACTCTAGTACAAGTTACATCAATAAAGACTTTATAGTTTGTATAACACAAAATGAATTTTTTAAATAGCAATTTACTCTGTTGTACAAAAATTAAATTTTATATGGTGTTACGGATGTCAAAAGAGACGAATTCTTTATTTTTTTAAACTATTACAGGCATAGCACATTGTCTGCAAAATTTATAATATCATTAATAAACATTAACAAATCGGATGTTTCATTAATCTATCGGAATGAAAACATTAATCTATCACACACAATAAAACCAATTTGGAGTGCCAGAGGCCGGCAGGAGACCACAATGACAACCGGCCAACACACACGTACTTCACCAGACAGAAAATCCGGAAGGCTGAGGATGGGTACAAAATGGTACCCGAAACATGTTCCTAATAAGGAAAGAAATATCTTGAGGTAAATTCATTACAAAAATTAAATATAATATATACATCAAGAAACGGACTGTAGCAAAAAGTGTTTGAATATATATATATATATATATATATATATATGCATATTTTTGCAGTTATTCGGCATACATTCCACTGATTGCATAACATTCAGTGCCCGGGTGTATTTGGCGGCCATATACGGCAGCTGAATCATCATGTCTAGTTATTTCGTTTTCTTAACTTCCCAAGAACCCAAAAATATTAATTTTTCGAAAAAATGTTGGCCGCCAAATTTTATGTAGAACTTTTAATTTGTATATTTTTTAAGTTCACGGTATAACCGTTGGCAGCGTGACTGTCGCCTATGTATATCTTGACATTTATATGTTACGGCATGTTTTACGACATTTCGCGGCCGAAAACTGGCAACGCTGCGGCATTCGAATGTCTGTATGCACATATTTTCAGTTGTGTTGTGTTATCATTTAGTTACTTTGAATGCTGACGCAAGAGTTCTTCCTGACTACACGTGGTTATCTACGATATAATGAATTCTTCACGCCGGATTACAGTAAAACCAAAGGTGAGTTATTCATATATCTAGATCTGTTATCCTGACCCAGACATTTTCTTGTAAGGTCTTGGAATATAGGTACATTTTACAATGAAATGATTAATTTTACAATTATCACTGAGTGTCCATATTTTTCCTTAAAATTGGATCATTTTCTTTACATTTTATACCAAAATGTACTCAGTTATTTAACAACCTAGCCTACTTGAAAGAAAATTATTTTCTATGCACCTCATTTATAAAATACCTAATTTATGGTACTAAAGTATAGCGCGGTTTCACTAGCACGTTCTACCATTATAATATTGACGGAAATGGAATTTTTAATCGAAAGTTATAGTTTATTTTTAATAGATTTCATAGTTCCTAACTACGGGGTACGCAGTTTGTTCATACTACTTCTTAAATTTCAATTTTCTCATCAACAAGCACGATTTACAAACGTTTCTCAAACCAAAGTTGTATCTTGTAAAAATCTGAATCGTGCTTAACAATAAATTTTGTTTATTTACATTTTATTTTGAAGCACAGATTTAGCTGAATATCTAATACGCAATTGTACTTTTTTTACTGAACAAATTATAAGTTTCCACTTTATGACGTACAATTGTAAAATTCTAGTACGTAAATGATCAACCCTAATGAACGCGTAAATTAAGGAGGAAAAGCAATAGGTTAACACTGAAGAATGAAAAATTGAATATTGTTGTAGTTTAGCGCAATTTTTAGGCCTTCTACCAGTAACTCAATTCGAAATGCCTATGCTGTTGTTAATATTGGTTGCTGAGAGAAGCCTAAGGTTACGTAAGGTTCTGGAAAAATTGCGAAGTAAAATAATTACTAAATACCGGTAGCTTATTTTAGCGAGCGCATAACTTTTACCAGAAACAATTATGCGTGAATACACGTCTATTAGCCGATATACACCATATTCTATGATAGGAATTTTGGAAGGGATGTCTGTTGTACTCGTCTGCTTAGAGAAATGGAATTGTATGCAGAAAAAGAAGTAGGCTACATTCTTACTCCACTCTTGTTTGTAATACGCGCATACAAAGCTTGTGTACTGTCGTTTTTGTTCAAATTAAATATAATGATACATTTTATTTTACTATTATTATTTGAGAAATAATTTGTAAAATTATTATTAATTTTTATTACAGTATTATACTAGTTGAGCGGAGAAAATACTGGCTCAAATAAAATAAATTTCTCCAACTGACACGCGAATTCTGGAGGATGTGGAAAACATTTCACAAAGCCGGGACGAAACAACACGAGGAAGAGTGAAAACAGAAGGAGAGCTGAAGGAAGGGAGAGAGGAAGAAGATACAGTGGAAAAATGTGAGAAAATGAAGACAGATAAAACGTAACAGGTAAGTATGCAGTTTCTACAACCCCACATGTATGGCATAACAAGTATCCTGTTAAACAAGTATCAAGCATCAGACAAGTATTAAATAAGTATCAAACAAGAATCAGAAAGTATCAAACAAGAATCACGTGCCTTGCAACTTAAGCGGCGCTGACTTTTTTATTGCCTTCGCAACAAAGAGTAGCACTGTCTGACCTTATCTTAATTACTACACAGGAAGTTGTAACCTAAATTCCCTTTAATATCAAATTTCATCCACGACCTAAATTTTGTCCTTTAATATCAGAGTCATATTCCAATATTTCTTTCCCTTTTTCACAGATAATTCACAAGAAAGTAGCCTTCTTACAACTGCAAAACTGGTCAACCAAGCGACGTCAGTCTACAATGACGCAGCTGAGAAATTCCCAAATTAATGAACAAAACAGTTTTTTTACAACTCCGTCCACACCGCTGGATTCAGGCAGTGAGAGTGAATTTCCTGATGACACTAACAAGGACAAAAACTACTTTCCTTCACAGACAGGCGAATCGGATTCAACCGAGACAGAAGATAGTTCTGGTATTTATGATTCAGATATGCCAACAGCATTTCCTAAAATAAATCATTCCAAAAGTGAGCATCCGTCGTTTTTGAGTGACAATGATTCTCTGTCAGATAGGTACTTTGTTAACAACGAAGAGAGTATATGTGTCATTAACTGAAGTAGATAAGGAGCAAACTGTTAATAAAGATTTTAAAAAGTACAAAAGCAAGAAAAACAAAAACTTTTGTTTTTACTGTGAAACAGCAATTTTATATTTTTCTAGACACGTGACAAGGAATCACGCCTCTGAGATATTTGTTCAGCAAATTATACCTGCTCGAAAAGGAATTGAAAGGAATCGACTTCTTGCTACGTTACGTAAGAAAGGCATTCATATCGGCTTCAGCAGGAGACATAAAACCCGTTAAAAAACTAGCAACATCTTCATCACCCTCCAAACTTGCAGCCTGTCCGCACTGTCGCAGATTTTATGCAAGACGTTCCTTGTGGCGACATAAAAAACTGTACAATGAAAACTTACCAAATCGGCAACTGCGTTAACACAAGCTGATCCCCATCACTTCCTATCTAATTAAAAACGGGACCACTTGGAACTCGTCCAAAAGGTGTTTCCCAGAATGGAGGCTAATACAGCTAATATGATAGCAAAAGAAGATGCATTAATTTGTGCGTTTGGGTCGAGGTACTTAAAGACACACAGGGAGAAACATCAGGTAACAGCGTGTTCCAAGGAAATGAAAGAATTAGCTCTTATTCTGCTGGAGGCTAAAAAACTGAAGCCCTCTATAAAAAACTTGATGATGACTCTCAAGCCGGAAAATTTTGAAATCTTGGTGGAAGCAACAAAAGTCGTGGCAGGGTATGACTCAAAAACCGACACAAATCGATCAACAACGTTTGCAGTGAATATCAGCACATTTTTTAAAGAATGTTGCCAAATTGCGATAACAAATGCCATCAAGAGGCAACATACTTCTCAAAGGGTTGTATTTGCTGAAACTGAGGCTGAGCTGCGAACTTCAATCCTTCTGTTGCAATCCAACTGGAAGACTGAAATTTCCCATCAGGCAATCAACAATTTACATAGTAAAAAAAATGAATAATATTTCAATTGTGCCACTCGCTACTGATCTTAAGAAACTGAGGGAGTACTTGGTGCAGGAGGGAGAAAAATCAGCCCAGGAATTGATTGCGGACAATAAGTGTGTGCAGTCATACAGAACCCTAATTGAAGTTACTTACTGCAGGGTCATGTTACTCTGTCGTAAAAGACCAGGTGAGCTCCAGAGAATTACTGTAGATGGTTACAATGAAGCTGGAGCTAACGGCACATACAAAGAATTCGATAAGTGTGTTTCGCCAACTGAAGCAATATTGATAAAAATTTTTAAACGCGTGGTAATAAAAGGAAAGAGACAGGCAACACCAGTATTATTCAATTTGGATGTTCAAAAGCACATAGACTTAATTCTGAACGTAAGAAAAATTTTCTAAAGACGAAAACAAGTAAATTTTTGCACCCCCAGGAAGTGATAACAGAATTGTCGGATACAGATTACTTCGAAACTATGCAATGCTTGCAGGATGTCAAAGACCTGACGCCATTTCGACAAGGACACTTAGGAAGCACCTTGCTACTACCTGTCAACTTTTCCACATGTCCAACGAACACATTGAACAACTCGCGACTTTCATGGGACATACTTCATCGGTACACCGAAGTAACTACAGATTACCTGATGACATATTCCAAATGGTAAAAATTACAAAGCTATTGCTAATGATGGAGAAAGGTGAAGGGGCACAATACAAGGGTAGGCTGCTGGATGAAATAGATATTCCTCTGGAAGATAACCTTATTACAAACTGTAGAAATGCAACAAACTTCAGTGATAGTTCAGATAGCGAAAATGAATATCCGGAAAATATTCCACTTCATGAGATTTTATCAGGTACTTTAAGAAATGCAGACGGCAGAGAGGACAACGTAATTACGATGCCAGAACTTAGTGAGGATGTACTGCAACCATGTAAAGACAAAAAAACCGGTGCCAAAAACAAGGTAACTAAAAGAGATATTCACAAATGGACGAACTCAGGCCCGGACTACCCCCCTCGGGCAGGTGCGCCTTTTCAAATAAAACCCGAACTGCGCCCTCAGCCAGCTCTGAAAATGCTGTCACGCTTTTACACGAGAATATGTTTTTGGTAATCGGATCAAATTTCCCGAGATATTAAAAAAAAACTTTTTTTAAATATATTTAAAAAACGAATTGCTTAACTGTATTAGTACCAGTAGAGAAAGCGTATGCAACGAAAAATAACGTGTTCGAGTGTGATTCTGGCAGAGAGCGCTGCCCGGTGAGGGTGTGCGTCGTACATGCCCGTCCGTGCTGTGCGACTTGGTTTCGTCAATGACCTCGACACTGGACATGGCAGTGCCACTGCGCCCTTCCTCAACTCCCTTCCTACATCCTCCGCTTAGGCGCTGTGCAAGTGGAAGTACTACTTGGCAACATCAACAAAACATACAGGAAAAATGTGAACTAAGGGAGTTCAGAGACAAACGCGGAGCGGGTCTCATCCCACCGAGCAGTTTACAGTCATACTCAATAGTCTCCCATTTGAATGTATGTTTCCCAGCTATGAATATCGTGAGCGACGATTTGCTTTACAAGTATAGGCTAATATTTGTGCGTGCTCTTGTTACAGAGTTTGTCATTTGTATTTATATTTACTAATCTACTGTATAATTAATATTTGTACGTGTTCGTGTTACAGAGTTTGTCATTTGTATTTATATTTACTAATAGTGAGTATCGTAGCGTTGATCTGCGGTATAATTAATATCTGTGCGTGTTCGTGTTACAGAGTTTGTCACTTGAATTTATGTTTATTAACTAAGAATATTGTGAGCGTCGATTTTTGTTAGACCTGTAATTAATATTTGTGCGTGTAAACCCGATAGAAATATTTAAACTTAAGCTTTTTATATAGTGTAATTTCCAGACTTTTAACACCACACTCGACATATAAAATTTAGAACAGCGTGGAACGTGACAATACAAGAGTTAAATAGTTTATAATCAACCCAGAACTTAAAATTTATTAACTGTAGAATTGAAAGATGACTAGTAACAGTCAAGCACGCCAAATAGTTGGGCGAGTTATTTAATTTTTTATGAAGGAAAGAGCAGTAGTTATTATAAGTACCCAATAAACAACGCGACAAAGCGAGCAGCAGCTGCAACAGGAAAGTTATAAACCACAATTTGTAAGATACGGAAAGAGGTAAAAGTGTAAAAATCGACTGGTATCAAACTGAGCACTCCTGGAAAGACACGTCAGCAGAGTACAAGGAAAATTATTTTAGATGATTTTGATTTATGTGCAATCCGCCGTATGATACAGAAATTTTACACTATTAAAAGCAGGTTCCTACGTTACAATCGCTTCTTTCTGAATTAAAAAGTGACATAAGTTTTAAGGGAGGCAAGAAAACTTTACGCAGAATTATACACAAACTTGGATTCCGATTTAAAAAATGTAAAAATAAAAGTTCATTCCTGAAGCCTTACTTATGTTCAAGTCTCAAACTACAAGTGGAGACTACCACCACGAGATGAAGTTTGAACATTTTTCCCGGTGGGTTAAGGAAAAAACTGTTGCCACACTTTCCAGAAAAGTCTTTAGTTGTTATGGAGAATGCACCATACCACAGTGTACAAGAAAATAAACCGCCATCTACAGCTTCTCGAAAAGCGAAAAGGCTAAGAAGTGGAGTGGGTAAGAAACATGGGAGTCAGTTTCTTAGAAGAAATGACGAAAAGCGAATTATTGGAAATAGTTCGTTTTCGAAAGCCATCACCAACGTATAAAGTAGATAAGATTTTTAAAGGAAAAGGGCACGAAGTGATAAGATTACCTCCATACCACTGCAACCTGAATGCCATTGAGTACGTGTGGAACATAGTTAAGGGACAAGTAGAAAAATTCAACCTCGATCAGAAAGGAGGTGATATTAAAACCTCACCGAAAATTTTATTGCTTCTATTTCAGAAAGTGACTGGAAGAAAGCTATACAGGATGTAAAAAGTGAGGAAGCTAAATACTGGGAAACTGATGCTTTGATGATCTAGATAAAATGTGCCTACAAGTTGATTCACGAATACAATATGTATTGTGTAATGTACACCGAGCTCAACAAAGTTTATAAATACCTCTTCACAATCCCTCTTACTCAAGTAAGTTGCGAGAGAGCTTTTTCAAAGCTAAAACTAGTGAAAACGCGGCTTCGCTCTTCAATGGCTAATGAAAACCTAGTGGCTCTTCTCATGATGCAGTCTGAGAGAGAAACACAACAATTGACAACAATGTCATCATAAACGAACTCTGTTGTCAGAGTGAAGAAATCCAACGCCTACTCTCCTACTGAATACTAAATTATTAGAGTTAGACATTGTAAAAAGTGTACTATCCTTAGTTATTTATTTTCGTTTTTGTCTCATATTTGCAATCTCCATTGACTTTGTTTCCAGGTTAGCAAAATATAAAGTCGGCAGCAAATTAGTAAAAGTTTTGTAGCTGGTTTTTTAAATTTACTTAGACTTAAATCATAACATTTTCTTAAGTTTACAGCCTCCTTACAAATTCAAGTTAAAACTTTGTTTTTTATATTTTATTATTTATTGATAACAAAAATGTGTACAGAGTAGATCCTTTAGTAAGTTTTATGTATTAATTTCAGTATTTTATTTAAAACGCTGGTAAGATCTTGATAGTAACATTGATCTTTATTGTACACAAAAATGTAGTATTACGTTTGATTTTAAAGGTGTTTTGTTTACGTACAAAAATATCAATCAAAACTTTGTCTCCATTCAAAAGTAATGTTCTATGTTTTCTTTATTTTTGTTGTAGCACAATCAAACATTTGTAACATAAAAAATTTTAATTTTAAATTATTTAATTGTTTCTTGATAACAAAAAGTTGTACAGAGTAGAATTTTGCTCCACTGATTATTGTGTATTAATTTCAGTTTTTTTATTTAAGAAGTTGGTACCGTAAATTCTTAAAAGTGACTTTGATATTTTTTGAACAAAAAATTTAACACTACGTTTGATTTTTAAAGGTATTTTGTTGATGTATAAAAATATCAATCAACATTTTGTTTCCATTGAAAGCTAATGTTCTATTTTTCCTATATTTTTATTTGTAGTACAAACATTTTGTAACATTAAAAAAGGTTTAATTTCAAATTGTAAATTATTTCAAATACCGTAGTTTATCTCATTTTTTTAGATATGCAACTCTTGTGTGCCTGTTCTTTATTATTTCGTTCTCAGCTTTACAGGAGCTGCCTCAGGAGGTGGTATTTATTGCTAGTAAATACGTATTAACACTCATTATCAATAGTAAAACGTTAACGGCAATCAATAGTGAACAATACAAAATCAACAAAATGGTATTCTTGGCTAAACGGTGTTGTATGACGAGTTTCCAGGTCGGGATTACAGTAAACTCCACTTGAGTGATGCGCCCTCAAAAACCTAAGGTCTGCGCGTTTTCCTGAGGGCCAGTCCGGCCCTGGACCAACTAACAACGCAAGGTAGTTGGAGGGTTTTTTAAAATTCACATTAAAGAAAAAATTTCTCCAAAGAGACAGGAAGTAGAACAGCTGTATGAATTATATCCACAACTAAACTTACCAGAAAAATGGAGCTCAATAAAAGTATTTGTGCAGAATGTTTGCACAAAAAAAAGCTGATGTAGCTAGGAAAAGAGTCTGTTAAATAATAGGCCTACACTTGCTACTTAAACAAAGCGAAACACGTTGCTGTAAATAATTTGATTATAATTTTCATTATTGTATTATTACATAATATAATACTGTATTATTATTATTATTATTATTGTTACTAGTGTAATTATTACTTTATTGTTACAACTGTACTTACTTTAATATTGTTACTACTAAAATTATTTACTATTAGCATAAGTTTATATACAGTGAAACTTCTGAATACCGGCCAGTCACGCGGACAAAACATTTGTCTGCTGTAAAGAAGTGTTATAGGGAAAACTGTGTTAGCCGTTTTGTTAAATGTTGTGTGTTTCAATAAAACAGAGCTAGAAATTCACTAGGTCTACATCATGTAACTAACTACGGAAAAATATCACATATGGCACTAAAAAAAGACAATTATTAACCTGTTGATGTAGACAAATAATATTTTATTACTTTACGTCTAGTAGGCCATTAAAAAAAGTAAAATAGAATGACTCATGAAAACCAAAAAACGGGCATGAATGGTAAAAACAAAGAAAAAATGTACGGCAATACCATTACATCTATCAGAACAGTTCTAATGTTGTAGAATTATAACGACATCCCACTCTGTCATGTACGACACTACTCTGTAATGCAGCAAAAAATTTATGAATTATAACAAAATGAACTGCGTGCGTGTGGGCGCACTGAACATCGATAATTGTGTCTTTAAAACTTAATAACTTGTGTTTTAATGAAAAACTTTACTGTTTATGCCGTAATAATAAAAGTTGACTAATAGGATAGTGAAGGAATATTTAAATTCTTTCACGGTACGTTTTATGCTCGATATTCACGATTTTTATTTATACTGTACTTGTATTTTCCTGTTATAAAAAGTAAAATACTGTCTAGTAAAAAGTATTTTTCTGTCATAAGGTTTCCGCTAGACGGAGAAAATAGTACAAACAAAAAACAGATATTTTTATGTTTTTTACCGTTATTGGGAAATATGTGATCATTATTTATGGTAAATATGTGAGTCTTATGGTAAAATCGCCGGGATTACAGAAGTGTCCCCTATTAAGAGAAGCCCCTTAGCAGAAGTTTTACTGTATTTATCAAAAACGATTAAACAGAATGTTATTCTTCTCTATGACAGTTTTATAGTATTGTATCGCTAAGTATTATTTAATTTTTATTATTTCGTGTCTAATTCAGTATGTAGGCCTTACTTTATTAATAATATGTTCTTTTAACATGTGCTTTGTTTTCATTTTTAGGATAGTATATAAGCTTTTTAAAAATGATGTAACAGAATGTTATTCTGTATGACAGTTTTCTAGTATATTTATATCGCTATCTATAATTTCATTTTCATTATATGGTGTCTAATAAAGCGTATATTAATACGAACAGTGTAGCGCCGATTGTCCGTGGTAACTGGGGGAAGGATGATCACGGATAATCGGTATACGTTTGGTATTAATTCAAAAGGAAAAATAACGAAACCTTTTGCCCAGAAAAAGGCCGAGTGGGCTATTTCAATGAAAAAATTGTGCGCATAAAATAATTTAAAATAATTATAAAGTAATATAAATAAGTTAGTAATTTCTTTAAAAATGTCGGTAATTTTGTTCCTGCATTTTCTGCAACTTTTTTTTTATTATACGTCCACGGACTTGCAAGGCATCAACGAAGTCAACATCATCTTCATTTTCAATAAATTGTAGTAAAGTCTCTGCAGATGTTTCAGCTTCGGAATACGGTACATTCGACTTTCGTTGTAGTTCGTCGTCGCCGTCCACTTTTGCTTCTTGAGTGCTCACAACGGCTAGCAGTGATACATACTGAATTGTTTCTCTTCCGGTGCAATAAATAAATAGGGCATGAAATCTAATATCAGCGTATTTATGTTAATGACGTGAGGTTTAATTATTAAGCAACAATAACGAGTAACAGCTTACTTTTACAAACTTTTAAATATACGGTACAATATTTTTGTAAATGGAATAACAACAACAACAACAAAACTGAGAAAAAATATTGTCGACTAGTATTAGTGATATTTTTAAATAATAAAGTAAATAATAATAGACCCTAATCATTATTTAATTTTTATTTACACAGTACTGAATACAAAATTAAATAGTAAGATTTGCTTGATAAACATATTTTCTGATAGGAAAGTTCACTTTCTATCGCCCATTCTTTAAATAGAAATCTCAGCCATTATCTTCAGAACCATCTAAAAAAAAATCCTTGGCAGTGTAAAGACGGTGATGTATAGAGAATTTAATCTCTGCCATTCTATGATTAATGGAGAATCGATTTTAATCTTATACCGTCTAAGATTAAATTTTTTTCTCTTGAAAATGACATAGGTGGTGTCTTCTAATAGCTCTGAGAATATTTCCTTACAAAAAATTTTTGCTTTAAGTAACCATGTGACGATTTAATAGGGTTAAATAGCACAAAATAAAAAAGAGGTAAAAATAATATAATCCTAAATGAAACTACATAATTTCTCTCTCTATGAAATAAATAGAAAACTAAATAATGTTAAACAAATAAATATGTAAACCACCTCCTGTTTCATCAGCGAGTAATAAATTATAGAGAGACGTAATAAACCAGCAATTTAAAATAAGTAAAAATAATAATAAATAAATTAAGAACTATTTCTCGCACCGGTAAATAACAACACGCGCGGACATGCACTTCGCTAAGCCAGCGATGCGCCCCAAAATTTAGTTGTAACTCAGACTCCGCCGAGAGAACAAATCCGTTGAAAATGTAGGCAGTAACTACAAAATTATAGAGAATGAAAGAATATGTCGTTCACTCTCTTAGTTTCTTTAAGCTAATGCTTAGTAAAGCAGATAGCAATAATTAGCAATAATTTCAATATGTTTAACATCTTTGATGCGTTTTAAGTGTGTGTTTATGACATCTCTGCAGTTGATTTAATATCACGTCAACGTGATAGAGATCACAGTATATGTAACAGTTTAACTATAAGGTAAAAGTGAGGTAAACCGAAGTAAGTGAGTTTTCCACCACCGCAAGCACCAGAATAAGATAAACCTTGCAAAGAGAGAGAGACAACAACACCTTCCATTATTACACCTTCTTCAGACCTGCAAGATAGACCAGAGGCCGCATAGCCACCGTTTACTACAGACAACCCCGATTCGCCGAGGATGCTACATACAGGTGACACAGAAGTCAAACTTCTGTAGTTCAGAAATTACTTAATAAATATATGAAAGACAATTGACACAAAAATAAAATTAATATCATAATACAAAAGACTGGGCTAATTAAATTACCATTGTAACTTTGTGATAAACAATATGATGTATTTAGTTTTAATGATTATAACATGCTAATATTAATAAGTCCATTCTTCAAATGGCAGCAAAAGTAAATTGTTTAACTTTAATATAAAGAAAGGATATATCTCGGATCCGAGGGTATGAATTACCAAAGTTTTATAAATAGTTAACCAAGTTGATTAATGAATACATTATGCAGTTATTATTTTTTTTTTATAGTTAACTAATCAGTTGAACGAAATAGAGTAAACGAAAAGTAGGTTAAGTATATATATTGCAACGTGACAATTTTGCAAATTTATTATAATTTAAATTTGTGGAGCCCCACGATCTTGGAGCACCAAATTTATGCAACGTTACATACACATAAATAGGCGTGAACGATCTCACGTTCAAGATTGACAAATTCTTTAAACAATCTAACATTTAAATTGGGTGTCAGGTGTATCTGTAATAAGAACTCTATGTAACTTGAAACGGTAATTAAAATTTATTTGATACTACAAAAAAATATGTGCACATGGCACTGACTTCGATTTTAAAACATTAGTTATTATTTGTTATTATGCCGTAAGGCTTAAGATCTATACATCCTTACTGACTAAATGTTCTATGCTACTAATTATTACATAAAAGAAAAATCTCATTTTCAGACTACTCAGTCTATTAATATGTTTCAAAATCAATTTTTAAATCTTTTTTTCTATATTGTAACGTACTCAAAACATTAATAGTTATTGTTTCTCAGTACTGTTTTCTCAAATACTAATTGTTTTTCTTTAAATGCTTTGTAATCATTTTATATCATATTAATTTGAGCTCTTGTTACGTTAATCGTATTTCTAAAACATCTATAATTTTAACTCTACTATACAAGAAACACTGCTCTTATTTTTAAATAAAATATTAATGTCTTTAACTGTCTTTGAATTCTTTGTATGATTAAGATATGAATAAGTTGTCTATCACCTTATTGTCGTCAATCATACTCGATCATTTTTGTTCCATCGGTATTCGTCCTCGTCTCGCCTCCAGCGTCGGCTGTCTCTCTTCTCCTCTTGTCCAGCGTCGGCTGTCTCTCTGGAACTCTCCTCTTGTCCAGCGTCGTATCTCTCTATGGAACTCTCCTCTTGTCCAGCGTCGTATCTCTCTCTGGAACTCTCCTCTTGTCCAGCGTCGTATCTCTCTCTGGGACTCTCCTCTTGTCTAGTGTCGAATCATTAATGGATCTTCTTAAGTAGTGCTGTTATTAATTAAAATGATTGTCTTTACAGCTTAGTTAAGTATTTGTACGTAACTGGCAAATTTAAACTGTTTATGAAACAAAAATAAATACGCCGTGCTGACGGGCATAAGCTCCCGCTGCATCGTGGATGATTCAAGAAAAAAAACCACTGTAGCTTGCGTGTCCTATTTATACCCATGTCTTGGTCGACACCCTGCAGTGATCCGAAATCGACATGTTAGAAACTGTCTCTGGCGTCAGTTCCCCCACTCTTTGTCAAATTCGCTATTTTTTATATTTCTGCAAATTGCAGAGTCCTGTAAGTATACTCTTATACTTATCTTATAACTAATTTTACAACACATGTTCACTGTAATTTTGGACATTGCAACTTAACCCTTTCGATTTGTACACAGTTATTTCACTATTGCACTTGTACGGTGTGTCACTTTCGCGTGGTTTTCGTACACAGTATTTAGTAAATTTATTTACAGTTTATGGTGCTTTTGGATTTTAATTCTTAATTCTAGTTTATGAATAATTACGGAAAAACAGTAATTGTGCAATTATTCATCTTGGGGTGGCAAACTCGCCTGCAGAGACCTGCGTTCACACACACTAGCAAAATACTGGTGTACACACTTTCAGTTACATTTGTGTGTGTGTGTGCACGTTGATTCAGGTCGAAACACCTGTTCATATTTTTGTCTGAGCCAAGCTTGCAATCTCTAACATGCTTATTTCTAATATATTATTAATTATTTACAGTTTATTAAGTAAATTTAAATTTTTATATTCCATGCTCAGTACATCACTTATTTGTACTGTCGCAATATATATATATATATATATATATATATATTTGTTTTAACAATACAAATCACAAGCCTAATTGATTTTTAATAATAAGACAGTAACTCATTTTCTGTTATGCTAATTACCAGGTATGTAAATAAAGAGATGTCATGGACGTAAATATGCGTAAATAAATTTGGCAACACGAATCTAATATTCCTTAATTCACAGGTTCCAATTAAGTGTTTTGTTACGTTGTATTTTAATTAAATATATAACATTTAGTGAATATTATGGCAGCCTGTTTAATTGACCGACGTCAATTAACCCGGCTCCCGAGGTTATAATGGCGATAGTATACAGAAGTTATAAAAGATAGTATACAGCCGTTATAACCACTACTGATAATTCTATGAAGTAGAGTTGTGCCACTTTTCTGTATCTCGTATAATATGTTATTAAGCCTAACGTGACAGCTCTCATTTATTTAATAATAACAAATGTTTATGCAAATTGTACAAATGTTTCATAACTAAAACGTCGACACAAATCAATACTAAATGCTTAACCTTACATCACGGTTAGTGCCAGTGCTAAAATATTCTATTTAACTAATAGTGTCACACACAGAAAAACTTTGAACTCTAACTTCATTGACATTGTATAATTAACAAAAAATTCGTATTAATACAAGAAAGAATTTACAAAATTTTTGCATAATAAAGTATTATGCTTTGTGTATTTATTTAATATAAAAACATTAGTTGATCCTGACTAGTGGTTGGTTGGTGGAAATAACCCATTCTCAAAATAGGTACATCAGAAAGTTCATATCTCTTTAATTGGTCTTTATTGGTTATAGAACATTAAAGAAAATATGAATTTATGTTAACGTGTTTATTGTTTGTATTAAAATCTATACATGTTAGTGGATTAATCTAAAATGCAGCCTTTAAACTGAAGCTGAACCATCCAAGTTTTAGGTAACATAAACATTATTCTACCATTCAATAGATAGAGAGTCGAGTAACATAATTCTCAAAAAATATAAGGATGGCAAGACTACATATATTATGCAATACAATTTTCACTGTTCGTCTCTTGAAATGGATACCTCTGCCACGTTCTCTATAACCAAATCCTTGCCAGTGGAAAGTAGATAGTTTATCAAAAATATAATCTTACCCCGAGGCAGTGTTCTATCAGTAGTAATCGAGGGATTATGGCTTTACCTAAATCAGCAGACGATGGTTTAGCTGTGGAATGCAGTAAAAAAAGTCAAGCGAAAAGTATAGTATAAAGACTGGTTGAAAGAAAACTAGGTATATTCTTATAAAAAATTTTTACTAAATTAAATGAGGTTCGCCCACAAAAGATTAGTATAAATATTTCTGAATGGACAAGGATACATCCCTGAAGCTCTTGTCATTGGTGGAGCCACTAATTCAGGAAGAAGGCCACTATACAAGGACTGCGATTTCAACTCATGAAAGTTTGATTACCATTTTACGATTTCGGGCAACCGGAAAAAGCTATGAAGATTTGGAGTTTTATATTACACTCATTGTACATTCATTGTACAGGAACCTGAAATGTTATTTACAAGATTCTACATAAGGAATACATACAAACATATGTACATACATATATATAAGTAGGTGAAACCATTGTTTATTGAACCATTCTTTGGAGAAATGAAGGTGCAACTATGCCAATTGCCTATCTCAAAGGTGCAAGACTGCTTCTACCTTCATCCTGAACTGGCAAACCAATCCTCTTGCATTCTTTCTCTGGAAACTTCTACTTACAGATCCACAGCACTTTCTCAATCGTTTGTAAACACTCCGTCAATTCCATTTTGCTTTCCCAGCTTACTCCCAGTCTCTTGCTAAAATTGGTTTTTCATCTTTTAGTTCTTCTTATGTTTCTGCATCCAACACCACAGGTTTCTCTTCTCCATACCTCTTGACTCCTTGTTTGGTCACCATCACATGACTGAACAGACAGCTGGCTGTCCCTACAACTTCAGCTAAGCAAAGCTTTATCTACTCTTGGCCAACCCTCAAGATATTCTCTCTCAAATCCGTGACAGATCTATAGGGATTCACTATGTCTGTACTAAGAATTAGTTGATCAAAATGGTTTGCAACAAGCATTTAGTGGCTACACTTGAGGAGACTCAGGTGTAACCATATGTCTTATTTGTAACATTTTGATACAGCTTCCAGTTGCAGCCCATAAGGTAAAAGAGCTCAATTGAGACTGGAGATGGCTGACTATATCAGGGTGCACATGGAGCACAACAGGGTGAGCATGTCAACTACAACAACAAATGTGGCTGGTTTCTCATCAACAAATCCTTTAACAGTCAGGTCACTTGTGATCTTTTGAAGCATGGATTCTATGCTAATCATGAGCTTACTTCTCCAATTGGTGTATTCATAACCTTCTATCTAGATTTTGGTCTCCAACAATCTGCTTGTATATGGCTCACACTGCCTCATATAGGTAGCACTTACGCCTTCTGTCTCTTTTCTACCATTCAAATCATTGTGGTGCTCTTGAGTGTTTACGTTCTTTTCCTGCTACCATTGTAATGGCAATACATTGTAGAACTTCTGAGTAAAATGTGATGACATAAACTCATTGATGTAGCTGGTCACTAATTTGGCTGCTTCAAACATAAGGGCATGAGTAAGAGCATCTAAGCTATTCCAGTGTTTTGACATTCATAACAATTGTTACAGTTGGCCATCTCTGATACCATCCATAAACACATACACTGCAAACTGCATTTAAAAATTCTTTGGTGCTACACGATAAGGCAGTCTAGTCAGTGTGTAAATGCTTGCTTCATGCTACTGAAGGATCTCTGAAATACTGCTGTTTTGCTTGCAGCAGATTCCTCTACTTTATATATTGTTACGACATCACAGAACAATCTACGTATTTTTCCAACGTTCCAGAGGGATCCGGAATGTAATGCGTGTGGTCTACGTGACTCCCGACGCATTTGCTAGACTACGCCAGAATTCGCGCGGCCGCTCGCTGACTGTGTCAAGGCCGCAATCAATTACATCGTAATGTAGAGCATCTTAAGTAATATGTGGAATAATCTAGTAATTCGGGGGGCTATAAATACCAGTACTCAACGACGTTCAGTTTCAGTTATAGTCGCGATATATTTACAGTGCGGTTCGAGTTATTATCGGGTGATATTACTGTGTACGTTCAAGTGGTTATTAGTGAAGTGTTGTATAATCGGGGGGTATAATTGTAATACAATTGTGTTTAATATT
Organism: Magicicada septendecula; assembly: GCA_034769895.1. Lineage (NCBI taxonomy): Eukaryota > Metazoa > Arthropoda > Insecta > Hemiptera > Cicadidae > Magicicada > Magicicada septendecula. The sequence continues at coordinate 152,094,098 of CM068376.1, read as the reverse complement.
AGTTGACATTTATTTGCGTGTGAACAATTTTTATTTGATTTGTTGTAAGAGACTGTGTTGTTAATTACGAACTGTTTAACTTTGAAAATTAAAGCTGGTGATTAGCGACGTAACTGGTGTCTTGTATTTTGTTTTCCACTGTACCTACGACGATCAAGTAGACCGTCGTGACAGTGGTGTCAGAACTGGGATAGAACGGTTAACAGTTGAAACAGTTTACACTTTGTACAAGACGAGGTAATTCGTAATTATTCGGTAAACAATGGATGCCAGTCAGATGATGGAAGCTTTCCAGGCGCTGCTGCGGCAGACACGGGAAGAGACAAAAGAAGAACGAAGACAAGAAAGAGAAGAAACAGAAAACGACAGGATGAGAAACGCAGACAGTAGGCAGAGGAACAGAAGCGTGAAACAGAAGACATCAAAGCATTAATACAGGAGCAGAAACAGATGCAAGAACATAGTAGCACAGAATTGGGTCTCCTACGAGGTGAGCTTAATAAACAAGTTACTAAAATATCAGAGGTACAAGAATCAATGACATTAAAAATAGCTGAAGTAGAAAAATCTGTCTCGAGTGTTGAAGAATCGATGTCTAATAAAATAGCTGAAGTAGAAAGATCCGTCACGAGTGTAGAAAAAGCTATGTCAACAAAAATAGAAGACTCAGTTACAAATATAAAAGAGCAGATTAAAAATGAAGTCGAGCAGTGCCTAAAGATACAACCAAAACAACTTTGTGAACAGACTGTACCAATGATAAAGACAGAAAAAGGCACAGAAAATAAGTTAATAGAGAAAGTCACTTTGCCTACAGTAGGGACAGTTCATGTCAAAGCTCCAACTTTTGATGGAAGCAGTCACTGGGCAACGTACCTCCGCCAATTTGAAGCTGCTGCATGCGCAAATAATTGAACAGAGAAAGACAAGGCAGTTTCACTCGTTCTCTCATTAAAAGGACCCGTGGCAGAACTACTACAGAAGGTGCCACCTGATAGCCAAAACACCAATGCCGAATGATAAAAGCTCTGGAATTACGGTATGGTGATAAACATTTGCGAGATGTGTACTGCACCCAGTTGAGAGCAAGGCGACAACATTCCGGGGAGAGCCTTCAAGAGTTTGAAGCAAGTATCGACAGACTAATTAGACTGGCCTATCCTGAGGCGCCAGAAGATTTTCGAACGAGTTTTGCGATGCAGACATTTACTGCCGGTGTCCGAGATAATAACGAACTACAGCAAGTGTTACGAATGGCAAGACACCAGAACAGTGCGGACGCCCTGGTACATGCTTTACAATTTGAGGCCACCAAATCAGCAATCAACGTCTGGTTGGACAAGCCATAAAGTGCGCGCTAAAAGATCGCGACGGCACAGACGATGAGGAAGAAGAACAAGGAACAGACACTCGACGGTCGGCGCCACAGAATAAAGTAATAAAGGATGGAAGACCGAAGTGTTATCGATGTGGGAACCTGGACATCTACAACGGGATTGTCGGGTTAGAGTTCACCAGCAAGGAAACGAGCAGTAGTCGGTACAACGGGGCGTGTGCTGACTAAATGGAGGAACGAAGCCCCTAGAGAATACGCAATTTCTACAGTTCAGAAAAACAGCGGGAGCTTGGTGGTTACCGGATTCGTTCAAGAAAGGCCAACCTCGATTACAGTTGACAAAGATGCAACAGTTTCCATTGTGCGGCCCGACGAGGTGAAAGATCTCAAGCCAATCCGGTGCTCTTGTAACTTGCGAACAGCTACTGGACAGGCTGTAAAAGTGTTTGGAAAAGTGAAGATACACCTACGCCTCGGTCGACTTGAGTTTATTCATCAAGTACTGGTTGCAGATATTGTGGATGAAACAATTCTTGGTGTGGACGTTATAAACCGATACGGATTTATAGTCGACTTCAAAAACAATGTCTTGAGAATCGGAGGAGAAGAGGTAATGCTCTTCACAATGACGACATCAGAAACTTCGATGACGTCATACACCAAGTGGCCGTAACTGTTACGCCAAACTCCGAAAAGATCATCATGGTTAGAACCGAGGTAGATACAAGGGGCAACCAGTGCTCCATATTCGAACCCCAGGTAGTCAGCACACCGGGCATACTAATTGCCAGAAGTTTAGTAAAACCTGACGAAACGGGAAATGTACCTATTAGAGTGGCGAATATTCTGGATCAAGCTGTCACTTTACAAACCAATACGCTCCTAGGCAAATTGACTCCTGTGGCCTGGTTAGTCGGAATGACGCAACAAAGATCCAGTTGTGCTTCGGGTACTTCCAAATTACCAGAAGAACTGCAGGAATTATTGAACAGATCTTCTAACGACCTCTCAAGGGGGTGAGGTAAAAGAACTCAGACGGTTTTAGATGAATTCAAAGATTCTTTTGCAGTTCGGGGACAGTCACTGGGAAGAACCTCTCTTGTACAACATGGCATCAATACCGGTGACAAAACACCGATACGCCAACCTCCTCGAAGGCCTCCATCATCTAAGCAAGAGGAAATGTCTCGGTTAGTACAGAACATGTTGACAGATGAAGTAATCGAACCTTCGTCAAGTGCTTGGTCTTCTCCAGTAGTGCTGGTAGCGAAGAAGGATGGTGGATTACGTTTCTGCATAGACTACCGTAGTTTAAATGACGTTACAAAGAAAGACTGCTATCCATTACGTCGCGTTGACGGTACACTCGACACATTGTCCGGAGCACAGTGGTTTTCCACATTTGACCTGAAGAGTGGATATTGGCAAGTGAGTCTCTATCAAGAAGACAAGGAAAATACCGCTTTCTCGACACCAAGTGGCTTATTCCAATTTAACGTCATGCCATTTGGACTCTCTAATGCACCGGCAACATTTGAAAGATTGATGGGCCTGGTACTCCGAGGACTGACATGGAAAACTTACCTTGTTTATATAGACGATGTCATAGTCATCGGGAAGACTTTCAAAGGCCATTTGGAAAACCTTACGGAGATTCTAACAAGAATTCACGGTGCCTAACTGAAGCTGAGCCCGAAGAAGTGTTCTCTATTCCAGAAGGAAGTACAGTATCAGGGGCATCTGGTTTCGGCAGCGGGTGTTAGCATGGATCCTAATAAAGTAGACACCGTAAGAGACTGGCCAGTTCTGAAGAGTAAACACGAAGTTCGGAGTTTCCTGGGGTTATGCTCATATTACAGACGATTTGTGAAAGGCTTTGCTACTATTGCTAAACCACTACATGAGCTAACGGAAAATAAACGAAACTTCCAGTGGTGGTCGAGAGAGTGTGACCAAGCATTTAGAACTTTGAAGATTGCATTATGTTCGCAGCCAATTCTCGCTTTTCCAGCTTCCGAAGGTAAGTACATCGAAGACACAGAAGTAGAGGGATAATGGGGGTTCAAACGCACAAAGGAATGCCGCCTTCTTAAAAAACAATAAAAAACACTAAAAAACATGATCTAAGAGATGACGCCGCCACCGCTGGACCCGCAGCATCCCGATGGACCACAGCATCAGCGAATAAATTTTTTTTTATTTTTTTAAATTGATTTTTTAATTTTTTTTATTTGATGTTTTTATTTTTTTTTTAATTAAATTGATTTGCATATCAAGGGGTGGGATGAGGTTCAATGGACCACCAGAATCCGTGAATATACTTTTTATTTTTTAAGAAAGCTGATTTGCATATCAAGGGGTGGTGTTGGGTGGGTGGTTTTTTATTTCATATCAGTTGGTGGGGGTGGTTCCAACTCGATGCATTATAGTGTATATTAAAATATATGATCAGGTGTACCAACCTTTGCATGAGTTCAAATTTGTCGTGTGTTATAATGTATTTAGCTCTCTCTCTCTCTCACACACGTTGTGTATGTCTCTCTCTCTCTGTGGTCAGTACCGCGCGCATGTATATGAAATTAGAAAGTTTATATTTATTCGACAAATATTAACGCCCTCTCTCTCTCTCTCTCTCTCTCTCTCTCTCTCTCTCACTCTCACTTGTGTCAACTGTGTCAACAAATAGTAACGCCCTCTCTCTCTCTCTCTCTCTCTCTCTCTCTCTCTCTCTCTCTCTCTCTCTCTCTCACTCTCACGCGTTTCAACTGAGCAAGCTCTCTCTCTCTTACCGTGTACATGGAGTAGTCGATGTGATGAATAAAAAATTTTAGCTCTCTCTCTCTCTCTCGTTGTCAAAACGCCGTCTTCATTTTTCATGTATTAAATAATTAATAGTTTATAATGCAGTCAGTGTGATTGATCCTTGTTAGAAATATATATATTTGGCAAATATTAACTTTGTATGTGTGTTGTTGTCAATGAACTACTTACCTGTGTGCTGTTACAGATGACAAATCCATACGTTAACGGCTTAGCAATCTTCAATACGCTCTTCTTCATATGGTACAATACTTCTGTTTTAAGGTTGCAGTTTACACACACATAGGTTCAGTAGTGTATAGCGAAATAAATTAAAATTATACACACACATGAAAACGGTGGTTGAAATTCATACAAATCTTCTGATGTAACAGTTCCCACAAGTAATACAGTTCACAAAAATAAATTAATTGTACACATGTTCAGAGGTGTAGAGTGAAATAAAATAAAGTCATAATTTGTTTAAATGATTAAATATATTTTAACATTCACAATATAAAATTCACAAGTCATAATTAAATAAATACATTATAAAATTGATATTTTTTTCGAAAGTTTATATATAATTGTGTCGTACTTGTAGGAGAAGCAACCTGCAACATAACAATACAACAACATTAAAATCATGTTAAATGTCACACACACGCACAGATGCACACGCAACGCGCGCACACACAGACGCATACGCAACGTAATCACACACATACATACAACGTGCACACGTTTGGGTTGAATCATGTACATGTAGGTCCAATAAAACAGATAACAGATGTAAATATGCTATAGTCAATGTAAGACGTTACAATCATTGAAGTGTTTAATAAGTAAATTGTATGTATGTATATATCACTGAATAATAATAATATAATCGTTCTAGTGTTATCGTTTGCTGCAACAGGTAACGCAGTTTACAAATAATTACATATAGGTTCAGAGGTGTATAGTGAAATAAATTAAAAATAGAAATTAATTTCCTCATAAGTTAATGTCCTTTCATCAAACTTTGTAAATTAGAATCTGCACTACATTCAAACACATGCACACACAGTGATAAAACAAAATTGTTTATTAAAAGTAGTTTGTCACCTTAACGAGGTACTATTTCCACATGCACTGTCTGGTTCTTCATCCCTCGAAACACAAGATGTAGGTCGCTGGGATTTATATGACGGAGTTCTTCATCTGTAAAGACGTCAGCATACCTCTTAGGTAGATATACACGATAGCGGCGCTCACAATCTTCCAACGTTACAAGCACAGACTTCCCATATCTCGTGACCACATGCAACATGTTAACGATCGGATACTGCTTGTCCACTGTTAATTCTGCACACCGTTTGTACTCAATAGCAGAAACTGCGTTGAATTTTGTGATAAACGACATTATTTATTAGAAGTGAAGACGTCTGTATCAAACGAGGTGGAACCAAACAATGACTACAAAGAAGACTAGTGAAAGTAATGGTGGCGGTGGTGTGGTCATCAGGAAAGTTCACTTTCAGCGCCTGAAGCTTTGCATGTACATACACACAGGCAGAATTAGCGCTGTTACAAAATATATATATATTAGGAAAGTCAAGCCCACAGACTACAAATAAAATGTGTATAAAGTTAAAGAACAGCAAAACACATTTTTGTTAACAGTGTAATTTTTAGTTTTCATTATTTTATACCACATCTAATTAAAATTATTATTATTAGTTTTAATTTAAGAAGGAAGATTTTTGTCAGTTTACAATTTTAGTTAAACTGTGCCGACTCTCGGTGACTCAACTTCAGCTCATTTTGGTGTCACATATAGAATGCAGCTAATGTTATGATCTTCCCTTCTGATAGAAAGAACAGTCCTGCAGATTTGTACATAACTACTATACACTTGTTATTTGGTAAAGTTCAATATTAGACAATTTTTCAATTATCAAAAACTTACAATGATTATTTTTTTTTAGTAAAATCATACAATAAATACTAAAAACTCCAAACTACTCTGTTGGGTTTTTGTTAAAAACCCTATGTATAAATGAGAAATAATTTAGTCCTAGTTTTTAAGATGACGAATGCTTCCATATTTACCAGCCTATATCTACTGTCTTTCACAAATATACATAACCAATGACAATTTTAAGTTTGTTTACAAACAAAGCTTACAAGCGTCTTGAAAGTGTTAAAAACATTTTCAAGGACTGTTGAGAGATTAATTCTGTCAAATAATTACAGATACTGAGAATTTGTATTTTCAATCAAATTCTTCACAGATTGATCCCCCAAATAGACTTTTACAATTTTCTAAAAATTATGAGTTCTATTTTTCCCGTGGTAAACACTACAATTAGATTTTGGTTAGAATTCCCTTTAGTCTGACACCCTTTTGGATTTTTGTGGTTTTATCAAATTTTGACCCATTTTTTTATTTTATACAATTATATGAATAATTATATTTTATATGAAAATTAATTGATGCATTCTAAAGTTATTGTTGAGACATACCATAGACAGACAAATGCCTGACAAAAACTTGTTTTAAAATCGAGTACTTGTTCACTCATTCAACTATGGTTTTCAGAATACAATCACTTTATTTAAAAAACATCAACTTCTCTTTAGTTTACTTACTGTGTACGTTCATCTATTACTGACTGTTCGCATGTTTTGTTCTACTAATTTGTCAATATCATTAAGACATTTTCTTCTTACTGTATGTGTAACACCATCTATCTGTTCATGTACCATCTTTGCTTAGCTTCTACATTCTTTCCTTTTTGTTAACTGGCTGCACACAATAATTGATAGGAAACCATTTACAGTTATAAATATTTACTAATTTAAGTTAAGAATGGGACAGTGATACTGAGGTCTTCCTCTTCTAAGCAACTCAATTTTCCTCTTCTAAGGAAAATTAATTGTAATCAAAGGTGCAAAATAATTTAGAGTGTGTATAGCTTCAAGTGGTTTGAAATTAAAGATACATAGAAATGTTATATGCAGTTCTACTGCATCAGATTTTCAGCACAATGCTATTCTTGGATTTCATTGTCCATGACGTGTCCGTTACTTAACTAAATACAACTATTTCACTAACGACTCGGAACACAAAGTTTTTTGTGAGTGAAAACATAAAGTTTTACCTTACAACCTGAACCGGTTTTCACTTTTAATAATATTGTGAATTTGTATGTTTGGACTATAGCCCGTCACTAATTAATTAAAAGTGAAAACCGGTTCAGGTTGTAAGGTAAAACTTTATGTTTTTACTCATAAAAACTTTGTGTTCTGAGTCGTTAGTGAAATAGTTGTATTTACACAATACTGTGTTATTGTCTCTGTGTTAATGGATCAGCCCACCTAATTGAAATTAATTTCAAAAAACCTTATTATAATAAGTGGCGCTTTGCACTTGGAATTAGTAAAATTATTCTCAAAACATTTATTGTTTAAATACTGGATGCCTCATGGAAACTCACCCAAGAATACTGAGTGTTCCAAGGAAATTTTGGACTCACGGGCTTGTGTTATTAGCCCTTTCTGGCTAAGTAACATATAGAACCCAGCTTATGCCATCTTACCATTCAGTTATAGTAGGTTATTACAGTGGTGCATTACTTGCCTTTGGGAACTCACAGTCGTGTTCTATCAGCAATAGAATTAACACGTAGGTATAGAATTTTGAGGAAAAGGGTTTCACTCAAAAAGAAACCTCTTAAGATGGTGTGTAAATCGTTTGAATATCAGACAATATCAAGATGTTCAAGTGTCTATCAAACTGTACTGTTCTAGTGTTCAGAGGATATTTTCATAGGACTTACACTATTATCTGTACAAGCTGCAGATTGTTCACAAAGTCATACCAATAATTAACTATGTGACAACAATTTTGCGAATGAATTTTTGCAAAGATGAACAAAGGCTATTTGTTGCAAATTACGGATTTGTTCATACGCTGATAGTGGGGCTAATTAATTAATAACACGGTATTAATTGATTAAGGATTACTTAATTAATTACTGTATACTGACACTGTGCTCATAACAGTCAAGCTTCTGAGGATGTTCACTGCAATATAAATGAAACGCTTGGTGCTGAGTAAGACAAAAAGTGTTGACTGTAAAACAGAGTTGCTAATTGCACTTCTGTATTTGTAATATTACCATTTTCACTAGTCTAACAGAAATAGATTTAATATTTACAAAATTCATTGTTAAGTGAAAAATTATTTTGTATGTTTGCTTCACCATGGAATAGCATAAACCAATTATTTTGATTGAATACTGTAAACACAAATGGTATATTGAATTGACTCTTGAATTCTGATAACAAGATTTTGAAAGAGGCACACAAGTAACATGCTGTAATGCATTATCCTGCTACCAACATAAATGAAGATTTTTCACGTAAGGTTGCTTCCTCTTGGGAACTTAATAATTTTTCAAATTCTGAACACAATTTTTCCTAACTACATTATTTAAATTCAAAATATTTTTAAAATACTGGGGCAGAACTTAAATTAAATTTAACATCGAGTACTGCTAAACTTTAACTGAAATTAATCAAGAGAGATTTTACATGGGAAATATTGTTGGAACCCAGTTCTAAATAAAGTCCTTCTCCAGTTAATAAGTTTTATTTTTGATACAATTAATAATACAACACAAAATTTAGAATGGCCTTAACTTTTAATATACACAATAACATATAAAATTTTACAATTGAGTTCCAGTTGTTTGAAACAACAAAGAGAAAAGAAGACATTGCTGAAAAACTGGAAACTGAATTTTCTGAACAAATTGTGTCCCACACATAAAGGCAATACCCAAAACCAATTTGTCACCCACCCCCCACAGTGCTAAATTTGTATAGAATTTTTAATTTCTTCAACAGAACAGAGATCACAAGGTGACAGTTCAATTTTTAATGTGACAGATTAAAATGTTTCTTGATTTATTTTATCAATACATTTTTGTCATTTCACTAACGTTTCTATGTTAAAAAATTCAATAGCATGCTAAAATGGATTTTGAACTGTAACTGCATGCATGCATTAACAAATGTGTAACTGCAGAAAGATACAGAATTTACTACTCATATTATTGATGTGAGGTGTACAACACGTCAGAAAACCTGTGTCGCAGCTGCAACTAAACATAGTTCCAGGAATATTTGCTACTTTGTACAGATCCTCAGGGCCGTAACAAGGTACTCCTGCGCCCTTGGCAATTTTGACAAAGCTGCGCCCCCAATACCAATACCGGGAGGTCTGGGGGGGTCTGGAATACCCACCAGTGTAGCGGGGGGTCCGGGGTTCCTCCCCCGGAAAATTTTTAAAATTAAAGTGCAAAAATGGTAGTTTTTTAAGCTTTTTGAGCCAAGTTTTGCCTCTTTTCAAGGTAATTTTTTGGTCGAATTTCTGTAAAATTCTATATTATCTGAATACAAAAGCATTACTATTGTAAGAGAAAGAGTGAACTTAAAACTATTTTTAAAAACTAACTGAAAGTGGTGGAATCTGTAGGAGGTATAAAACCTAATTTGCAGGTGATTGAACTATGTAAAAAGTAACTAAACAAAAAAAAACTTAGTTACCAAAGTACAGTACATGGTAAGGCCTACTAAAACTTAATATTTACACTACATTAAGGTAGGTAATATACAATTACAAACTTTTTTAGAATAAAAACTAAACTTCTAGTAACAGTATTTAAGTAAACTATACCAGCTTCTGCTACCTGCAATATGAGAAAATGAGAAAAAAAATGCAAAATATTTTTATTGATAGTTACATCAATTTACAGTAGGCCTTCTTTAGTTAACAGTTAGATTATATCACACTACTGTAACTGAGGAGGTATTGATTATAACAAAAACTACCAGAGAAATAATTCATAACTTTAGTCGGTGCTTTAGTTCTATAATTTATATTGATTTTTTTTACCCAGGACTTCAGAACTTGCACTTACAACATTCTGTTGTTGTAACTGCAGGTACCATTTTTTGGCTCTGGGGGCTGTAAATAACAAATTGAAACTCTTCAGTAAACAAATATATTGCTTTTACAAATTGTTACAGTATACAGCAGAAAAGCCATGGAACTAAAACTTTACCTTTCTTGCTTTCAGCAAGGCAAACTCACTAATTATTTCACTAAAATCAAGTTTTGAAGCAATCTCATATTCTATCGACAGGATAGCTATGTTTGTCAATCTGTTTTCACACATACTTGACCGTAAGTAGTTTTTGATTATCTTCAGCTTGCTGAAAGTACGCTCGCAAGACGCCACACTGACGGGCATTGTCAAAAATATCCTCAATGCTATTTCGATGTTTGGATAAGCACCTCTTCATCCATAGTTTGAAATAACTTTCAGAATATCCAAATGGGAAGCCTTGTAAATGTTCTTTACCGGCTCTTTTGCGTGAAACTTGAAAGCAGCTACTTCGTTAACTAGCTCAACTCTATCAATGTCTCTGCTACATATCGCATCAAGATCAGCTGCACACTTTTCAAGAAAAGTAACAGAGCATTCACTTAAGGACTTTCCTGACAAAAAACTGAAGTCTGATGAAACTGTGTGGTAAATGTGTACCCTTTTTTTTATTTCACTTACTTATTATTTCACTCATTTGTTCTAAATGAGTGCTGTGTCCGGGGTGCAGTCAAACATAATAGAGAAATACTTGCCACTTTTTACATTCTTCAGTATTTCAGATCGAACCTTATTTCCCAAAATGTCTATGACCTCGTTTTGAATTAGAGGTGAAAAATAGCTTGTGACATGTTTTCCACTTTTAACATTTTCTATGTGCTTAGATAGTTGAGGATTGTAGTGACTAATAAGTTCTAATTTACTCAGAAATACACCACAGTTGCTGTCACTGATCGAATCGGAACCTCCTCTTAAAGGTAAGTTATTCCTGGCACAATGGAGAAGTACATCCACAATACATTTGAGAACATTGCACCACTTTTCTACTTCAGCTTGTATCAAAGTTTGATGTTCTGCATCAACAGGTCTACTAGTTTTCAGTCCAATTTCTAATTCTTTCCAATCGATATAAGAATGTCGGTGAGGTATCGACCTTTCGTGATTGACAATAAATGGGTTCAAGTGTCTCCAATCATTGAATCCCTCATCAATATTAGAGAAAGCAGATTTGTCCTTTTTGTCGTCTTTTGAAAAGAGAAGGCAAGGGAAACAAAACAGTGCGTCCTTAGACTGGCTGTACAACAACCATTGCCTTTTTACTTTTTCCCCGTTTGGTAGAATTTTATAAACCCATTTCTGAGAAAAGTGTCTTCCATCATCTGCACAGTCAATTGTTTGTGGGCCTCGTTCAACAATTTTACAACGAACTGTGTCTGGTCGAAAATTTGCTGGCCATTTTTTGGGATCCTCGTAGATAATTTCTATTCCCACATCAGTAGTATTTAATGCACCATTTTCATTATAATTAGATGTGCAAGATGTGCTGGGTTTTCCAAGATCAGTAGATTGCCTGCCCATTGTGGAACGACTTAGCTCAGGATCACTTCCTTCTTCAAAATCAATGACGTTTGTGACGAACTCCATTGGAGTGATCTGGCTGTGGTTGTCTTCTGAAACAGTCTCAGTCTTGCTATCTTCTTTTTCATTTTCTCCTTCCTTTTCTTCTTGGTCGTCTTCTTTTTCTTCTTCTTCTTGAAGTGCATTGCTATTACTGGCACTATCACTTTCACGTACTTCTTTCTTTTCATTTCGCAGCCAATTTCCAAGCGCCGATGCTAATTTTTCGTTGTCTTCTTTTCGTTTCTTGATTTTTTTAAATTCACTTCCAGAAGGTTTTTTTGGCCCCATTTCTGAAATAAACCATTCCCAATTAATTTACATTGTATTAGAGTTGTAAATGGCTGCCATTTAAAAACTACTCGACCGATCTCAAACATTAACGAGCTCCGCCAAGATATTGTGCCCACTGCCCAAGGACCTGTGTGACAAGTTTGGTCATAATCGGTAAATTTGTTTGGGCGCTGCCGCTGTCATTGTCACTGTTACAGTCACACAGACGGCCAAAAAGTTTTTTTGAATCCTGAGTAATAGGATTACACGGAAAACCCGAAGCACTGTAAATACAAGTGAGCCTCTCGCGGTAAGAAAAAAGAAACGATGTCTGCGACGTTTTAACGCTATCACCGAATTTTTCGGTGAACGCAACTGTCGGCACTGAACATAAACACGAAATATTACGAAATTCGTGTTTGTGTTCAGTGCCGACAGTTGCGTTCACCGAAAAATTCGGTGATAGCGTTAAAACGTAGCATACATCGTTCTTTTTTCTTACCGCGAGAGGCTCACTTGTATTTACAGTACTTCGGGTTTTCCGTGTACGCGATCGCTCATCCAACTATAAAAAAAAAATTGATACCATATTCATGAAATTTGTGATTGAAATATTTACGTAAACTAATTTTGAAATCGGGACTATTTTAGTCAGCAGACTTGCGCAACAAAATCAGCTGACACTTGCTGAAAATTGGACATTTTCAACCACGACCACTTCCGCTAAATATGAACCAATAGGAATATAAGTTATACCAATGGAACGGACCCGTTTTTCTTCTTTCTTCGGGTATTTTTTTTATTTTCTGTAGGTCTAAAAATGAAACGGCGAACACAGTGATATTAGTTAGGCCTATTTGGCTTTGTTAGTCTGGCAGTAAAGACAGAACGAATGTTGGGAAATTATTTCTGACAGCTGGAGTCAAGTTTCGCACGGTAACCTCCATTGATTGTTTGATTCACTGACGTTTTCGTGATGTTGAAGAGTAGATAGTATAATTAATGTATTGTTTTGCAATAATACCGTGTTATAATAATAATAATATGTAGTGTTTTCAAAAACTGTACAAAAAGGGAAAAAATAGGCCACCACCACGGGGAATAACATGCGCTAATTCTAGGGTTAATGTAGACTAAGCCAGTGTTCCGCAGCCGGTGTGCCGCGGCACAATAGTGTGCCGTCACAAGGTGAAAGGTGTGACGCGAACTTTTACCTATTATTGTAATAAATTAATTGTCGATTTTAAGTAAGAAGGTGCTTGTTTATTCTTTAATACATGCTGATAACGTTATATTTTCATAGAAATTAAATGTAATTTATTTACTCAATATTGTTGTTGTAGTTTGCTTATCTTAAGTTATTTGTATTCTCGCCTGAAATATTGGGCCGGTTTGATGGGTTACAGGCGGCAAGCTTTGTGTTCACCGCAAAGAAAGCCGCGTAAGACTTTTAGCAAGCCTTTTAGCGGCCAGCACCAATCATACAATAGAGTTTACGTTCAAAACTCTAAACGTTCTAAACTCTATTCAAGAGAGTTCTTTGTAACACCGCATCTTTTGTGTACGGCTGGCTGTATGTGCTTTTAACTAAAATTGCGGGGATTAGCAAACATTTCCCTCTTTTTTATTATTTTATTGCCTTGTTTTGATATTTGTGCCTGTTTGTCGGCGCTTCTTAAACTTTATTGCTCTTTTCCTTCGCCGAAGGACCCACACATTGTCAGACAACAATTACAGTATTTCAGTTCAGTTCTATCACAGCTGTGCTCTGCAGTAGTGCGAATATTGTGATTGCTACACCAGTCTTACTATTTTCTATTACAGTTTTATTAAACTATTTTTTTTTCGATATGCATAAGTTCCTTGTACCGAGTGGTCCGTCCTCGAGTGCAAGCAGTGAAAACATCGAGCCCGAAAAAAAGAAACAGAAAGTAGTTCACCGGCAATATAGTGATAATTATTTATCTTACGGGTTTTTTTTTTGGTGTGGTGACAAAACATGCCCAATCCCCGAGTGTGTTGTGTGTGGTGAAAAACTCAGTAATGCTGCTATGGTTCCCAGTATATTGAAACGACATTTGTCAACAAAACATTCCTCTCTGTTAAGTAAAGATGCGACTTATTTTCGTCGGTTGTTGGAACAAAATAAAAAACAAGTGACGCTCATGACTACGTCGGTACGTGTTTCGCAAAAAGTACAGGAAGCCGAACTTATCGTAAAGGCCAAAAAACCACACACAATAGCAGAAACGTTGTTAATGCCCGCGTGTACAGAAATGGTAAAAATAGTCCTGGGTTTAGAAGCTGGTACTGAAATTTCAAAAATTCCTCTCTCTGCTGACACAATCAGCCGCCGAGTTAGTGACATGTCCAGTGACATCGAAGACATTATGAAGGAGAAAATAAAGAGCAGTCGAAAGTTCTCACTTCAGATCGACGAGTCCACCGATATTGGCGGTCACGCACAACTTGTTTCCTACATAAGGTATGTTGATGGGGATGTAATTGCAACTAATTTATTTTTTTGCAAAGAACTACCCGAGCGAGCAACCGGTGAAGAAATATTTCGTACGACTAATGAATATGTGGTCCGTAATGAATTAACATGGGAGGATTGCGTTAGTGTTTGCACAGACGGAGCCGCTTCTATGACAGGGCGAGTGAAAGGATTCGTGGGTAAAGTACGCGAAGTAAATCCTAACTTACGAACCGACCATTGTCTCATTCACCGCGAAGCCATTGTTGCTAAGTCTTTGCCATCTCCTCTGAAAATTGTGATGGACGAAGTAGTAAAAGTCGTGAGCTTCATCAAATCGCGGCCCCTAAATATGCGGCTTTTTAACGTTTTGTGTCAAGAAATGGGATCAGAGCACACTACACTTCTGCTACATACAGTAGTACGATGGTTATCTCGAGGTAAAGTGTTAACGCGAATGTTTGAACTTAAAGAGGAGGTACTTGCATTTTTGACTATTGAGGGGCATGAGTATGCGGATTTATTTGCAGATGATGAATGAGTATCTAAGTTGGCATATCTTTCCGATATTTTCGTACACTTGAATGAACTAAACAGAAAAATGCAAGGTAGAAACGAAAATATTCTGACTAGTATGGATAAGATTCAAGGATTTATTAACAAGTTAAATTTGTGAATACAGACAATTGATCGTGTGAGATGTTCCCAACTGTATGGCCCCTTGCTGACGATAATAAGGTGTTGGTGGACTTAATTAAAGAACATTTAGTACTCTTGCAGCAGAATTTCAAAAAATATTTTGGAGAGAGTGTTGAAGATTTTGACTGGGTTCGTGATCCATTCATTATGGATTCGAAACATCTTCCGAATAATTTAGGCTTACAAGAGGAACTGGCAGATTTGAAAGCAGACAGAACATTGAAATTAAAATTTTTCGAAGTGCCTTTGGAAACATTTTGGTTGTCAATAAGCAGTGAATACCCGGCTATCTCCGAGATGGCAGTTAATGTGTTATTACCATTTTCAACTACATATTTGTGTGAACTGGGCTTCTCGACGTTGACTGAAATTAAAACATCAAAGAGAGAGAGACTCAAATCCATCGATGAAGAAATGAGGCTTGCTTTGTCAACGATTCCGCCACGAATCAGCCGTCTGTGTGCAGCTAAGCAGGCTCAAGTATCACATTGAAGGTATGAGTAGAGTTATTTACTTTAAAATTCGTATTTTCTACAGTGAATTAAAGTTAATAAATTGTTAATAAATGCATGAGTCTATTCCTGTTTTATAATAATAATAATAATAATAATAATAATAAAAATTGATTACATAACGACGTAATATTTCGTAATTATATTAAGATTCATATGATTTTGAGGGTACAGACATTTTGGTGTGCCGTGTTGAGTCTAGGCCCGCCTGGGGTGTGCCGTGAGTAAAAAAAGGTTGCGGAACACTGGACTAAGCTATGGTACATTTTATTGAAATCATTCTTACCCGTACAACAGAAACAACGCCAAAATCAACAAGTAACAACACAAACACTATAAGTGTCGTCTAATCGCTGAGTGTGAAAATCACTTAGTTCACAAATTACAATAGAAAATAGTACCAGCGACTGTAATTACACTGAGTCTCAACAAAACCAGCAGAACAAACTAGAATAGAGCAATAGACTGACGTGGCCGTGGCTTGGCGCGGGGGGAGGGGTATGAGTATGAGTACTATTCAAGTTATGACAAGCTTGCTAAAACCAACGAGTATAGACGTTACTAGAAGCATACTTCTGGGTTATTAAAAGCGTAGTTGAAACAATGCTACTACTTTTTGTATAAAAGAGTGGTAGATGAAAAAAATGTTTGTAATAATAAGACGCATGTTCTTCTATATTTTAAAATTCTTTTGCGCCCTGCATAATAAAGAATGCATCAAAAGTGCATTTTTTGAGTAGGCTGCATTTATTTGATTCATTCCTTCGTACCCAGTGTGTCAAACAAATGTGAAAAAATTTTGGAGGTTGTGTCTAGTCTAACCCCTACAAACATTTTTTCATCTACCACTTTTTATCTGATAAGTTGTAGTTTTTTCCAATTATATATTAACGAAAATGTTTGAAATTTACTAAATTTCGCGGTATAATACAAAAAATTACTTGGAAACGCCAGCGCCATCTAGTTGCCGGGGTGATGAACTACGGTTTATCACCCCAGAAAGCTGACCCCACTCGCTCCATAAGAAGTGTTCTTCTAGTTAGTCTATATTCGTTGCTAAAACCAAGAAGGCGCAGGTGCAGTGCAGTGACCCAGTGACTGACTCATCATGGAAGGGGTGGAGGGGAAGGGATTTTCGCTTTGCGCCTGGCCCGACTCCGCGCCCATCAGTAGGGCAAGGTCCAGTGCAGTTACTAAATTTACGTAGCTGCTTTTTGTTTAGTGTATAATAGACACAAATATAGACAGTTCACGTACAGTAACTTTTAACAATCTGAAACTGAAAGATTTTTTCTAATAACGTGGAGTTTTTATTTGCTTGACAAATTGTACCAATCTAACTCTAAAAAAAAGATATTTTTCATGGTCGATTTTGCGCCCTCTTTGTACCTGCGCCCTTGGCGGGGGCACATCTCGCCACCGCCTAGTTACGGCCCTGCAGATCCTGCCTTATGATTTGTAATAACACTCACCATAAAGAGGGAAAAACAAAACAAAAACAAAAAAGAACAATATTTGGCATCAGCCTTGTTTTACTCAAAATTTTCTACACATAATTAATTTAATAATAGTAGTAATAATAAAATTTAATAATATATAATGGTAATAATAATAATACATTGTAATATCATATAATACTATGATTCTACGTACACAATTTATAGTATTTCTGGATTTTGAGTTTACATACATACACATAAATAAATATGTGTGCTGAGCTTATAAGTGCATGTCCCATTCCCCCCCATGATTTGCACACACACTTACATATCTGTAAATATATATACATACATACATACATATAATCTTTCCTGACTGTTATCTGATAAAGTCAACTCCACCAACACGTAAAACAACATAATAAACAAGAACTAAAATATATAAATAAAAATACATATACAACAACAATTTGCCAGGGTGGTTATAAAAAATGTAATCAATTTAAAAAAATGGTATTGTTGTATGACTCACTTAACAAATATAAAATAATTCAAAATCATGCTCACACTAGAATTTTTTGGTCATTTTACAAATATTATTCGATTAATAAAAAACATTAGCACTACTAATAACGATTTGACTCCTTGTAAGATGCAATATTTGAATACAATTTAATTATCCTTTGATACAAAACTTTTAATTAACAGGTATCATAAAAAAGGTCAAGGGAAGTTTCTCTTAAAAGTTATTACATTTTGAAGAATCTCTACAATTTCATACACTCTACTAGAATATAAAATTCCAGTCACGCTGTTCTTTATATGTAACCATTGGAATGTGAAGAAACTGTATAAATGACAAAGTTAATATACATTACTATACATAAAATAATAGCATAGGGTGCCCTTTGTTGAATCAATTAAAGCTTAGACAAGAGAAATAAATCAATGTGTAGGGTAGGCCTACATAAATCTTAAATTTAATCCTTACAAGTAATTAATATTAACAGTATCCTATCATTAATATATATTTAAAATTTATTATCTACAGAAATTAGTCAAATTATCTGTATATGTATTTGTCTAATACTGCACAAGAAAAATTAAGGATTCTTTTAACACATGATTACAGATTTATTAATAACTTAGTTGTATGCATCACTTTGAATACTATATATGGCTTCTCATACTTGTCTAGTATATTTCACATAAATATATTAATATATATTGTATTTGAAATAACTGCAATGCAGAAGACATGGGAATTTTTGAGGATCGATTACCATAGTAATGTTGTTTTCAACAGCACTATTTGTGCTGTATAAATAAAAAAATCTTGGAATTTGAAAATGCAAATAATTACACCTATTAGTGAGTAAGTACAACAGGTACCAAAGGAAAGTATTCATTTTCTATTGGCTAATTAAGGCTCAATAACAAAAGCACAAAAAAATTCAAGTGTAACTAAAGGTTTATTAAGAAAAGGTCTATAAAAATTTTAAAGCATATACAATTAATGCCTCCTGATGGTCTGGGCTTGCTATTTTATAAATGCAAGCAGTAACATTATTATAAATCTATGCATTCTAAATGTATGTCAAAATGGACAGTCTGAAAATATTGCTGACTTTTACTAAACTGAAATTACCATTACAAAATACTAAGATTTAATATCTTAGGTATAGCAACATGTGCTCATAATTCGAAAAATAAATTTTACATTACTTGTAAGATTTTTGTGAAGTTCCATATACACAATTCAAAAAGTTGTGTTAATATTTTGACAAAATATGTTGTCATATACCAGTCAATTAATAATGAAAACTTGGTTTGATATCAGGGTCATGAACTACATAAATTTAAGGTGTTGAAGAAACTTCTCTACAACTATCTGAAGTTGGGAACAAATTTTATCAAAACTTCAACTCAAATATTTAGTGTTGTATAAACTACAATAACCAAAACTCCTTACATGGTTTGCCATTTTTCTCACCACTGTGCATATAAAAATTCTTTTTTAAATTAAAATATGCTGTATTATTTTATAAGACAGAGTATTTTTGTGGAATGTACACAACTATCTATATACTGTTGAACTTGAAATTTTTTGAGTTTCAACACAGATTTTTTAGTAGATTATAATTTTTTCTTGAGTGAAATTAGTTTAAAAAATGTCACACACACCAGAATAACAAGCAACAGCATTATGACCACTGTTAAGTACACTTCAAAAACTGAAGTTCACAAACTATGTACGTACAAAACGAATATAACATACTTGATGCGTAGTACAAATTTTGGTTAAAAATATTATAGGCCTACTTGTTAACAGCAATATATGTGTTTACAAAATTCAAAGGCAGTGACCATTAATACATTTGTTTTTCAATTATTCAGCACATCTGAACTAGAAATTAAAGGGATGAGACGTATAACAAATAGTCAAAATATTTCATAACATTTTTTTTCTCTTAAAACCAAATGTTTGGCCTATAAACAAAGTATTCATTAGTTGTAAACACTTTGTGTATATTATATTGTACACAACTAATAGTGTGTAGTAAAGACACTTATTTATTGTATTTATATCAAGTAAACAACTATACAAACATGATTTGCATTCAGTACTCACGCTGAGTGCAAATTCTCTTTTATAAATTTTTTCATAATTACAGTTTGTCTACAGCACAAAACTGCATAAGTTTAGAAAATCTGACACACACAGTAACATGTTATAAACATTACAATTAACAAGATTTAAAATGCCAAAATATTGTACAATGGGAGTGAATGAATTAAAATAAACACTTTCAGTGTTAGGTGATAAAGTGAAAAACATACAGTACTTAACTGTCTTCTTTCCAGTCTTGATAGAAAAGTTAGTTTATTGAAAGAAGTATCCTATATAATTTTAATTTGATAAAAAAACACCTGGCTACAATCTTACAACAGAAGAACTATCAAAATGATTCGAATAAAAACCATGCTCGTCAAGCTAAACACATTGAATAATGCTGCTATTACTTAGAGTACGTCTTAAGTCCTGGAAAATTGCTGTCGTTATTAAGATCCATTCACTCAATAAAAGTTTTCATAAGGTGCTTTTTTTCACTCTTACCGATTACGTTTAAATTACTTATGAAAAGCTTTGTCTCTCTTAACTGAACTCAAAAAACACTCACATCAGTCTGGTTTTAAAAATAAAACACTTGATCCAGAGGTCATCATGAATTTCACTGAAAACCCTCATGAAATTGAAAAAACTTTGCACCGTCTACCCAACATGTCACAGACATTTGACAAAGTATGGCACACAACAACTGCTGCATGAACAGCATGATTGCTGTAAGAATCTTACCTACTTTAAATACTTTTCTAGGTTAAGCAAAAAGGAGCTTGCTCTAATAGTACAGTTTCCAGTGTCATTTGGAATAAGATTAACAGGTAGGGCCTACAGGTTAATTAAGATGCAATGCTTAAATCTCACTTTTTAAAGACACATACCTAAAAAAATGACAGATGCATTTTAAAAGGCATATCTGGTTAAAAAACGGTTTTCTAATATGTGAGTCACTGAATTTATGAATATTATATTTGGTATTCCTTTTATTAATTTGAGGTTGTTGTTAAAAAAGGAAGTTGCCACAAATCTTAAGGAAAAAACTTATTGTCTTTCAGCCAATAATTACATGCCATTTGCATATGAAGTGTTAGTCACATGCACAAAACAATGAAACAAATTATGTGACCTGACTAATTATTGTTTACTTAAGGAAAGTTCTCTTATAGTTGTGTACCTTTATAGAATAGTATTTTCAAGTTTGTATTCATTTCTATAGAAGTTATCGTCACTAAGCGGATCTTGTTTTGACTGATGTAAAATGTGACATTACATAATCATGCACATGGGTTTGCAGTGTGCAACCACCTAATCAATACTAATGTTTGGTGTTATGATCAAATTATTATTCAGGCAATACCTTATTGACAAAGGATTTTTTTAATATTCACTTTTTTTGTTATTACCATTTATCTATAAATGTGTTAAATATAAGATTTTTTAAAATTTACAACTTTTGTTGATAATTTTTCATGCTTTATTATCAATCAATATTTGAAACTTTACTTGCATTCATTGAATTTACAAACGTAAGTTTGTAATTTTCATTTTGTTACAAGTTTATAAAATGCCTGCTGAAGTTAAACTATATTATATACATTCCTGTATTTCTGTACAGTTTAGATGTATTTGTTTTCAAGTTCTGAACTGTTGCATTTAAGTAAGATTATTTTGTAAGATAAGTAAGATAACTTAATTTTGTAAAAATACTGGCCTATCCTAGTGGCATACACAGAAATCAGTATGGGTGGGGTGGGGTGGGGGGCTCAACCTTAGTCCAATATTAGCTTACTCTTCTACAGTTTATAATATAAGATATAGTACATATGCCAGTTAATAGTTACAATTTATTAGCAGGCGTATTATTTTCAGTAGGTTTCAGATTTTCTTTATTAAAAATGTATTATTCGTAATTGGGGGCCTTGTCCAAAAATTAAAAAAAAAACAATTATCCAAAATTTTGTATACATTTAAAGTGTTTTTAAAGTATTTTTTTCTTTTTCAGGATATGAAATTAGGAACATTATTAAAATTATCATTTTATTTTTTGACTGATATCTGCAAGAAAGTGCTGAATTTAACTGAAGTATTAAATAATATTTTTATGAAAAAGCTTTATGTACTTCCTTAAGTTTCATAAAAATATTATTTAATACTTAAGTAAAAATTCTTAGGGTTCACTGGTAGTAGTGGCTGGGTGGCCGGTGTGGCCGCGCATCAAATGAGAGAGAGAGAGAGAGAGAGAGAGAGAGAGAGAGAGAGAGAGAGAGAGAGAGAGAGAGAGAGAGAGAGAGAGAGAACAGGTAGCTTACTGAATGTTACACTCAGCGTAATACACCGCTCTGTTGGTTCTGATCACTATATGGTGCAGATAAAGTTTAGATGCAGGGTGGCCGTGTATAGGTGTATAGGATGGACAGACTCAGAAGACAGGAAAAGGTTAACACAGTGAGTTTAAAGGACCCAGAAAAGGTACAGGAATATGCTGCGAAAGTGAAGAATAAATTGAACAGGTCAATTGCAGCAACAGTGGAAGAGAAATGGCAGAGCCTTAAGTGTGCACTCCTGGAGACCGCCAGAGAGGTGCTAGGAATAGAGGAGAGACGGAGGCAGGAGGACTGGTTTGATGAGGAATGCAGGGAGAGTATTGCACCGAGGAATGAGGCTCAAAGGAAGTATTCTCAGTGTAGGAGTAAAGAAAGGAAGCAACAATATGAAGAGAATATACTGGCAAATAAAGTATGTAGAAAAAAGAAAAGACCTTTACAAAATGGGCTGCTTCTTAAAATGGAGCAGGACTTTGCAGATGGAAGAATAAGGAATGCTTATAAATATCTTAAGCATCTCAGGGAAGGTTATAAACCATCTACAACACTATGTAGAGACAGAGAGAATAGAATTGTCAGTGACTCAGAGAAAATCAAAACTATCTAGCAAGAATACATTGATGGCCTCCTTGGTGGTGTGATAGAGGGAGGAAAAATTGTTGCTCACACCCCGTGGAATGCAAACATTGGGGAGATGGAATTTGACACACCATCAATTCAGGAAGTAGAAGAATCTATTAGTGCCCTCAAGAACAACAAGGCACCAGGTACAGACTTAATTCCTGCAGAATTGCTTAAAGCTGGAGGTACTGATATGGCAGTCGCACTGCACTCCTTAATTATGGGCATATGGCAAATGGAACAAATGCCCATGGAATGGAATAAATGCATTATATGCCCTATTTATAAAAAAGGTGACAAACTTCAATGTAAAAATTACAAAGGCATTTCGTTGCTGTGCAACTCCTACAAGGGTTTTACATATATCTTGAACCAAAGGTTGAGACCCCTCACAGAAAATATAATATGGGAATACCAAGATGGATTCCGATCTGGAAAGTCTACAGTTGACCAACTCTTCTCGGTAAAACAGATACTAAGATGCAGATGGGAACGTGATATTGATGTTTACCAAATTCTTGTGGACTTCAGGCAAGCATATGATTCTATTAATAGAGACAAACTCTACACCATAATGCATGAGTCTGGAATACCAGACAAGCTGGTAAGATTAATGCAAGTGACCATGCAGCAGACTGAAGCCCAAGTAAAAGTGGATAGCCAACTAACTGAACCCATAAATATCACACGAGGACTATAGCAAGGAGATGAGTTAGCCCCAACACTATTTAATATTGCATTGGAATATGTAATTAGAGGCTTATCACTAAATAGCTCCAATCTGTTAACAAATAAAACTGTACAGATAGCCGCATATGCAGATGAAATTAACATCATATCAAGATGGATCACGGCAGCTAAAGAAATATTTCTGGAACTTTAAAACAAAGCCAAGGAAGTTGGGCTAGCCATAAATATAGATAAAACAAAAATGCTTATCCAAACAAGAAGGGACCAGTTTCATAACAACATTGACATAGAGGAGGACACAATTGAAGTGGTGGACAATTTCACGTATCTCGGAGTGAACCTACCAAAGACTGGATCAGAGGAGCCGGAGATCCAAAGACGGACCACCATGGCTAACAAGGCACACTTCGCATTGCTCCCATCATTTAGGTCTGGGGATGTGCACAGGGAAACAAAAATGAAAATATATAGGTCTGTCATCAGACCAGTGTTATGCTATGGGTGTGAGGCATGGACAATCACACAGAAAACAGCCGACATAGTAGACACCTTTAAAAGGAAAATCCTCAGACGCATTATAGGCCCAATACAAGAAAATGGCTCATGGAGTCTGAGATACAACAATGAACTGTATCAAATATATAAAAAGATACCAGTCTCAAAATTCATAAGAATGCAAAGAATGCTTTGGGCCGGACATGTTATGAGAATGGAGGATGGCAGGAACCCCAAAAGGGCTCTGCTGGGAATATGAGAGGGAACGAGACCTAGAGGCAGGCCGAGGAAGAGGTGGGAAGATGGCGTTGCAGAGGACACGAGGGACATGGGGATAAGAAACTGGAGGAAGACTGCAATGGATAGAGTAGATTGGAGGTGGAGATCAGTGGAGGCCAGGGCCCGACTTAGGCTGTAGCGCCATAGGAGGAGGAATACACCACTCAGTGAACTACAAATTATAACTCAAGTAATAATTGTTATTATAAACTAGTTATTTTGTTAGTACTTATATCCCCGTCAAAATTGGCCAAAATATGGAATTTTGTAATTTTAAACGAGAGACTAAGTAAATTAAGGAAGTGTATATTACATTTTTGCGGTTGGGGGGGCTTGAGCCCCCCTACATACACCACTGACCTATCCTAGCCTAATCTGTCCTAACTTACAGGAATACTGAATGTATCCTAAAATATTACATGAACTATTTTTACAAAATTACATTTTTTAAAAGACATATCTCTTAGAACGGTTTTCCTAATATGTACATTTTAACTGATTAAATAATATTAACCAAATTTATAAATTTTACATTTGAAAATTTTTATATTTACTTATTTTTTGTCTGTGTTATTGTACTAGTGTATATTACATTTCATTTCATTGATTATAGGTGCATCCACAGTGGATCAAAGAAGATTTTCCCGAAACCTTTAAAAACTATATTTGGCAACCCTACTGAGATAAAAGGGGTTCATTTTCTTTCTAACTAGCTTAGGTTTAAATCTAAATATTTTGAAATGCTGTTTATGAATAGAAATAATACAAAAAAGTATATTTTATATTTTTTAACTAGAAACTTGGAAAAAGGTAGATTTCTCCTTTCTATACTTGCAAATGCAGATATTATTATTATTATTAAATGTTTAATTTTTCAACTGACACCTTTACTTATCTCCCAAAGAAAATGGGCAATAAAAAGAAGAGGATGCGCCCCCAACAACAAAACGAGTGGGCAGATCATCTAGAAAAGCATGCTGAATCTGGAAAAACCAATACAGGCCTACAGTGAATGCAGTAATACTATATTATTAAAGCTTTTAAGCTAATATGTTCCTTAATGTGTTATGTCACACTTTCACACTTTTATGAATATGGAATATTGCTGACATTTTTAAGGAATTACTGAGCCTGAATGATTCCTCTTTATAACAAATTTAGAAAAACATAATAGGATTAGGACATCAATATAGTAAAGAGTGTACTTTGAAAGGCTTAAAACATTAATGTAATTTTATTAGTTCAATACAGAAAAAATACATAATGTTTGATACAAAATGATGTTTTAACAGTTAAACTAAAAATGTGGAAATATATATAATCCAAACCGTCTGCAAATCTTATCAACTTTTCTTTGCCCTGTTTACATATAAGACACGTTAGAGTCATAAGTCACACAATTATTCCTTTGTTTACTTTAGCACTTAAAATCTTTCAAATTAACTATATTATTAATGCATTAATGTTTAATTTAATTTAATTCCAAAGTCTATAAACCCAATGTGCTTATGGGCTAATGTGTGCAATACATACTTGCAATGGGCTAATATGTGCTTAATGATGAGTCAGCTGCCTTTTATATATTGATGCCCCCCCCCACACACACACACATACACAATCTAGAAATTCTGTTAAAGCACAAATCCAGTGGACTGATTTTCTATGTTTAAGAAGTCTACATTTTTAATTGCTATATGATTTTATGCTACAGTCTGGAACTGCTGCATAGTTGTCTTCTCCAGCTACAAGGAAAACACTCAATACAGTATTATTGCCCAATACACATCACTGTGGTGTCCTGTTAGAAATTCTAAACATACCACACTTCTCAGGGTGGTTAAACTCAAGAGAAGTAAAGAACGCAAGCTATACCAATATAAAAACTTAATGGTAGTATATGTCCATGTGTGTAAATTCTTTCTTTTGTAAGAGTCAAAATTATAGGTGGTAAATAAATTTTAAACTCAGTTAATATGACTGTTGATCTTTTGTATTTGGGTACATTAATTATTATACATAATTATTTAATACAACACTGTACACCAGCTCACTACAAATAGTTTAGTCATACTGTCATTCAAAAAAATCTAAATTCGGTTTCCTCTTATTCAGACAGATATTTACTTGCAATTTTATGAATAATTACACATTGTTTGTTTACTTAAACAATCACAAACCCAACAGAATTATGAATCAATATATAATTATTAACTGTTAATTATGACTACTGATATTATAAAAATACAGTACACCTGTATATTACATAAACTAGTGAAACTACAAACTGGCAAATAAAGGGATAACTCTTAAATTTTTCCATTGAACACTGTACATGTGTGGGAAATTACAAGCCATGACTATATATGTACGCTTTCAGTTGTACAAATATGTTATCTCTGCCAAATCTGTTCAGATGGAACAGCAATGTTGAAAATTTTTCTTAAAAATAAAATCTGATTTAAATAGGTTGACAAAGCAAATCTTCAGATATCTGTGGGGGAAGAAGTCAACATCAAATTGGATTAAAGAAGTCCAAAAGGATTTAGAAAAAAAGTTAACATACACCCCAAAGAAGCTATTGACAGAGAAGTTTTTCAGCAAAAAATGTTGACAATGGAGGGAGTCCAGGGTAGGAGAGATAAAAACACAGGTTCAAAGTGGACTGAAGACAGGAAGAAGAGACACAGTGAAAAGATGAAAGAATATTGGAAAAAAGAATAGAACAAAGAACAAAGAGTAAAGAATGTGGTCCTTAGATGGCCGATATGGAAAAAAACTGATTTATTTAAAATACATAAGATACAACAATATCATGGACACTGATACACATTAAAAATATACTAGCTATATTTTGGTTTTACATACCTGACTTCATGATACAATGTGTGTAACGGGACATAATTTGGGTAACAAAATTGTGTAACAAGTTACTGTTTTATTGTAATGAAACGGGTCTGGTCAGGATTGTAGAGGTGGGGGCAAGTCGATGTCCATATAAGGTAAAAGAATGTAACAAGTGATTCTGTTGCTAACCAGTGAATCATACAAATGGCACGAGTTTCCAATGACACAGCGAGTCTCCTGCTGAAAAGGTGTCTCTATGTAAAACGAAATATGATGTGACTAGGGCGAGACGAGGTGCGGAAATCCGCCTGGAACTAGTTTGAAAGGTGTCACCAAACGGAATTTTAACGTTGAGACGTAGTCGGAGCGCCAGTCTCCAGTTGTCCAGCATACAGGACACACGTGTTCTTTTAGTGCCCATGGGTATTTACAGTAGGCTGAGGCAGTTACCGTACGTTTAAATCCAAAACGAAAATGCCATGTATTAAAAAAAAACACACTAGTTTTAACAATAACCCCATGCCTTTATTTGTATTTAAAAAATGTTCAGTACTGTTTTATTGTTTAACCACAATTTGTGCCAGACATACAATCCGTTATATGAGGCATTCACAATGGAAAAATCATACTTTTTAATTATGTTTGACCCTACTCCTACTGAGTTGCATACTCTTAAAAACCATGGACATTTCAAGTAAAATACTCTCTTTAGGCTGGACTACCTGGTTTGCCCTTGAAATTAGTCTTACTATATGAAAAAAGTAAAAGCTGATTTAAAAATGGAATTATAACAAGACATACTCCCATACAATATAAAAATTAATTAAATTAAACAAAAAACTATTTCTTTGTTACATGTATTTTGCAAAGTTGTACTCTATCATCATGTCATAAACCCCCTGCCAATAAAGATAACATTTAAAAATTTTATAATTTGATCAAGGAAGATTACTAACATATTAATTAAGAGTGATACGCTAATATGGACTATTTATATTATTAAAACATTTCTTTGTGGGCAGAAAGTAACCTCAATGTGAAAGCATATTCTCTCATTTTACCTTAACCTAATTTAAAAAATCTGTTCATTAAAGGTGTCACATTAAGGCAATTTGCAACTGATTGTGTAAACAATGTATATATAAGAGAAAATTAAATTGAACTAACCCTTGTTTTTCTTCTAAAATTTTTCCATTATTTGAAATACTGGGAATGTCAACAGGACCCTTGGGACTGACTTGGGCCTGTATCTATAATCTATATTCTAGTTAATCAGTGATAGCATTGAAATACTGTATTCGTCTGTTTACTATTCTATAAGTAATTATGCTTTTCTGTCTACTAAAATCTTATAGTTTTTACTGCTATATACATCTTGTTTTTAATATTATATCTTATTTCTCTTTGAGTCTGCATATCAATGGAGATATCCAATGTCTATTACTCAAACTCATGCACTGCCATTTTCATTTACCATTGGTATCTGTTGTGTCTAAAATTATCTAAAACAGGTGGGTCTATCTCAAATGCTTTCTGTTACATAATGTTATTTTGGTGTGAACCTATATTACTCAGAATACAATAAAACCTATTAGATACTCTTTAACTGACTTCTTTTTACAGTTCTGTGGTCTGGCCTTAATGAAAATAAGTAACCACTCAATAATGCACTAACATATTTATACATTATTCAATAATATCACTTGCATGTTGGGCTTAAAAATATGGGGGAAAATTAAAGTAGGTTTATCTGAACTTCCGTATTGACAGTTTGAACAAGACGAATGCCACATTGCACAAAAAACAAATTACCACTACTCAGAGTCCTGGAATGTGTTGTTCACATAAACAAACACATATGTTACAAGCTAAATAACTGAAAACACCTGCCTGATACTATAAAAAAACAACAACAGAGTGATCAGTTAACACAGTTCCCCTCTCTTGCATAGAGCTCAAGATGTTAACACGGAAGAACAAATAAACAGATTATAGGAATTCCAACCCACTAGAATCAATATTAGGGACCAGAAGAGAACAAATGGGCAGTGGATTACAGAATAGGTTGGGTTTCCTTGACGTCCACACTGCCTAGCTGTGGGTGGAAATGGATCCAGGATTTAGAGAAAGATGGAGACATATGTAACAATAAACCCTGAGATTTAGACAAGATTAGGCGTCCACATACATTAACACAAACTTATATAACATACTAACTGTAAATTCTTCATATAAAATTTTAATAAATAGTTAATAAAGTATATTCAGTCAATTTAACATTGACTCCTTTCCAATACGTTTAGTAGTATATTGTACTTTGTTAAATTTGCTCTAAAAAATATCCCTGTACCATTAAATACAAACTCTTATCTTTTATGAAAAGCATCTGAAGAAAAATATTTACTGAAATATTGTTTAAGAACAACATTGCACAGTTAAAAAATGTTGTATTATACCGTAATTAACAAAATTTCAGTAATCCCATAATAGAGAAAGTTACATTATTCAGGCAAAAAGAATTGCGCACATGCGCAAAAATTCATATGACCGTTATTAAGCCTAAATATCATTAAAATAAATTACAGTTCATATAAATGGTTACAGTAAAGTCAATAAAATTTTTTATAAATAATTCTAGACAACATGATTTGGCAAGAATTCTATTATACACAGTTTAATAAAAAGTAAACCACAAAATAAAAAAAATTCCACCCTCACAAGAAAATAGTAAAAAAAAGCTATTTAACTAAATTACTGATCTATTAGTCAGTAAATTAATATTCATATGCTTGACATTCTCATGACAAGTGATTCAGCCACTGGCCCCGGAACCTCCCCCGGGCCTTCAAATCCTCTGAGGTTATAGCCTCCCATACCACTACAGCTATCTTCCCTTGATCCACCTTCTGGTCCACCACCCATAGGGAAGTCCTAGTAACAGAAATATTAATAATTAAAAAATCATTTTTGATCATTGTCTATCCTATATATAATTGCCGATTGTTATACACATAATAAACCACTTAACTCCATATGCAATAGTAAGTGGATAATAATTATAAAATTGTTATTACTACAACAAATTAAGTACATGACTGAAAATATATTGCAACGGAACACAGGATGATAAGCTATGTTGTTTATATCAGAGCACATGGATGACGAGCATTTTCTTGTTTAAATTTGTTTTATGTAATATTTTGTCTTTTAGCCGTAAGTTTTGTATTTAGAAATGGATAAGCATGTAGGGTATACCAAACTCTTCATAAAAAGGTGTTCTATGTGGTCATGTGTTTTTTGAGTGAATTTGTGCGCGTGTGCGGGTGTGATAACGTGTGATCGCGATATCTTCCACGGTAATTAACCGATCGATGTGAAACTTTGACAATGAATTGTTTATGTAAATAGCTCCAATTTATGTGTACTCTATGGTTCATAACTATTTTAGAAATATGATTTTTTTTAAGTGAAGAAAAACTCAATTGTAACTCTTATCAATGATAGGGTAATAAAATTCGTAGATAATTTCCATGCAGGCCTTTGCTAAGTTATACAAAGTTTTTCAGGAAATTCGTATATCTGCTTGTTTCATCAATCATGTGACTTGTGCTTAGCCAATCAGAATACACTAAATTCAGTAAGATTCATTTGTTGTAGAGTTAGGATGGGGACAGTTCTGCTTTAGCATCTGCAAGGGGAAGTTGTGCCTGGTGAAGAGAGTTGTTCTCTTACGAACATAGAAATATCATATATAAAATAAACCTTGGTAATTCTTAATGAAGTTTTGCATTAAGAACCGAGTGGGTAAAATAGTTATGATAAAAATTATAATATAATATAGCGCTGTTTCGTGTTAGTTTAAGGTATCCGCTTAGGGAAGTTAAAGACACTTCAAGATATCGTGGAGGGTGTACGTTTAATACATCACATTAATTAATACCCATATTAACCCTGAGATTAAGAAAATATAAAGTATAAATTAATAATAAACTGTACGAGTGAAATTTATAATCATTGTGAGTGAACAATTTATGAAGAAACTAATTAATGTTAGCAGTCAAACATAATAACAATGAGACTCGGTGAAATATCGCCGCTGGAGCCTCCTGCCGTAGAAGAGGATGACAAGACGAAGAGGACACCAGGAAGGAGTGATGCTGTAGAAGAGGATGCCAGGACAAAAAGGACACCAGGAAGGAGTGACACTGAAGAAGAGGACGCCAGGATGGGAACGATGAGAGAAGAGGAGGACGTTGCACCAACCAAGTAAAATTGATTTATATTATCAAACAATACAAACTACATTTGACAAGACGAAGAGGATGCCAGGACGAAGAGGACAACAGGAAGGAGTGACACTGTAGAAGAGGACGACAAGACGAAGAGGACGCCAGGACGAAGAGGACACCAGGAAGGAATGACGCTGAAGAAGAGGACGCCAGGACGGGAACGACTATATTTGTGTGTATAATAAATAATTTTGTATCTCCTCCATATTGACGTGTTTGTAAATTTCACACACTCACCATATCCTTATTAGTATAATAAAATTTGAACCATTGCAATATATATATATATATATATATATATACTAGGAGCTGAAGTTGCAGTTGGAGATCCATACCAAACTGAAAAGAGTATTGTAAGGATGTATTTTCAGATATGGCATAATGGTTTTGCTTTGAATTTAAGATTGGCAGGAAACAGTCAAAAAGGAATCTTTATCTGTCAGTTGCTACCCTGAATCCGTAATTTACAAAAACTTTTTGTCTGTGTTACCATGCTGTCTGGAAAATCAGATGGGAAAGTGTTTGAGAATTGTGTCTGAGTGTTGGATAAAAACAATTATCAGAAGACAATTCATGAAAACTCCCCATGCTCCAAAGGATCCTATGCTACTGACTGACAATGACAATATTAAACACATATTTGAAAATTTGGATATTATTGTGATAGTGGGCAAGACATGCTTGCATTTCTTCACACTACGTCACACGCGTACTGCCATTTGGTATTACTACAGCTCCCCAAACCAATAAAGACACATTTGCCAATGGGGAAAGTACCGCTGGAGTATTGTGCATGTATTTTCCATGGATTGTCACACAATAAACACACAGACTATTATTATTTATCACTCCTAGTAATGAGTGATATCCTGAGGAGGAAAATGACTACAGCTCCCCAAACCAATAAAGACACATTTGCCATATTTGAAAGGCAAAAGTTTTGCACACTACACAGGTGGTTCATTCACCTCCATGACCACAACCCAAAAAATAAAAACAAAGACTGTGTACAGTATCTATTCAGCTAATGCGGGGTTTCTTGGGTAGGAAAATTTTCAGAAAAATGACGGGCTGTTTTCTGTACAGGTTGCAATTACAAAATGGACATTTGGGTTTTATGTTTGCTACTGGGTCAAATGGCACAATGACTAGAAAATTTGTGGCTTATTGTTCACTTGCTTATGCTAAACTTTTATTATTCTATTATACTTTCCAACAATTGTAATGTCATAAGAAATTAGTATCAGCCAATAATACTCATGCAACGTTGGCACTGCTTGTTACCAATATTCAATAAATTTCTTTATTTCAACATGTTTACAGCGTGGAGGAAGGGGTTCCATTTTTGGATACACAACAGTTACAATTTTCTGTACAGCTGAGTTTTTGTCACTGCCAATATATACACAAGAATTTTCTAACGACAAATGCTGAAGAGCAGTGGCTACCCAAAATGGACAATCATTGTCTACCACTTCCAAATATAAATGTAAACAGAAAACAGTTATGGAGGAAAAAGACAGGCAAAGGGTTTGTCCAAGAATCATTCAGTCACATCAAAGTTCTTACTCTATTATCCACAAAAATATATAAATCATTTCTGTTTTAATGCTCATTCATCCAAGCGTCTTTTCGCAAACCCAATCTTATGTTCTGCTCAAAGAAAGACATTGCTTCTCCTTCAGTAGTGACAGTGTAATGATAAACTATTGCAACAAGCATAAATATAAAACATTGTGGAATATAAAAAAAAAAAAAAAAAAAAAAAAAAAACACTACTATAGACATTGTTTCACCAGACGGCAATATGTAAAATCCCAGTTCAGTAAAAACCTGACTTCACTGAAATAATCACAGTAGAAAACTAATGATGCCACAATACTGAGAAAAGAAATTAACATGCTTGAAGGAAGGATGTGAGCATGTACTCTGATTATTATTGATTCCATGTGACTACACAGTCACCAGTTTCATCACAATGCACAACAACCATTGTGTTTACAACAATAATAACAATACATTCTAAATATACTGAGTTTCTGGAATTGTTAAGATAAAAAGTGTAACAGTAAGATTCTGTCACAGACACATGAATGGTTTGATGTCTTGCAGTCTCTATATCCAGCTATCCTCCTCATTTCAGAATTACATTCAGCATTTTCAGAGTACACTGCATATAAATCAACCTTTTATAATGTTTCATATACATTCCCTTACATCCATTTTTAACTTAGGTAACCCACTGACCTATCTTGTCTTCTCATATTCTATAAGCGTCTCCATTCTCATACTATATCCATTGGCAAGATACTCCTATGGCATTGAACAGTAATATGAAATATTCACAGCTTTATTTGTAACTTATAAAAAGCATAAAACAATATTTGACCAGAGCTTCAACATGAGGTCACTTGTTACTAAACATCTTTTTGAGACTAATTTTATACATTTACTATGTTTCATGAGCCTCCTGGTGGTCTAGTGGCTAGCATGGGTGCTTGATGCGCTTGTGGTCACAGGTTCAATTCCCGGCAGAGGCTCTGTACGGTGTGCATTCAGCGTCGTGAGGCTGAACTGAGTAGGCGCTGAGATAACAGCGCCGCCTTCTGGCTGTGAATATCACAACTAGCGGCTGGTGGTGCATTGTACTAGCCATGCAACTGTCACATTGCACACAACAGCGCATGGTACGTCTTGGTCCTTTCAGGGACTGTTGAGTGGAGGTTTGACTTTTTGACTATGCTACATCCCAAACAAGGTTATTTAAAAACGTCCTAAAAATGTTAGTACACCCTTATTTCAAAAATTAAATTCAAACCACACAATGACGTCTTACAGATTTAAAAATAACTACATTTTTTCTTGTATTTATACATGTTAAGGCTGTCTTAATAATTTCTTATGAAAGCCGTGAATAATCCAGTTCTTATGTAGTGATGATAACTGTCATGTGTGTGGTGTAGGTTGTATCACCAACACCTATAAATACATAAACTTGGAATTTGGAAACTTGAAGCCTGGAATATCCTTTACTTGCCTTCTCTTAACCCATTCAAATACAAACTTGGAATTTGGGGGCATACTAATCAGAAAAAATTACCTTTACTTTTACAAAAGTGTGGCAGTTATGTTATTTTCAGCAGAATATTTTTATCAGCAATTGCTATAAAGTTGAGATAATAAAAATCCACTGTCAGTGCTTAATTTAAACATGCTCCAAACTATTCTTAGGAATTCTTTATCCTCAACTAAAACTAAAAGCAAACATTAAAAATAATTTAATCCAAAGCCTGCAATATAAACAGTTACAGTTTTCATAATGTCATACATACAGAACTGAAATAAGTCTGTTCAAAAATGGCTTACCATTTTACAGTAACTGCTCGTAATATCCTAAAACTTCTTCATTCTGCCTGTAACTGGATATAAGACAGATAATAATAGAGAGTGTACGAGCTCTTGCAAAAGACATATAGGTCCATGTCTTATTTTGTTAATATGATTTCGCTTCATTCCAGAAAAATTTGTTAATAATATTAATGAACACACCCATACCTTACCAACTTACCTTACCAAGACAAGATTTAGATGAAAACATTCTGGAAAATGTGAATAGTGTTGAAGAAGATGAGATTGAACCGCCATTCTGAGATAAGCATTCCATAGGACACTAAAGGACTGAAGGATCACAAAGCTACAGGATCAGATAATATCCATGGGAAATTTTTAAAGCCACTTACATTAAAAGCCAAAGATACATTGAACTAAAACCCGTGACATGCATTCCCAAAGACCAGCACCGCACATAATGAGAGGAATATAAAACTCGGAGCCTGGTGTCACATGCATCAAAGATGTTAATTAACTAAAATAATTTACAATCAAATGGAAAATAAAGTTGAGAAAAACTTACAAGATCAATTTCGTTTTCGGAGAAATCGCGGAACACGAAAACCCATATTGTCGCTTTGAATGATTATTGAGAAAACTGACTGAGATTTAACAAAAATATGACAGCCTTTTTTGACAGGAAACGCATTAGACAAAGTGAATTGGAATATAATGTTCAAAGTCCTCAGAGATATAAAGGTAGACTGTAGGGATAGAAGAATGAACCTGCAGCTCTACAAGAACCAGAGAGCTCTCACAGATCAGGATGGATTCCAAGCAATGCTATCGAAAGGTGTCAGACGAGGTTGTGGATTATCTCTATTAGTGTTCAACTTGTATATAGAGTACGCAAAAAAGAATTACAATTAGGAGACATTTCATTCCATTGATTGCTATCTGTTTAAATAGTAAATAATAAGCAGATTGAGGATCGATAACGATGTTACACAGTACTTTCCCATACTCTGTAGTAGTAGAAAGCATTACATTTTTAAGTAATCGTTAATTAGTACCCTAGTGACTAAAATTCAAAAACTTGTTACATGGTATATGGTACATCAAGATACATGGTCTCATACACTTGGTAATACGCATAACACTTTTCAACTCATGAGTGTACTACACATTGGCCCAATAAACTCTGTTGGTTTTCTTGTGACCCAACATGTAACATTTCTCTCTGCCACTATACCCAACTTTACAATGTATATATATATATATATATATATATATATATATTGCAACAGATCAAACTTTATTATTCTAATAAGGATATTGTGAGTGTGTAGAAATCGATAAAAGTCTATTATGGAGGAGATGAAATATTATTTATTACTTACAAATATTGTTTATAAAGATGTATAATGTTTTTTAAATTGTCATGTATTGATAGTATATTAAATTGTTTGTATTGTTCGATTAATATAAATCGCTTTTACTTGTTTGCTGCAACGTCCTCCTCTCGTCTCGTCGGTCCCATCTCGTCGTCCTCTTCTACAGTTTCACTCCTTCCTGG
This sequence comes from Magicicada septendecula, assembly GCA_034769895.1. Lineage (NCBI taxonomy): Eukaryota > Metazoa > Arthropoda > Insecta > Hemiptera > Cicadidae > Magicicada > Magicicada septendecula. The sequence goes on along the minus strand of CM068376.1, from coordinate 152,057,937 downwards.
TGTCCTCTTCGTCTCGTCGTCCTTGTACAGCAAGCAGCTCCAGCGGCGATATTTCTTCAGAGCCTCGTAGTTATGTTTAACTGCTTCCACGATATCTTGTAGTGTCTTTAAGTTCCCTATGCGGATATCTTAACTTACACGACACAGCACTGAATTTTATTTTATATTTTACTTAATTATTTATCCTCTTGGTTCTTACCGCAAAACTTCGTTAAGAATTACAAGGTTTATAGTTTACTTTATATAAAATATTCCTCTATTCCTTCTTGGTTCTTACCGCAAAACTTCGTTAAGAATTTTAAGGTTTATGGTTTATTTTATATAAGATCTTTTTACGTTTGTAAGAGAATAACTCTCTTACCCGGGGCACAACTTCCCCTAGCAACGTCGACAGACAGACTGTGTTCAACCTAGCTCTGCAACGTATGAATCTCACTGAATTTTGTGTAATTTGATAGGCCAAGCCCAAGTCACATGATTGATGGAACAACCAGATACACAAAATTCATGAAAACTTTGTATAATTTTGCATAGTCCTGCATGGAAATTATCTACAATTATTATTACCCTATCATTGATAAGAGTTACACTTTCGTTTTGCTTTACTTAAAAAATCATATTTCTAAAATAATTACAAACCTCAGAGTATACACAAATCGAAGCTATTTACTTAAACAATTCCTTGTCAAATTTTCATGTAAATCGGTTAACTACCACTGCCGCTATAGCGATCGCAGATTATCACACCCGCACTAAATCATACAAAAAATACATGACAATATAGTACATTTTTTTATGAAGAGTTTGGTGTAACCTATATGCTTATCAATTTTTAAATACAAATCTTATGACTAAAAAACAAAATATTACACAAAACAAATTTAAACAAGAATCTGCTCGTCATTCATGTACTCTGATATAAACAGCATATCTTATCATCCTGTGTTTGTCACTAAACTTCTTAAATATAATCATGTCCCTAGTTCGGGTCGACATTTGTCAATACACTTATTAATACCATACATTTATTTATATTTATATGTATAAATACTACCATAATATGGTACATAGGTGTACTTACCAATTTTGTCTACTGTAGAGCTCGTGCTTTCCTTTTTTACCATACTTTTTACCTAAGGGGCCAGGATTCATTAACAGCGAGATTTTTGATTCAAAGAAGGTGACACAAATGATAACACTGTTTTTATAGTGAAAGTAACTATCAAATTTTAATTTCCAAAGTAAATTAGTATATAAAACCATGTGCTCAAAATGGCGTCATACAAGATTACAAAACAAAATGATGGCTAGTTTAATCACCATATTCATTCTTAATACTCTCTTTTTGGTTTCTAAATCCAGATCATTATAATTTTTTATATTGGTGCTGCAGCTCTAATTATTTACTAACTTGTATTTTAATTTGCACACAAACCAATGCCCTCGGCATAGATATTCATGGCCATGTACTCACTCACTCACTCTCACACACGTTCACCCTTTTACAAGTACATTCATTTAATTTGTTGTTTTCGATTAATGAGGCTCATTAAAATAATAAAGAAAAATGATAAAGGTTGGACTTCTCTTAGTGGTGGTCTGCGTTGCTCCCTCGCTGTTGTTGGTTGATTCCCATGTATATGGCCGGTGTTCGCCTCATGTTTTGCTGTTTTTTAAGTAAAATATTAGCACTGATTTTACATGTTATGGTTTTAACTGTTATTAAACTCGAGCATTTATTGCTCCACCATCACAATTGTAATTGAAAGTCTAGTTGTAATAAGTTTTATTATGAAACCGATCAGACAGCGATACATCGCTGTTGATCCTTTGAAGAACTACGTTGAATTGAGACAGAGGCATATGCAAATTTGCGCTGGTGTGTGTGTGTTTTACGTCATCAAGCTTTGTCATACAGGACAACGCCTAGTTACCTGCGTTGTAGTCAGTGCGTCATTGTTGTTTGTTATGACGGAACAGCGTTATTGTCCAATCACAATGCATATTTAAAGTCATTCGTCACAAACACCGCCATGTCCTTGACCAGCTCTCGCACGTCCAACGGTGACCTTGGCATGGTACTCTTGCTGAATCTGCTTTGTTCCTTCGTATATAGGGACAATGGTGCTAACCATTCTGTATTAGATGATTATACAATAAAACATTGAAAAATTACCTTCCGATCCCATAATTATAGTATTGGGTCATTATGTACTGTTACATGTTCTGTTGCAGGATTAACCCCTCCACGTGTAAAAAAAAAATTTTTTATATGGAATACAAATTTTTTTTTTTTTTAACCTAAATTGACATAATTTCTTCCCAATAATCATAATCATCTAAATAATAACATAATAACTTCAAAAATCAAAATAACTGAATAGCTTCTATCAAACAACATTTCCCCAACTGTCACTTTGACAGCTCTAATTGTAAACAAACAAAAGCACATGGCTGCTTATCACCAAACATTCCTGAACACTGATAAGGATGTCAATGTCAGACGTCATTCGGCTATATCTACAGTTCAACCATACATTTTTCAACATGATTACAATTATTCTTATTTTACACATAATTTTATACAATTTCCTACCAGTCATTCTACTTATATTCTGGCATTCTAGTTGAATTATTTATATTATCCTTCTTTTAATTTTTAATTTATCGCACAAACTCATGCCGCATAACCTTTCTCGTTTTTTGATTGCTCTACGCTTGCATTTGTTTCGGTTATTGCCGATACATTGCTTTGATTTAATTTTTAAAGGTGTATATGTGTTATCTTCTTATCCAATTTAAATATATTAATTAAGAAATTACATAATTTCCACCTACCTGCCAAGATTCTATTAAGGTCCAGGATCCAATCACATGAACATCAGATGCAAACCGGTGTTAAGGTTATCGAAATAACTGATTCTACACATCGTTATGAAGAGAAATAATTTGCTTTAATGATCAATTATTGCCATTTTAAAATTTTGTTTATCAAATAGTTACTTACATGCTTTCCAAATATGGTGTAATTCTTGTTTATACCTCTTATTTTCTAAACTTACATACTATTACTTACAACTTAAGATAGCCCAGCCTGCTCACGCACTACTCACATTCTTAAAAAACATGAAAAACCCCCCTTTTTACTTTGATTGATTACTGTAATACATGATATGATCTCCCCGCCGGTAACGCGTATATCTGCGACCTCGTGGTCGCCACGTGGTGAGTTGGTAGTTGTCCCGAAAATAAAGAAAATTATATCAAATTGGCATGTTACTGTTCAGTAATTATTCACTCTCACTTCCACTGATTGAAATAACAATTAAATCACTTTTACTGTCCCATGTTAAAATTTTGAGAGGAGCTACCTCTATAAGGGACCCGGCCGGTTACTCTAGGGACTAACAACTGCGCAACTTACTTGGCGAGCGGGAGGAAACAGTGTTCCACTGCCATCAGATCTCGTTGTCGTTCAAGGTTGATTTGTTACAGTTTATTCGCTCTATGCATGATACATAGTGGTAGTACCCGTAATATGTGTCGACGATCTCTAGACACTGCTAGTCTGATGTCACTAGCAGTAGGCGGTACTTAACTATATTTCCTGTAGGTCGTCTTGCTGATCTCACAAACTGTTCGTTCATTCGCCATTTTTTACAGCGTCGTTTAAGTTTCTTGGCGTCCCTACGGCGCGCATACTCGAGTCGTTGCGTACGCACACCATCACATTCACGCACAGTTCTGAGAAATCGAGGGTGGTACAGATTCCTTGCCTGGTTTTGCAACCGACTATTTCGCTGCTGCTTTGTTTCAACACTGTTCTACTTGCCACGTGTTCTGTTACAATGGAATTAACGTTTGTCGTAAAATAAAACTTTCACAATATTCTTTATAAAATCCCGAAATGAAAATAAATGAAATACCCCATATTTTAGACACGTTACAATACCCCCTCAATGAGAATTCTGCTGTCCAGAACAGAAGAAATCTCATTGATAAAACCCCTAAGAGGACCGGTGAGGAACTGGTGCCCACAACCCCCTTGTTCTTAATCTGCATGGGTACACGACCCCCCTGGCTCGGCGACTATGGACGCATCTGAACGAGATCACTGGACTTCTCTGTAAGAGATCCCAACACCGAAAAATCGAACAGACAAGTACCACAGCACACCTCGCCGTCTAACATGCTACCCCCAAAAATCCTCAATCCCTGGCTTAGATTATGCCAGATCCTCCACCGATATGTTTCCCCTTGTATGCAAGCTGGGCTGCCTTTAGCAGATACTGGGCTCACACACACTCACATTACCTACTGACATTACATATCATAAAATTGAAAAATTGGTTTAAAATTTATTTAAATTACAACCCATTGGTTGTTTTCATGTAACATCACTTCATAAATGTTGTATCAATTTTAAATTATTCTCTTCACTGGTTTCTGTTTATATTTAAAATAAATTGATTTAAACATTTCTTATAGTTAAGAACATCCTTAACCTAACATGTGAATACTTAGCATCTAACAATACAAGTCAATACAATAAATCAATAAAAATAAACATGGTTAGTACACAAACAATAAAATAATCCAAGCTTAAAAATATCCATTAGCTGGCAGGCGCAAAATCACATTTTTTTTTCTTTTTTTTTTCAAAAAAAATTTTAAAATTCAAAGAAAAATTTAAATTTATTAAAATGTTTCCTTTACATACAGAAATTATTAAAATTTGTTTGAATTGATAAAAAAAAACAAAAGTTGAATTGACTTCCATAATAAACAAGCTTAGTCGGTATATGACCTCACTGTCAGCTGATCGAAACTAGGTCAAGTCCACAACCTTGACCCACATGGGTTATGTATAAGTTCTATCTGAAAATACATTTAACATCTGTAACATCCTAACTTGAAACCCAAAACATAATAAAATAAAATATTTAAAATAACAAAATATGATTATAAATAATAAGCAAATTGACATTTAAATTATTCAAAATAAACACTTCTTAATTTTACATTATTTTCAAATTCTATCAAAATTTTGTCACTGGTTGTAAATTAAAATTTTTATATTCTCGTAATAAATCTCTTTCTTTATTTGACAATCTGATTCTCCATTACGGTGGGTGATCTAAATACTTGCTTCTCATTTAATTTACTACTTGATCTGTATACATATATAATCTTTCTCCCTCTGACTCTAACCTCTAACAACTGTAACTCACATGACACCCATCTCTATCAAAATATCTATCAAAACACTCTCTAAACCTCAACTTACTAATAAACTCAAATCGCCACCTTCTCTCGATATAAAAAAAAATACTCTCTAACCCTTTGTACTTAGGATACGTGTTCCCCCCCCAAAACTCATTTCCCATTATCTGGTCCCTGGATTCTACCTGAGGTGACCCCTTCCCACTAAATCGGTCCCATCCCGTCCCAACTTATCATTATGTTGCGGACTCCTACATTACACTACCCCCTACTACAAAATTGACATCCCCAAAATCTCAATCTCCTTACCTTACTACAACTACAACAAAATAACATCATTAATTATAAACATCAATATATCACTCAAAACTCTACATATATTTCCCACAACTACTGTGTCAACATCAATACTTCTCAAAACAAAACAACATTACGTTAACTCAAAACAACATTACATTATTTTCATCTCTACTATTTCAACTTTAACTTTGACTTCAACTTGGACAGATCTATGTGTCCCACAAAATATTCATCACCCACAAACTATCTTTTATTAGCTTTCACAAATTATTACTTTACTTCTCAATTTATCAAATTACTTTTCTCATTACTTTAAAACAATATCTATAATACATTGAAACATTACATTAAATATTAATTACCGGGAACATTTACAACCAATATACCAGTGACACTTTATTGCTGATCAGCTGATATCCCTAACACAATGAAAACACATCTCAAAATTGAATAAATTACATGAAGTATATATTTTTAGCAATCCTCACATCTATTATGTTAACTGCCTGCCAGTCAGTTTAATTATTTACTTAGGTTCAAAAATACACACATAATGAAAACACATATTTTTTATCAATGCTTATATCTACCCTACAACAAGAAAATAATGCATTTAAAATTATGGAATGAACACCTTATAGTGAGTGTATGAGCATCTAGTTATTTAAACAGAACACAAGCATTTTTGTTAGATCAAATTTGGAGTTAGCAATTTTTATGTTATAAAATTTAAATTCGTGGCTCACTGAGCCACCTCCCATCCACACACTCTATTGCAAGTTATGTAAGGCTGTGGCGCCTTTTCGCTTCTATAAAGACTGTATATTTTGGAGTAGTTTGACCTCTCCTTGTCTTTGCGTCGGCAGTTACATTTCAAAATCTATGAATATCAGCATATTCTTGTCTATAATTAAACGCCCTTAAACGGGTCTACCACCTGGCTTTGCTGTTCCTACGCAAACAGAGTGGTAGCCGCTGTTCCCTAGTACCTGGATTTCCCCTAAATTTCACCCCCATTTAATTTCTACTATATACCAATTTCAAGTCAGCTATGGTCAAGGGACTTGGTATGACCATAGCTGGCCGCTAGCCAAATCCACGATTAGTGCTGGTAAGGCAGTAATCGCCCGAAAAGTCGGGGAAATCTAATTTCATTTCAATGCCTGTTTCATTCATCATTGCTATGTGCGACACGAACGTCTATCATTGTACAAATTGAATTTGCACCAAAAGGGTGTGTCGCACATTGTCGCCATTTTGGCCTCCGATGGAGGTAACACTCTCTGTTACCCCCAACCCATTTCACTATCTACGAGGGCACAGGCCACCCCCGCAATAGCAACTTAATAACTAACTAATTAAAAAATTTTATATACATTCTAATATAATATTTTCATCAATTAATTTCATTAATTAAAATTTAACTCATTCATAACTTTCTACCATTGGACTTTCTTAAAATTTTCAAAATTTGTTATTAATAATTAGTATATATCATTTTTCATTTATTATTAAAATTTTAATTATCATTTTTATCTAACACAATTATTTCAAAACATCTCGTTACTGAATTAACATCTCAATTACACCTGTAAACATTTTTATTATACATGATTATAAAATTTTTATACTTACAATCCATTCAAAATGACATACACAAAACATATTCACCATACCACATTACTCTCACCTCACCTCGGAAACACTTAACACAAATATTAGTTTAAATCAAACAATTTCTCATTTAATTACCAATTTCATCTCGTAAAATAATTTAAATTCGTTAGAAAATTTAATTATATTACCTTTAAATAATCAATCAAAATATTTAAAACATATCAAATTATTTTAATTAATTTAACTATTAACAACACAAATTTCATTACCATCATAACAACTATTATTAGTCAATTACTGTTTTCAAAATTAATTCGGTTATTTATTTAAATTACAAATGTTATTATTATTATTGCAACAATTACACACACTTGTTTACTTAACATTCTACAATGCACACAAATAAATTTACTACATTTTATTTACAAATTTTTGTTATTAACTGTTCAGTTTCTCCGCACTTCATTGTCCAAATCTGCCATGTCAAAACCACAAAACAAAATGTTTATAACTGTCTTTTATTGTTTTATAGTTTAGCCTCCATCGTCATAGATTAACCTTGGTTTTATATAACATCGTTCAATTTTATTACCACACAAATGACTGTTTTGTGTGTTGTAACCATAAAAACTAAATTCATTCATCTTACCAAAATAATCATAAAACCAGTCAATGTTAAGTATATTTGTTAAGTCTCCATCCGTAATTATATTCATTGTTGTGTTATTTACTTTTGTCAAATCATTATCGTCATTATTATTGAAATATACTTCTAAACTTTCTTTCCATTCATCATACTCTCTATTCAAATCATACACTTCTGTTTCTTTATTAACATACAATTCTCTACTTAAATCTCTCTCATCACAATACCATATCACACTCTCAAAATTACTCCAGACAGAGGGTACAAACTTACACAATAAACATAAACACTTCAATTCATCTACCAATACGGGACTCTTGCCCTTCTTAAACAATACTTGTGAACACGTTAAATCATCATAAACATCATAAATAATAAGGGGAAAATTTACCCTCTGTCCCCATTCTACCACAACATTATTTTTCCTCTCTCTCTCTAACTCATTAACACACATTAACATCTCATAATCCCATTCTACAATTTCATTAGTACTCTCATTATTTATTTTTACCATATCAGTCTCTGATACTAACTCTTCAAACACATTCATATTCTCAGTATTACATTCATTATTTTCGACATTATTGTTATTACTTGTTATCTTACTCTCTACTACTATGTTTTTACACGTATCATTATAATTATCCTCTATTTTACATTCAAAATTTTCAATTACCTTTTGTCTTTGTTTATCAATTTTTTCCACCACATTACTCTCTATTTTGTCAATTCTGTTATTCATATTTTTTAATGAATGACTCAACGTTTCATTTAATTCATATTTCAATTTGTTCCAGTTACTCTCACAGTTGATTTGTACTTTATTAATTTCAGTTTTGAGTTCATCAAATTTGCAATTAAATTCACTTTTAATTTCGGTCTTAATTTCATCAAAACGATCATTTAATTCTTCATGTTGTTTTTCTGAATTTTCTTTCATACTACACATCAAACTATACAAATTTGTTAACATGCTACTGTCATCACATTTTTTATTTTGATTCATTGGAATAGGTGTTGATTGATGTTCGACATCTTTCATTATTTTTGATTCGGTTATTTCTACATTAGTGTCAGTGAAGCTGACTTCTTCATTATTAGTTGTACAGTCCCTACTCAAATTTGGGGTTATTTGAATCCCCGAATCTACAGTTACATTCCTCTGGTCACTTAAATTTAACTCTGCTTTCTCTCGACTCGCACTTGGAGTCGAATGTATCTCAAAATTGCACACGTTTGACTCATCAAAAATTTCGACGTTAGTCATTTCATTTATGTTATTTCCGTTATCTGACATTTTTTTTATAATTGATATTCAGAATATTTTAATTAATCTAATTAATTAATTTAATTAATTTTTTTGTAATGTACTTTCTATATTGCTTTCTCATATTAACTTTGCGTACATAACGCATTTTTATTTTACTACGCTAACCTAACACATGTTTGCATCCTCGTAGATGTGGAATTTAATTAATTAATTTAAATTCGTGCCTGTCACGGGCACCATTGTTATCTTCTTATCCAATTTCAATATATTAAATACAAAATTATATAATTTCCACCTACCTGCCAAGATTCTATTAAGGTCCAGGATCCAATCACATGAACATCAGATGCAAACCGGTGTTAAGGTTATCGAAATAACTGATTCTACACATCGATATGAAGAGAAATAATTAGCTTTAATGATCAATTATTGCCATTTTAAAATTTTGTTTATCAAATAGTTACTTACATGCTTTCCAAATATGGTGTAATTCTTGTTTATACCTCTTATTTTCTAAACTTACATACTATTACTTACAACTTAAGATAGCCCAGCCTGCTCACGCACTACTCACATTCTTAAAAAACATGAAAAACCCCCCTTTTTACTTTGATTGATTACTGTAATACATGATATGATCTCCCCGCCGGTAACGCGTATATCTGCGACCTCGTGGTCGCCGCGTGGTGAGTTGGTAGTTGTCCCAAAAATAAAGAAAATTATATCAAATTGGCATGTTACTGTTCAGTAATTATTCACTCTCACTTCCACTGATTGAAATAACAATTAAATCACTTTTACTGTCCCATGTTAAAATTTTGAGAGGAGCTATCTCTATAAGGGACCCGGCCGGTTACTCTAGGGACTAACAACTGCGCAACTTACTTGGCGAGCGGGAGGAAACAGTGTTCCACTGCCATCAGATCTCGTTGTCGTTCAAGGTTGATTTGTTACAGTTTATTCGCTCTATGCATGATACATAGTGGTAGTATCCGTAATATGTGTCGACGATCTCTAGACACTGCTAGTCTGATGTCACTAGCAGTAGGCGGTACTTAACTATATTTCCTGTAGGTAGTCTTGCTGATCTCACAAACTGTTCATTCATTCGCCATTTTTTACAGCGTCGTTTAATTTTCTTGGCGTCCCTACGGCGCGCATACTCGAGTCGTTGCGTACACGCACCATCACATTCACGCACAGTTCTGAGAAATCGAGGGTGGTACAGATTCCTTGCCTGGTTTTGCAACCGACTATTTCGCTGCTGCTTTGTTTCAACACTGTTCTACTTGCCACGTGTTCTGTTACAATGGAATTAACGTTTGTCGTAAAATAAAACTTTCACAATATTCTTTATAAAATCCCGAAATGAAAATAAATTAAATACCCCATATTTTAGACACGTTACATATGTAATGCCAGTTGTATTACCCAGGCTACACATAATATAATCTCCTTTGTACAATATAAACTCATTGTTTGATTGAAATTTTTCTGGTATCATCTCAAACATTATTTTCATCAAGTTTTTACAGGGATCAGTATCAGATAAGTGCATTTTAAAATTTTGTAATGTCTCGGATTTGTCTGCATACGCATTCATAAAAACGAACACATATTGTTGTACAGTGAATCTCTGACTGTATAAATAACACCTGCATTTCGATTCATATGAGGCTGAAAACACTCAGACAGTTCTGATCTTCTGTCATAATTAACCTTACCTGTGTGCTTTTCCTCAAATGCACCAGCTTCAGGAACAAAACTACTTTGTTTACCCAAGTATTCATCAAATATCTTATTTACATATTCAATTTTACAACTGTATGGACTTCTCACGTGTTTATACATTTCATTACTGACTGATAAAACATCACCAGAATGTATCTGCATCTTACTGACACGGTATAGCAAATAAAATTTATTGTTTTTAAATACTCCACCGTTTACCCTTTGATCATACCAATCTGGATAGATGTGAACCAACACTTTGATAAGGTTTTCCCTATTTCTCATTTCATATTTATTTAAAATATTATTTGTAATTTTATGTTCATAAACGTTGGTAATTGTGTGCTGTGTGTTGAAAATTGATTCATATTTATTTAAAAGATTATTTAAATGCTTTCATTGACCATCCGTTATCTCCTTATCAGGCGCACCACCCTTAGCTGCTATCTTATCTATGCGAATACCGGCTGGTTCCTGTATGTCGACGGGACTATACCGGTCAATCGCATTGTTACATTCATTTTCCTGCCTAAGAGAGTAATTCAACTTAATTTTGGCTTCACATTCCCCGCTATGATTTTTATTCCTTTCTAAGGAGGTCTCACTACTACTACTACAAATTAATTCTAATTTATCAGCTATACGTTTTTCGGTTAACTCTACAAGTTGTTTATTTTGTTTAGCCTGTTCATGAATGGCTGTATACATTTTTTTATTCTCATCATGAAGCGATTGCAGTGATCTATTTTGTTTGACTGCTTCTTCTTTACTAGATTTAATTTCTTCCGACATTTTCTGCAGATTAGATTTACTTTCTTCTGACAGCTTTTGTATATTAGATTTACTTTCTTTGGACAGCTTTTGTATATTTGCCAATAATGCTGCCAATGTATTTTGTAATTCTAGTGATTCGGCCATATTGATTATTTATTTTTAAATTTTTAAAATATTATAGTTTTATTTATAGTAACGGCAATATTTTTTTATACGTATTATTTCTAATAATGTCCATTTATGTTATTATTATAACCCAGTCTCACAATCAAATGTAAACACTTAATCTAACACAGGTAACAATAATAATTCAACCTCCATACAGATAATAACTCTATTGTTCAAATATCTGATAAGAGAGAGTATTCCAACTTTTATCTACCCTCCCTGATAACATAGAACAGCACATTTATAAATAGTTCAATGAATTTAGTCTCTACACACTCAAATAAATATTTCTTTTTTTTTAATTAATTCATTAATCGAGCCCAACGTTGGCAAGCGCCAAATATCCTTATGCAACAGATCAAACTTTATTATTCTAATAAGGATATTGTGAGTGTGTAGAAATCGATAAAAGTCTATTATGGAGGAGATGAAATATTATTTATTACTTACAAATATTGTTTATAAAGATGTATAATGTTTTTTAAATTGTCATGTATTGATAGTATATTAAATTGTTTGTATTGTTCGATTAATATAAATCGCTTTTACTTGTTTGCTGCAACGTCCTCCTCTCGTCTCGTCGGTCCCGTCTCGTCGTCCTCTTCTACAGCTTCACTCCTTCCTGGTGTCCTCTTCGTCTCGTCGTCCTTGTACAGCAAGCAGCTCCAGCAGCAATATTTCTTCAGAGCCTCGTAGTTATGTTTAACTGCTTCCACGATATCTTGTAGTGTCTTTAAGTTCCCTATGCGGATATCTTAACTTACACGACACAGCACTGAATTTTATTTTATATTTTACTTAATTATTTATCCTCTTGGTTCTTACCGCAAAACTTCGTTAAGAATTACAAGGTTTATAGTTTACTTTATATAAAATATTCCTCTATTCCTTCTTGGTTCTTACCGCAAAACTTCGTTAAGAATTTTAAGGTTTATGGTTTATTTTATATAAGATCTTTTTACGTTTGTAAGAGAATAACTCTCTTACCCAGGGCACAACTTCCCCTAGCAACGTCGACAGACAGACTGTGTTCAACCTAGCTCTGCAACGTATGAATCTCACTGAATTTTGTGTAATTTGATAGGCCAAGCCCAAGTCACATGATTGATGGAACAACCAGATACACAAAATTCATGAAAACTTTGTATAATTTTGCATAGTCCTGCATGGAAATTATCTACAATTATTATTACCCTATCATTGATAAGAGTTACACTTGAGTTTTGCTTTACTTAAAAAATCATATTTCTAAAATAGTTACAAACCTCAGAGTATACACAAATCGAAGCTATTTACTTAAACAATTCCTTGTCAAATTTTCATGTAAATCGGTTAACTACCACTGCCGCTATAGCGATCGCAGATTATCACACCCACACACGCGCACTAATTCATACAAAAAATACATGACAATATAGTACATTTTTTTATGAAGAGTTTGGTGTAACCTATATGCTTATCAATTTTTAAATACAAAACTTATGACTAAAAAACAAAATATTACACAAAACAAATTTAAACAAGAATCTGCTCGTCATTCATGTACTCTGATATAAACAGCATATCTTATTATCCTGTGTTCTGTTGCAATATATATATATTGCAACGAATCACAGGATCATGATAGGCGGGGCAAGTTCATATATTACACAGACAATGGACATTCATATTATATTGGTAGATGGTTAAGTTTGGTTGTTATCAATTGTATTTAGTAAGGTTAAGGGTTTAGTTTAGAAAAACTGTGCATTATTATTTATGGTTATTCATGTACTGTGTTAGTGGAAATGTGCGCGCGTGCGCGTGTGGGTAACGTTTCCCGGGCGGTGCATGATGTATTATCGTTGTTTTGACATTAGCTGAACTGAGACATGTATATCACTGCAATCCCTATACCTGTTGGACTATTGTTTACGTTCATGTATATTATTAGTATGTAGGCAGTCATGCATGAGATACGTGTAGTCTGATTACCGCTATGCATGCTGTTACAAAGTAAATGCACTCTACTGCATGAAAAGTGCATGGTCACTTTATACTTACCATGTGACTTCCATCCACCAATAGAATGCTGACTGGTGGTTGGGAATTTTCTTAAGCCTGTCGTTACACAGGCAGTTCTTCTACGCCATCTACCGCGAATGGAACGTGCACTCCTTGTACAAGAATTCTACCACTTGCAAGGTGTTGTAAAGACTATTCGTCGTTAGTGAAACGGGAAGGCTCAGAACTGTGTATGTAGTACATCTGCACACAGTAGTGTTTAAACGCATTACGCGTATAATTACGAGTTCTTCTACGCCATCTACCGCGAACGGAACGTGCACTCCTTGTACAAGATTCTACCGCTTGCAAGGTGTTGTAAAAACTATTCGTCGTTAGTGAAACGGGAAGACTCAGAACTGTGTGTGTAGTACATTTGCACACACCAGTGTTTTAACGCATTGTGCGAAAATTTACAAGCAGTTCTTCACTGCTGCTTCTGCGAACGGTACATACAATCCTTGTACAAGACTCTACCGCTTGCAAGGATCTGTTAAGACTTTTCGGGGATAGTAACGCGTGTGATGCATAACAATTGATTTTATATCTTTACACACGATATTAATATTGTAGTATTACGTGTGTAAGAAGTGAGTGTAACTGTATCACTGTGCGAGATTTTCCGCAGTGACAGTATCATTAATTGTTACGCAATAGTTCCATCAAGACGTTTCCGTGCTAGTGCAAGATTTCCTCATAGGGTGGTCTGCTGATCGCGGTAGACCTTGGTATTCGCGAGAACACTTGAAGAAGCCGGAGAGGTATAAGCTCAATATACCGTTATTGATTAAACTCACTGTCACCTGAGATATTACTTGGTCTTAAACTCTATACAAGTTTTACGAGTAATAAAATCCGTAGTACCGTTGTGTGTGCGAAGTGTCGGATTCATCGTGGGAATTGCAGGACATCAACCCAGCTGTTACAGGACATCAGCCCAGCTGTTATAGGACATCAGCCCAGCTGTTATAGGACATCAGCCCAGCTGTTATAGGACCAGCCCAGCTGTTACAGGACGCCAGCCCAGCTGTAAACGTTTCTGGTGAAACGTCTGTCATTTGTAAGCCACACCTGACGAACCAACTATACCGAAAAGACCGGCCCTTCTCTTCAGCAACATCATCGTGGGAGTCTTCTTATGTAACGTATCACGTCTTGTGTTTGAACATTATTTTACATTTTTAAAAGAAAGACTCTATATCAAACATTACATTCTGTACATTTCAAATATACCATATAAACTATAACTTGTGTTTGTACAATAAATAATCTTAAACCCTCCAATATAGACTTGTAATTTGAAATACACATACTATCATATCCTATGCGCCAATAGTTTAGTAATTTGTGTTGTCGCAATATATATATATTTCAATCACTTTCTGCTACAGTCCGTTTCTTGATGTATATAATACATTTAATTTTTATACATAAATTTACCTCAAGATGTTATTTTTCTATTTGGAACATGTTTTGGGTACTATCTTGTACCCATCCTCAGCCTTCCGGTTTTTTTGTCTGGTGAAGTACATATGTGTTGTTGGTTGACTATTGTGGCTTCCTGTTGGCTTCTGGTATTTCAAGTTGGTTTTATTGTGTGTGATTGTGGTGTATGTGTTAGTTTTTTGTGTATTTTCAATGTTGAGTGCTTTGAATATTGTGTCATGTTTTGTATTGATTTGTATTTGTTCTAATAACAAACTAATACCTGAACAAATACAAATCAATATAAAACATGACACAATATTCAAAGCACTCAACATTGAAAATACACAAAAAACTAACACATACACCACAATCACACACAATAAAACCAACTTGAAATACCAGAAGCCAACAGGAAGCCACAATAGTCAACCAACAACACATATGTACTTCACCAGACAAAAAAACCGGAAGGCTGAGGATGGGTACAAGATAGTACCCGAAACATGTTCCAAATAGAAAAATAATATCTTGAGGTAAATTTATGTATAAAAATTAAATGTAATATATATATATATATTGCAACAAAACACAGGATGATGAGCTGTATTAAGCATATCTGAGCATGGATGACGAACATTAACATGTTTAAAATGGATTTATTCAATTTTTTGTCAATTAGCTGTAAGTTTTGTATTTAATGTTGGATAAGGACGTAGGTTATACCAAACTCTTTACAAAATTTTGTTCTTTTATGTCATCTACTTTGTGTGTGAAATTGTGCACATGTGCATGTGATAAACCTTTTTGCTATATCTCCCGTGTAAATTAACCCATCGACTTGAAACTTTAACAGTGAATTAGTTAGGGAAATAGGTACAATTTCTGTATACTCTGTTATCCTAAATTACGTGTTAAATGTAGTTTTTTTAATAAAGAAAACTCAACTTTTTGCCCTTATCTATGAGAGAGTAATAAAAATTATAAATAAAATCTATGCAAGCTCTTGCTAATTTATACAAAGAATTTCATGTAACCCAACTATCTTTTGTTTCCATCAACCATGTGAATGCTGATTGATCAATCAGAAACTACTAATTTCATTAATATTCGTACTCTGTGGGGCACGCATCGGCACAGTTCGTCGATAGCATCCTCCTTGTGAACGTGTGTCCGTCTACGAGAGTTTTTCTCGTATGGACTTATAGAAATCTAAAAAATACAATAAAACTTGGAATTCTTTGCGAGCTTTTCGGAAAGAACCAAGCTGGTTAACTACCCCAGTATAATTATTACTATTATATAAAGTGCTTTTTCGTGTTAGTGCAAGATATCCTCATAGGGAGTTACTGAACACTTCAAGCTTTGCCGGAAGTTTACATAAGCAATACACCGCTTTTAAAATAATTACTCACATAACCCTGAGATTGAATAACCAGTAACATTCTAAAATTAATAATAACTTTTTGTGAGCGAAAACGCTAATATTTGTGAGAGTGACAATTGGTGTGTGAAATCTATTTGGTGTTAGCAGTTTGATGGAATCGCCAGCGAGATGCACAGAGGAATTGCTGCTGGAGCAACCCGCCAACCAAGAGGACGCCAGGAGGAGGACACGCACGCAGGAGGACGTCTCACCAAGTGTTACAGATATCATCTAACAAGTAAAATCGATCTGAAATCGAACTATATAAACTTTATTCAAAATATAAATGCATGACATTTATGTAATTTAATATACATCATATAAACTATCATTTCTTGTGTGTAATAAATAATTCTTCATTACCTCCAATATAGACTTGTTTGTAATTTCTTCACACACACTATATCCTATGCGAAAATAGTAATCTGTAACGTTGCATAGAAATATTTGGCGCCTGCCAACGTGTGGCACGATTTTGTAGTAATTTAGTAATATTATTTTGATTTATGTAAAGACTAAATTCATTTGAACTATTTGTTCTATTTGTAATCAGGGAGTATATATAAAATTTTGAATATTCTCTGTTGGCAGATATTTGAACAATATTAGTAATTGTGTTTATTTGGAGGTTGAATTATTATTTGTATTTGTGTTAGGTTAAGTTTTGTGAACATTTTATTGCGATTCTAGACTGTAACATTATACAACATATAAACTGAACATTATTCCGTAATAATAAGAGTTAATAATAGTGCCGTTTTGATAAATAAGAACTATAATATTTGTTTAAATTTTTAAAATAACTGTAATATGGCTGAGTCTCAAACTCCATCAGTTGATATGCAAGTACGCATACTTACTGTGGATGTATTTGGCTGCCACTGCAGCCTTCCGCTTGGACCTGCCATTGACATTGGAGGCATTCCTGGTTTTCCAGGCCTATCTGGACCACCAGGGCCTGGCCCAAGTCTTCTATTTGGAGGTGGTCCTCTCATTCCTGGACCATATGAGTATTCAAAAAGTACAGGAAGACTTTATTTTGCATCCAAGCAAAATAAGTCACTGCATGACGAAAGTAAAAGAATTTTTACTGCTGTTCATTATCAGGCAAAACAAAGTAAACAGCTGTTAGAATCGATGGAAAAACGTATCGGCGAGAAGGTTGAATTAGTTCGCAGTAATATTGAGATAGCACTAGAAGAGAATAACTCTCGTATCAGCGAATGTGAAGCAAAGATCAGTGGAATAGAGGAAAGAGTGATTCATCATATGTTGACGGTAAGTGAACTCATAGCAGAGCAAGATCAGCGGATACAGGAGTTAAAACAACAGCTGACCCGACTCCAGGGTACTTCGACACCAGCGAAACAGACTACATATATTTATAGAACTCTGGATGAAACCAATACAAAATTGAAATTCTACGGTAGAGACGCTGAGGATCTCCTCCATTTTCTCAAAATTTGTGAGAGAGAGATATGGGAGCGATAGGTGACAGCCTGCGCGAAATGAATAAGGTAAACTATGTAGTAAGAAGATTAAAAGGTACCACAGCTGAATGGTTCACCGTCATACAGGATAAGGTAGGTACATACATTTCTACATACAGTTTTTCATTTCTTTTTTTTTTGATAAACTTTTAATTATTATATTTACAATTGTTTCGTACTGAATTGTCTAATTTATTTTAAGAAAATAATAGCCTTTTACAATGACAATAGTGTATTGTATATTTATATTAATATATTGTTACGACGATCTACTGATTGTTGTAAGTACAGTGGAAAACAAAATACAAGACCAATTAAATCACTTATCACCAGCTTTAATTATCACAATTAAACAGTTTATAATTAAATCATACAATATTTCTAGTTAGATTTGTCCACATGCAATAACAATTTCTATTAAAAGAGTTTCACACAATTATTAACACAGTACTACTTCACTTCGACAAACACTCAATCTGCACTAGCAAAAATCACTCACATAACTGAACTGACAACCCGGCTGCTATGGCTTTATATAGGCTGTGGTGAGGTCCAGTGCAGCTTTGCCGCCTTACTTCACGCCAGCGGCTTAATGCGTATTTCAAGTGTTCCTGGAACACACTAGCACCACCTACTTGAATGACGCAACACAAACCACACTGGACAGGGGGAGTGGAGAATCTTAGCTGTTCTACGCGGTTTGATATCATACTCGTGACAATATGTTAAGAGCATAATATTGTTACGACAGTCTACTTGATCACCGTAGGTACAGTGGATAACAAAGTACAAGACACCAATTAAGTCACTAATCACCAGCTTTAATTTTCACAGCTAAACAGTTCGTAATTAACAACACAGTCTCTTACAACAAATCAAATAAAAATTGTTCACACGCGATAAAAAGTCAACTAATATAAAACACAATCGTATTAGAATTATACCGCCCGATTATAAAACACAACACTTCACTAATAACCACTTGAATGCACAGAGTAATATCGCCCAATAATAACTGAAAACTAGCTCGCTTACAGACCACATTCCACAAATGTGTTATCTCTATGCTATGACATAATTAATTGTGGCCTTGACACAGTACGTGCGGATGCGCAAATTCTGGTAGAGTCTAGCAAATGTTCTGAGAATCACGTACGCCACAACATTTAGTTAGATTCCTCTGGAATATTCGATAAACACTTAGATTGTTCTGTAATGTCGTAACAATATAAACCAAAAATTGGGGTTTTCCAAACCAAACATTTTAAGCATACATATATTTTTAATATTAAGGTCAATATCATTTAATACAAATGGAGAGGAGTACACTGACTTGTATATTAAGAGGACACTCCTTAACTTCATTCCATGTTAGGAGTTTATCTGGTTGATGTAAATGTTAAAATTTTAGGGTAGTTTTATTTGAGTTTTTCTTGTAATTTTTTTATTTTCTTTTAGTTTGTCACATCCAGGCTCTCCTAACAAGTGAGTTTGTTTAACTAAACTACTACTTATCTCATCTCTGAAGAGTTTCTCACTGGTGAATCTTAGCTTCATTTAATAACATTAAATGCATCTTTATCATTAGCAAAATGGATATTTTTATTTTAATGTATTTCTTCTGTTTTCCTAACCCTCCAAACTTTCAAATAATTATGTATCTTAAATGTCATAAAAAGGATATTTATGAAAAACATGTTCCAAATTAAACCAAAATTAAGAAGAGTATCCATGAGCATACTTACTGTGGATGTATTTGGCTGCTACTGCAGCCTTCCGCTTGGACCTGCCATTGACATTGGAGGCATTCCTGGTTCGCCAGGCCCACCTGGACCACCAGGGCCTGGCCCAAGTCTTCTATTTGGAGGTCGTTCTCTCATTCCTGGACCATATGAACCTGGATCAACTGGACACATTCCATGGCCTCTTGATCTACCTGTATTATAATATACTGATTCTAGTATACATTTATAACTTTCTTACTACACATAAAATTTTAAATAATTGTCTGATTACAATCCTTTTCACTCATGCATATCTGTTTCAAGAAAAGACCATTATCATCATTGTGATGATACAAATGTCTTGACACCATCAGTTGGATGGCCAAGAGGCACTTAAATTTTTATTTATACACTAACTGCACTCTGCACATAGGCACTCTCTCTCAATGAACTCATCCAATTTTTTATGAGATGTGAGAGTACTAATCCTTTGCTCTCTCTCTCTCTCTCTCTCACAACTTATTATTTTTGACATTCGTTTCCAATTACAATACGCAATACGATATTCACACAGTTCTTACTAAATAATTTTGTTTTCATTTTGTCTAAGTCTTGTTACACACCAAATGACATGCAAGAACATACAGCATTCTGTTATAATTGGACAGAGCGCAGAGCACTGTAGGATTGGTTAGTGACAAACACAACACAGACACCCCTCAGCTTACACTTGCATAAATATAAGACAATGGTAATTTCTGTTGCTGTGAGTAGGGATCCGACAAACTCTGAAAATGTTTTGTCTTCTAACTGGCAGTGTAGGACAAAACACAAAAACACCAAAGCAGTTCCTCAACTGGTACTGTGGTTTCAAAGTAACATTACTGGTATGGTGATTTTTGTATGTCACAGCTTTTTTAGTACACAATTTATTTTGACATGCATGTGGATTTTATATGTTCAGAAGAACAGAATGTTAACTGTTTTGGGAATTTCTTGGTGTGTCTTGTATACATTTTTAATGCAAAAATGTAAAGCCATGTACAAAAACCAAACTTATTTTCACTTAAATAAACAAATATAAATTTGTTTTTTTGTTTTTTAGTTATGAGAACATTGTGAAGGCAAAATAGAACAAGTCTCATAGTTCATGAATTTGTGGAAAAATAAATTTTTTAACATCAGCAAAACTGAGAAGTTGCAAACTAAGATAACTGATATTCTAGAGGGCATTCATTTATTGTTTGCTAAGATCATCAGTCTCCCAATTCCATGCAAAATTGTTGATTTCCACATTACTTTCTGCCTGACAAATTACTTGTTGATTTTTCTAAGTCAACCTCAGGTGAATTTTGTGGCATTTGACTTTATTTACACAGCATCATAATTGAATCTCAAATAATATGACTACAAGTTATAGTGGCAATCTATGCTTATTACACTTCAAACATAATATGATGTATTACAGAAATCTGTATGCATTATATGTTCTACAAACTCTGCAGATTCATTTTCTTCTTTGAGCCCCACCATACCAGTTAAGAGATAAAATCTATATTGTCTTGTTTCTGATATTCGTTAAACCAAACACAAGGAGAAATGAAATCAGACAGATGATATTGTATGTTTATATATAGGGATACAAGCATCGATGATCCGAGTGGACACTACCCAGCAGAATCACGACTGATATCATGAGCATAGTGGAATGAGTGAACACTGATAGATAAAGGATAGAATAATTAGTAACTTTAATAACTGGCTGTTTTGATAATGATGCCAAAGTCAAAATGTAGTGATGATACTAATGCATTTATGGTGGTGTACCAGCAAACAGCTGCTGGAGTAACTACTCTTGCTGTTGAAACAAGGAACTCCATTCTCATGAGTGCATCCATGGGCGTAGGCAGAAATTTTGTTGGGGGGGGCCATACACAACATTGATGTATTCATTTACTCAATCAAAGTAAACCCAGCATAACCATTGTTTCTCCTTTAGGTTTAGGTACTCAATGAAAAAAATTCAGACACATTTAATCGCTTTATTAATTGCTCTTAAAAAATGAAATGAAAAAAACTGAAACTTTGAAACTTATAACACTAGCCGTCTTGGATTCTCGGAAAATCTTTCTATAACTTCCATCTCCAACTCTTTCTTCTTTTCCAAAACCAATTTCTTATGGACACCCATTAAGCATAATCCGTTTAAGCGGTTTTCTGTTACTGTCGATCTTAACCATGTTTTAACACGTCTTAAGGTGCTAAATGACCTTTCAATAGTACTCGTGGAACAAGGCTGCGCTATTGAGATTGTTAGGGCATTTTCTATGGCAGGAAAGAATGTGTTGGCTTCTTTAATCACTTCGACTATTTCCAAGTCTTTTAATGGCTACCGATCAAGGTTTTTTTGCTCCACACATTATACCACAATTCAGCTTCAGATTCATACCCGTCCAGTTCGTAAAAATCAGCAAAACATCTCGCTCTCTGTTTCAAATCTTTGATGGTCGAATCTAGCATGAGAAGGGATGTAGAGATAGTATGGAAAATGCCGGTACATTGTCCTCAGAAAATCTGTTCTCCAATCCTGACGTAAACGAGTCAAGGTATGGAATAAGTATTGATTGTTTCCAGTACTCGGCAGGTGAAGCTGCAGGAGGATTCGAACGGTGCTGCTGGCGTTCGACAACTCTGGGTGGCTGAAGTTCTACTGTTATTTCCGCTGAAGTGGCATGGGCAGAAACGAGAAGATCTTCCATAATGGCATCAGCAGTTTCGCGGTGAGCTTTCACTACGGCCAGAATTTTCTTAATGTGGTTCGCACATTGAAGAAGATCTAAACTTGTTGACTGCAGAATATTTGCAACAGGTTCTAGTAAAGGGGAGTACTTGGCTATAATGCAGGTAGAGATAATAAATACAGGTTTTGTGGCAACACAGTGCAGCTGAAAGGCTGTCTTTCTTGTAGCAGTGTTTCCTTCTTGTGCCAGTCTCTCCAGACCCTGCACAATTCCCACAAAATTATTTTTGAAGATGGAAATGCTTGTCTCGCACAGAGTCGGTATGTTTGGAATGTACTTTTTCCTTAAAACGGATTCTCGGAAAAAGTTTATAATGTCCTTTATAGTGGACACCGTGTTACGGATTTCAGCGACGCGATTCAGATCGTTCACCACCAGGTTTAACTGATGGCTTGCACAATGAAAAAACAGAGCTTTCCTGTATTTTTCTCTTATTATTTTTTGCACACCACCATCTTTCCCTGCCATAGTCGCACAGCCATCGTATCCTTGTCCGACACATTTTTGTGGATCTAGTTCTTCTCTTTCTAGAAATTTGTCGATTGTATCCGCTATTGTTTTAGCATCTATAGCTTTTAATTCTTCAAATCCGAGAAATTCTTCACATACCATAATTTTTTCTTCATCAAAAAATCTTACTCCGATAGATAACTGTTCCTTTCCTGATATATCGGCTGTCTCGTCCGCCAATATAGAATACGCACACGATTTTTTAACGTCTCTGAGTATGAGATCTTTCACAGCACTACCACACAAATTAATTAGTTTGTTTTGTATTTGCGGAGACATATAGGTAGCATTCTTTTACCCTCTATATGTCGCTTTAACTCATTGTCACCACTATCGATTCTCATTTGAATCAAGTCTTCTAAAATTCCTTCGTGTTGCTCTTTGCCTCTTAAGGGTAAATCGTGAACTCCACAAAAGATTATGGTTGAGATTATTGACACCATAATTTTTCGGTTTTCTGCTATTAACTTCTGGTGCGCAGATACCAACTGAACATCTACGGGTACTTCGTCCATAAAGAATTTTGCTGCTTTGGTTGCCGCCAAGTGCCACCGACTTTCAACATGGTTCTTGCAATATTCATGCATATGTTTGTATCGAGTAAACAGTCTTACAGCGAAGGAACCCTGGACCCCCTGTACAGTAGTTGGAGTAAACATCACACAGTACAGACACAGAGATCCCTTCAAGTGCTTAGAATATGCCAGCCACGGAGAGTATTTTTCAAGCCAGCTGTATTGAAATTTTCTTTTAAGATGCTTGGCATCCTCAGTGAAGTCATAACTTGGTGAAGGTTTCCAACAGCGTTTTAAAACTTCAATTTTTTGGGCTGTGGTCATGAGGGAAGGTTTTCCCACCCATTTTCCGATGTCATTATCACAGCTCTCCTCTTTATATGATGACGACGAAGACGGCTTAGGTTCAGAATTCGGTGCAGGACATTTTGGCTTTTCCTCGTCACTCCCACTTTCATTTTCTGGCCTTTTCCTTTTCTCGGTAGCTGAAACAAACAAACAATAATTCTAAGCTATCTGTATATAATTAATTGTTACTGTAAATTAATATATGTCCAGATGTGTTTACTACACATTCTTCATAAACACTTATAAAGGAACTGCTGAATATCAAATATTTTACCGTCACTGGTGTGACTGAAAAATTTCAGCATATTCTGTTCACAAGCCAGAATTTGGGCACACAGAACCATCTGACTGTACATAAAACACAGATAATTTTTTAATAAAATAAATAAAAGACGTTTTTATAATCCAGTATGATTTTATATGAAATGGAAATTATATAAAGGCCGGTTTTTAGTTACAGGCAGCAATATCGAGTATAAACCCCAAAGCAAGGTATTAGCGTTTTTAATTTAACCATTATACAAAATTCAAATAAAACAAAAATTATGTATGCTTTAAAACATTTATTTGATTCAAATAAAAATTGTTACTTTTATTCAATGTTAAAATACAGATGCTAGAAACATGCACATACATCTTCACATATATCTGCTAAAAGCAGACCCTGAAAATTAAAAATTAGAGGGGGAAGGCATAGATACAGAAGACAGAAAAATCTGACTGAATGAAACTCATCAAAGTTTTGATCAGAAATGATACACAGACACCTACAACCTACAACTGTGTACAAACAGATATCAGATAAACTGGAGGCTTCAAATTGTGATTTGAGTATGAAAGATACTTCCATTACCTCTTGTATTACCATACTTGGCTACTAGAATATTACCAAGATAAAATACCAACCAAAGCTACCTGAACCCACCCAAGTTATATGCCTGAAGCCAGGTTATAATAAAAAGAAGTTATATGAAGGTTGTGATAAAGATATAAAGAACTTGTCTACTAAGCATGATTCTGAGGTATGCTAATGCGAGTGAAAACTATGAAGAGCTCGACAAAAGTTGAAGAAAATTTTAATAAAAATAAACCTGTTTTAAATGCTAAGTGCTAAGTAGTTTCCTGGAAAATGCTAAAAATTTTTTAAAGATATGATTCACAAATGGTTTTAAAATGTAATTATATAGCTTTAACTATTTTAAATAAATTGTATGTGTGCTGTTAAAACAGACAATGATCTGATGAACAACAAAGTATATGTTTACTCCAAAATCTAATATTTTATCAACTGTTAATAATGGCATATGCACAATATCACAGTGCCCTAGTATGACAGTCTGTATCAGGCCTTGTCAGATAGCTTTTTTACAGGAAGCATGGGTAGCAAGCCTGGTGCTTAATCAACAGCCATGATTCTGAACGTCTCTGCCAATTATTGCTACTCAGCCATTTGGTATCATGATACAGTACTACATATACGTCCACAAGACTAGAACTTGCATCCTTCAGCATATTCAGCATAGGATGCAAGTTAGTCACTACAGTAGACTAAGGGGAGACAGTCACACACATTAATCTAAACAATAATAGATCCATCATATTCTAGATGGTGGAGTTGCTTAATTTGTTATGTAAACAAAACTCTAACCCAGTCATGATTGTAATCTAAAGGTATATTCTCCTATCCAAGAGAAACAAAATGAAAAAGAAAATCTAAAACCCAATTTGGTCTATAATTTTATTTTTAATAAATGTAGAAATTATATTTACTAAATGTAAAAATTATTTTTAATTTTTCTAAAATATGGATCTCTTGCAAAATTAAAGTCAGATGTCAGATGTCACATAAATTTGGTTTGTCATAGTTTTTAATTAAACTTACTAGTAGTTGAAAAAGTATGTTTAAAAACAAAAGAAGTCTTGTGTTTACATGATGGACTGCCTAATCAGGGCGAAAACTAGCGGTTATTAAACGAGATTTTAAAAAATAAAATAAAAATAAAACGTTTTACTTTTCAAACTTCATAAAAAAGACAAAAATAGCTTACCTTTACTTCCAAAAAATCTTCTTATGTCCATTTTAACACTACACACGTTACTCTGCAGTAAGTACTAAAAATAATTGACTGGAGGCAATTTGTATTTGTAACGGAGTCCATGTAATAAACAAAACAAAACTCGTAAAATTGAAGTGCATAATATAAACTTCCAGCACAATCTTGTACCTACAGTGCCCCAGTGGAGATGTCGAAAACATTCAAGTGGTGTATAACTGCACAGTGAACATCATCGAGCAGACCCCGAAGGAACTAGGAGTAGGTAGTAGTTACCTTCAGTAGCTTTAGGTGGCGCTAGTATGTCCGAGTCGGGACATATTTATAACGTATAGCGGCCTAAAATTCAGCGCCCTCCTGGGCATTTTTCAAATTTAGGGGTGGGGGGCACGGCCCCCCTGCTCCTCACTGGCTACGCCCATGAGTGCATCATATACCTCCCACCAAAGTGGATGTACATTTTCATCCCCCACACTTCAACCAAGTGTTTCTAAGACATTTCCTTATCTTCCTCAACAGTTTTCCTTCAAAAATGTTTAAAACAAACCTCATGTTTTATATTTAATATCCCATTAGGTCCCAAAATAAAACATATCAATGGGAAATTGTATCTTTCCCTTTTTCACATTTTCTTTTCTCTCTAAATTTAAACTTACATTTATCCTCCTTATTAGAAGATATGTTTACATCTTCAGCCAGACAATCTCCTTCTTCCCCAAACCTCAGATTCACTTCACTTCCATAAAGCAAGGTACTGTGCAAACAAAACTTTGCAAAAACCTTCATAACTTCTGAATCCATATGTTACTTGTAAGCAGATTCCTTTTATTCTTAAAAGCTTGCTTAGCTTCTTTCCACTTCTGACATATGCCTATTAAGTCTTTCACATTATACACCCCAAACACTAAAACTTCTTCACTTGTTTAATTTCTGGTTATGAAATTCCACTCTTGATCTTTTCCTCACCAACACTAACATTTCAATGTTCTCAGAGTATCACATAACACTCTCAGCATGTTTCATATTTCTTATATGAATGTATGTTTCTGAATGTGAAGAAAACAAATACATAACTGTGTTGAAATATCATAGCTATTTAATGGATTTCTTTCTGAGTGATTGCTTCCCTTAGAAACAAAGGCCAAATTAAGTTGGTTAGCACAGCAATGCAGAACAAGTGTTTGTACCACCGTGACGATCAGCCATCACAGACACACCATTATATGCTTCACTTTCTAATTTATTTTCAATGTTATATTCTTTTAAAACTGGAATAGATTTATTAGACAGCCCTATTGTCCTTTTGTTGGAAGAAATATCAAAAAAGCCTAAAAAGTGTTCCTCCATTTTCAAATCATGGACATATGGTACAATTATACTCAGTTGTGCTTTGACAGAAACATCAGTTGTTTTGTCAGCTTGAATGAAAACAAAATCAGCTTGGTTTATTGGAAACAAAATTAACGACGGAAATGGACTCAATTAAATCATTCTGAATTTCAGAAAATATGTCTTTAAATAAGCTCTGGTTCCTATATGTTCCTTCACGAAAGTAGTAAATTGCTTCCATTACCAATAAATTTAGACTCCTCATTTCCCTTATTGCCCCTTAAAAACTAACTCTTGCCTTCATAAATAACAAAGAACACCTATCAAACAGCATACTATCCTTCTATTTCATGCAACATTTTCACTGTGCTGCACTGTTTGAATTCCAGATGGTTTGGACAAACAATGTTCTATTACGTTACATCCAAGGATGTGACACATCTGCACCTGAGTTTCGCTACCAGCATGTTTAGCAGCTTTAGTTACAAAATCTTTTATAGTGTCTACTCCAACTTTGCTCCATGGTTCCTCTCCATTAAAGATCAAACAATAATAGCAGTGTAGAGCCTTTTTCGCTTACAACCAAAAAGCCACCTATACTAACTATACAAAACTTTCTGAAATTTTCTGACAAGTTTTCAATTCTTTTGCAACAAATCCAAAGCAGCCGATATATTTTTTACCTGAGCAATACATTTTGCTCTAAAGGTGACATTCTGATTTTGTATTTTAACAAAAATTTTAGTGCAGCAAAGGTGTCACAGTTCATATCAAATACTTCTTCAGTACAACTGGCACTAGCTGTATTCATTTTACTCCTTTAAACCAATTAAACAGTGTACTTAAACTATTAAAGGATGACACTTGACAATTGTTTATTGTTTATTATTATATAATTAATTTGTAAAGTTAAAGACTCTTCTTAGTCTGTAACCCTATATACACAATTAAAAATAACTTGTTAACACAACAAAAACAAATACTAAATGCTACACAATGAAAAGAAACACAAAACAACCATCAAGAAGTCATTCACTACTTTATAAATAAATTATGTGGGTAGCCACTGTCTACTTTGTCACCCCTGATGCTTCACCACTGCTTATTTTAGCTGTACATTGATAACATACTGACTATTAAGTTCAGTATGCCAAGCATAGCACAAAACTGACAAACTCTTAAGTGGTTACTCTTAAACATAATTAAACTAAAATTTGTTTCAAGCGACAGTTATTTTGTATCTTACCTCTAGTCTCATGTATGGCTGCATCATTTCCAGCTGACAGTTCGAACAGCCCATCTCTGTTAAATCCTGATTCATCACCGTTTTCATCTGCTATGCCTGCACACAATAACACTGTATTAGTAACTATTATACCAACTACTGTCAATTTTTTTGTTAGTTAATATGCAGTGACAATGTAAAAATACATTTATGACTACAATAAAATTTTGTTAAGTTTTTAATCCCATGCAGATTCTTTTAAACTGGAATTCCCTAAAATGCACAATGGCAATGAAGTGTTAACAAAAAATAAGTTTAACAACAGTCACCTTGTCACTAATTCTACCCACTACCAACTAAATCCAAGCATTAAAGATTTTTGAAGAATATCATCAAGTATACTCGATTATTTGTGATAAAAATTGTAAGTACAATGAACCAACAATCCGCAAGTATAGTGTACAATTCATTTGGTTACTATTTTGTTATTTACTATTGTAAACTGCTAACATCTTTCTTCAACTATCCACCAAGAAATATAAAATGTCAGAACAAAATCCAAACACCAACCACCAGTTCTACACTTTTGAAACAATAAAATTTTCAATAATTCCTCACAATATAAACAGGAAACAGATTACAGATCTGCTGTAAGCTCCGACATAACATTTCCACACAACTGCCACCTTAACAATATATGGAGCAGCATCACTGAGAAATAAAATACATCATCATACCATACCCCTTCTGGCCACAAGAAATTTAATGAGTCACTAAAACATTTTGCAATAATAGAATGATTTATTCGGTCAAGTATTTGTATATTAAGAAGAAACGATCTGCTACCTGCTTGCATAGCACCAACTACAGCACTACACACACAGTGTCCTGATGAATCTGTGGTTTCATCTATAGAAATCTACACATTTCATCTATTCTCATATAGTCCAGTCGCCAGAGTAAAAATAACGGTAAAATTTCTTAAAAAATTGAGGCAAAGTGATATTTGGTACAGTTTTTGAAAAAGGTCTAAATATCGGTTTAAAATCATCTTTGCATGTTTATAAGGTCAGGCTTTAAAAAAAAAACCCTTATTTAAGGGCAGCGCGCGGTAAAATAGATAAAAACGTTTACATTCAGTGAATTTCTTTCCTTACTACTAAATAAACCATTGGATCATGATAAAGTCTTCATTCTTTTTGTTTAAAATAGTTCAAATTTTAATAGTAATAAAATCAAAATAACGATTTTGTTATTATTTCATCGTTAGGAGTATTAAATCGATAGACGGAATGGTCGATTTTAACAAATCTTCCTCTGTTGAATAATATTATGTATCTTAATATACATAAAAGTCATTGTGTGTATTTATATTCCACACCTCCTACTAAACCACTGGACCGATTTCAACAAAACTTAGCACAAATATTTTATGCAACGGGAGAACCAACATAAGATAGGTGTTTTGGGCCCTGGGGGATGTCAAAAATGGAAAATATGAAAATACCGCATGTAGGGTATCAAATTAAAGGGAATTTCAATGCAAGTAACACTTTTTCATGCATATAAGCACTATTGAAAATTCTTGGGCCCTGGGGCTTAATAAATGGGTGGTTTTGGGGGAGGTCAAAAATGGAAAATATGAAAAACCACTGGACCGATTTCCACCAAACTTGGCACAAATTTTTTACGCAACGGGAGAACCAACATAAGATGGGTGTTTTGGGCCCGGGGGGGGGTGTCAAAAATGAAAAATATGAAAATAGTGTGGAGTATCAAATTAAAGGGAATTTCAATGCAAGTAACAATTTTACATGCATATACGTACTATTGAAAATGTTTGGGCCCTGGGGCTCAATAAATGGGTTGTAATGGAGGGGTGTCAAAAATGGAAAATATGAAATACCCTATGTGACATGCATATACGCACTATTAAAAATTTTGGTCTCCGGGGCTCAATAAATTGGTGGAATTGGAGGAGGGGTGATGTCAAAAATGGAAAATATGAAAATACCGCACGTGGGGTATCAAATTAAAGGGAATTTCAATGTAAGTAACAATTTGACGTGCATATTAATTTGGATTATTATAAATATCCCCCCCTGCTTGGTGGATGTGAAAAAAACAGCATAAATGGTATCAAATTAAAGTGAATTTCCTAGCAAGTAAGAATATGACACCACTTTCTCCCAAGCAAACCCGAGCAAATCCTCCAGTAATAAATAAAATAATTCAAAGAAAAGCTCTCTTTTTAATAAAAGGTAAAACGAATACAAAGAATATATTTTTTTTTAAATTTGGAATTTTAAAAATTATTTATGTTGAGAATTTAGTTAGTGATTTCTTCTTCTTCTTCTTCTTCTTCTTCTTCTTCTTCTTCTTCTTCTTCTTCTTCTTCTTCTTCTTCTTCTTCGAGGATTTTTTCCTCACTATCATCAAAGTCATTATCATCAAAATCAATCTCGTCAACAATTGGAAAGTTTTTGCAAGTTTCAGTTGAGCATGTACCACAAACCGATGAACATAAAAGACCAGCGCTTCTGCATGTACAAAAGAGCATTTTTAATCAAGATTTTGGGGCAGCTGGCTGTGTCATTTTTATAGGCGTTAAAATTTCTCAAACATTCCAACCCCAGTCTTTTGGTATTAGATCATTGCCGAGCCATTGCTGGACTTGTAAATATACTCTGTAAAAGTGCTGCTTGGCAGCATCAGAAGTAGGTGGCAGACTTTCTAACTTTACAGGTTTTAAGCTTTTTTTCTTTTTTGAAATCGCTTTAGTAAAACTTGTATGTCTGTATTTATCAACACATGTAATTTTTTTTGGTGCATTATACATATACAAGAGAATTAATAGACCATTTTTATATATAGATGTTTGAGGTTGATTTTCCAGTTTAAATGCTTCGATCGCTTCTTTTAAATCTGAGTTTATTGATTTTTTTAAAAACCGATTTTTTACCTTTACCATAAAAGCATGATGTTGTGTCACAGCCGGTTAGAGCATGCAAAAATAGTATATTCTCTTTGCAAAATTTATGCTTTCTAAAGCTGTTATCAGAAGAAAATAGACTAGCACTCATGGTTCCTCTCGTGGGTTTTAAGAGATAAATTTTCTTATTACTAGGTGTAAGCGCAGTAATGAGCACCAAAATATCTACGTTCTCTGCAACAATAACTGGAGGTTTATCATATAATTCTAAGGCTGTTTTCACAATTAATAAGTCTGCATCATCGTCAGCTTGTTTAACGTTTATGCTTTCTTCTTCCAAATATCTCGTTAGAATTTCAATAAATAGAGTTGTATTATATTTATTCGAAAGAAATTGTTCTTGGGTCACTGTGACACACATATCTTCATGGAATAAAATATCTTGAGAGGAATTTTGATTGGTACGGCGATAACGCTCCATAGCTTTGATGCTGTTAGAATTGTTTGTATAGCCATCAAAAACTACAGTAACTTTTGATCCAAAGTGTCTCTTGACATAATTTACGTATCTTTGAAAAATACATTTGAACTTGTCATTTTTTGACCATACTACTCTATGCAGTAACATACCACCACCAATGACGTAAATGCAATCTTCAAGGTTAATCTCAGTGCGGTCTACTTCAAACATATCATATAGTTTAGACTTATCTGTTTTCCGAAATACACCTTCGTAAAACATAGATGTTGGGTACGGTGCAAGTTCATAACGCATGTAATCTTTTAATTCGTCGTCACTTTTTCTTGCTACACAAATGCGTTGAAATATAAACATTGGATCTATAGGGACAATTTCCTCTTGAATTTTCAGACTACTATTAACACTTTTTAATGACAGTACTCTATTTTTTCGTTTAAACGAAACTTTATGGAAGTTTGTACCAGCAATTTCTTCTAATCCTGCTTTTCCAACCTCAAAAGCATTATGACAGTTAATATTATTACCGCCAGTAACTCCAGTAGATATAGACATTATTGAATCTTGATAAGGAAATGGCTCGTGACAATCAAACCAGGAGTTTATTTTGAGAATATCTTCAGTATCTCGTTTTATTCGAGAATCTCTAGCATCTACATGCTGATCGGAAGTAGAAAATGTTATACCACAAAATTTTTCTACTTCTTCGCAGATATCATGTGTATATGGCAACGCTAAAATCCATTTATTTGCAGTACTGGTAGTTACTCCCCGTGCAATCATACCACCATCAACTTTCATGACTCTCATTAAGTCCTGTTCGATTGTCATATCAGTATGAGTTCCTGACCAGAATTTCTCAGTTCGTCTTACAGTACAAAATCCGTTATTTATAAAATTTTGAAGTTCTTTAATTTTTAAAGCGGTAGTTTCTGGAATTACATCTTGGTTTTGCATTGAGGTGAAAAGTTTTTCAGATTCTTTTATAAATTGATTCATATATTGTACATACAGTAAGGCTGATTTTGTATAATTAAAATGTCCAGTTGCATAAAAATATGGCAAAATTTGCTGAATAACTTGTAATTGAATTTTTAGTAAACCCATTTTTTCAGAGCGCGCAAATGCTTTTGCAATAGAGATCATTCGTGTGTATTGTATCCATAATTTTGCAGTTTTACTGCGTTCCTCAATTTCAATCATTTTTTCTAGAAATTTAACATTTAAGATGTTTAAAAAATTATGTTCTTGTACTTCTTTGTAAGTAAGATTGTCATCTAAAAATTCTTGTAGTAAAGATTTCATATTTGAATATTCAACTTCTGAAAGATTAATTTCCTCAATAATCTTTTTACACAAAACTATCCAAATTAATGTGTGGCCTCGTACTGCTCTAGCATAAGCATGGCCATCTAACATCTTATCTACAGTTCCTGGCGCATAGCAACAGCTTAATGCTTCTTTTAAACCGCTTCCTGCCATCACATAACCGATTGAACCAAGAAAAGACATAAGCTGATGAAATCCTCCAAGCCGAACAATTACATTATGTATATCATCATCAGGTGAGGATTGGACCATTTCAAACACTTTCTGATACAAAGGTTGATCGAAAGTAACAAAACAATTAAATAGATTTAAGCTTTTCACTAGTTTTACAGCGTATTTTAAAACGGTGTATATTGTATTTTTGTCAGTTGGAGGAGAGTGTACAAAAGGCAAGCAAACAATTCTAGATAATGTATAAGTCATATTTTCCAAAAGCTTGGACATAAAGGCATTCCAGCCAGTAATGCCTGGTTTGGTCACTCCATAAATCCAAAGCAAGTCAGCATTAGAAAAATCTATATTATTATAACTCGGATTATCTACTTTTTCAAAAACAATGTTTTGGAGTGCATGTGTATTAATATTTTCAAAAATTTGGAATGGTATTTTGTCAATTTTGCTGATTTCTTTTGCAGTAGGCTTAACAGTCAATCGTTTTAAGGGAACTTTGTTATAATAACAATCTCTTGGACTTACAATGATAATACCTCCCATACTATGAAAAGTATTTTTCCCGTCTATAGTATTGATATTAATATCTGAATTGTCAAATGCCAATTGTGCAAAACAACCAGATCTAAATGGAGAACGTGGACTAAGCAATACACTATTCTCATAAAGTGCTGCTTCTTTGTATGATGAACACACTCCCAGATGCGACAATATATCTATAATTCGTTTTGAAGCAAATTTCCTATGCAACATTACAGACAGACCAACTTGCAATGGTGATAGAAAGGTTCTAGGTCTTATGCAACTCATAATTGAATGAGTAATTGCTGTGCATTTTGTTTCATATGAACTAATATCACCTTTTTTATTTTTTAAAATTATTTCTTCTATCAGAAACTGAAGGGATTCTGGGATATTCTCATTAATATTTTGGAATATATTATCACTTGGAGGATAAAATTCTGTATTACTTTTCTTCAGATTAACATCGTTTCGAATAATTGCTGCTGCAGATTTTAAGATTTTTCTTTTTTCTTCATTTTCATCTTTTTTTGAGGCTATCCATGCTTGACGCATGACATTGTATTCACGATCTACAAGACATATGAGGGTTGAGCCACCTTTTCTGGATATAATTCTTATACAATCGCCATAATTTTCTTTTAATTTAGCAATAATGGTATTTGGATGACAAGCATCATGTCCTGTTTAAGAAAATTAGATATTAAATAAAATAAACATGAAAATTTAATTTAAAAAATAGTATAATTATAATTTATAATTAAGCAATATATTTACCTAAAAATGCAATTAATTCTGTGAGCGTAAACTGGGTATCATCACTGTCACTTAAATAATCAAAAATCAATTCCATTTGACGTGAGATTTTTACATCCTTGGGTCGACCTTTAGCATCACTTGTGTCACGAGTGTAACTGCTTAAAACTTTTTTGTGACAACTGCGGTGATATCTTGCTTGTACACCTACCAAATCATCACAAGAAATTCGTCGTAGAATTGCTTTTCCTAATTCGTCATTATGTTCTGCAATCATTTCTGATAATTTTTCTTTAAAAGTAGGACTTTGAATTATGGAAATACTTTTGCGTTGATTAATACTTAATCTCGTATTACTTTTATCGGCATCTAATCCACAAATTATACAAAGTTTTTTGAAATCAAACAATTCTTTACTCTTTCTGACTTTACTCTTGACTGGGCTATATTTACTTTTTTTCGACAAAGTACCTAAATCCTTATAACACAAAACATCATTCCTTTTAACGTATATTTTTCTCGACATTTCCTGTGTACTAAAATTGAATCAACTTTTTTTAACATTTCATATTTTCCATCGTTTCTCTCAGAGCTAACTCTTATTAAATTCGGTAGTCCTCGAGTCACTTTTTCTGTATCTTCAATACAAAGATCAGCATTACAAATAAAACATATTTCAGTATCACACTGGTCCATATTTAATACCTAAAAATAAAAAAACCTTATGTAGCACTTATGTTCAGTAAAAGTATTCTTTAAAACTTCACCACTAGTGAAGTCAAAATATCTCTTTTGAAAATTTTTTTATTTTCAATTTTAAATCCACCGTTTTTACCAAATTTGTTTTTTTTTAAATATGTGCCTTTTATAAACTTTTAATGTATGTAAAAAATGATCAATACAAATAATTTTTTTTTTAGAAAAAATGCGTTCTTTACGTTTAATTTTTTTAAATGGTCAAAAAATGGTGTCAGAAAGGCCAAAAAATTTTGTTAATTAACCACCCGAAAGTATTTTTAATAAGCTTTAATTTAAGCCATCGTACACCTTTGTGCCACAATCTTGCCATACTTTATGAGCACTCAAAATTTTTTTGTGAATTGCTTTTTTTTTGAGGTTATATTCAACATTTCAATATGAAATTTGTGGGGTTTATAGTACTCCACAAAGGTTACCTTCCCCTCAAGTTTTATCAACTTTCAATAATTTGTGTTAAAACAACAGCAATTTGTTTATAAACGCCATCGCCACTTTATTTATTGATAGCACATTAACAATAATAATAATATCGACTTCCGTATTAAGGCTAAAAGTGTTATTCATTTATTATAGAATACTGAAAAAAATTCACATTAAAATCGGCTTGTTAGGTCCAAAGATATTTATAAAAACGCTATTTTGCAACTTAAATTGTTAATAAAAAAATAAACAGGTTGATTTTACACAAAACTTAACTATTAGCTCAACTTGATCCCATTAACCAATTTAGCATACAAAAAATGACTCCCATAACAATTCACATTTGATTTTTATTTTGAATCCACTACACGTGTTCACAAATAAATAAATATTAGCATGTATAAAAAGTGTAAATAAAAACTTTAAACTGCAATTTCTTTTACCTGTTTTATATGATAAAAACAAAAATATTTGTAATGTTTTGATTATAACCTTTGAAGAAATATCAACTGCGTTACTGCTCCGTTCTTGTATAGCAGATGTTTGTATGGCATACCACAACAATGGGTGTTGCGCGCGCAGCTACATTTACAGTTGCACACTCGATGGGAACGTTAGAACGCCGCGCCGTTTAAAAATTTTACCTGTTTTCTAGGGTCTTGTTTTTAGAGTATAGGTATAATCAGGTAAGAGAAATAACATGAATAGATAGATTTAGCATTGTAGTAGCTATAACGTTAATTTCAAGTACTCAAATAAACCCACTTAAAAGATACATGTATGTAACGCAAAGGAGGCACCTTTTTTTTAGTATATACAATTTTTATTTATTTTTTTTAATTTTGAAAATGATTTTAATTTTCATGAGTGTAGTTTTTGATGCAGAACACTTGCAGCTTCCAAATACAATTTTTGTATTTCGATATCTCTATTTTTAAGATTAATAAAGGCAGATAAACTCTGAATTTTAGAGTAAATTTAAAATACGTCGAAATACTCACTTTTGAAAAGGTTTTTTTTTTTAAATAACAACTTCAAAAGTAGTTTTCATTATTATAAAATAAAAAGTTTATCTCTTTTAAAGGTAAATTAGTAAAGAACTACTATTTTTTTTTAATTTTATTGTATAGTACTTGTAATTTTGTGGTTTCACTTCTTTTTGTATCTACAGTAAATATTTATACACTATATTCTTTATGTTCAAATAAAATATTTATGTAAAAATCAACAAATTTTGAAAGCTATACTGTTCCTCTTCAAAACTAGCCTTTACTTAACTGGCTACGCTTAGATTAAAGAAAGTTATGATATTTTTGAATAGACGCGCCTGGCTAATTTAGCGAATTACGCAGGATCGAGGGCAAACGCTCTTTTTAAAATGCAGCGCTCATCATTACCAATTTTCAGGAAAACAGTTCTATTAACGTAAAAATATGTAAGGAGACTTTCTGAAGGAAATTGTTTGCTCTTCAATATACACCTTTTTATTTCTTCCAACTGTACATATTTACGGAGTGCTTTAAGAAAATCTGTCTTTACGATTTTTCCAGACCATTTTCAGAAAACCCTAGAAAGGTAAACATGCAAAGATTTTTTTATATTAATTATTAACGTTTATTTAACATGTGCACCAAATATTGCTTTGCCCCAATTTTTTATCAAGTCAAAATCTCTGGCGACTGGACTAATACACATTCCAGCAACCTTGCTAACTGCCCTACTTAATTTTTGGACCCACACGTCAAAAATATTGTCAGTTTGTAGTATGGTCACATATAAAGACCTCTACAGTGATCTGATAATGTTGGTTTGTGACCAATAAAATTTACCAGAAACATAAGGACAATTACAGTGACGTTAGGCATAATGCAAAAACTGCAAAGAGAACAAATCTTCAAATCTGTGTAATTCATTATTATCAGTGTCAAACATTAAAACAGAGTAATGCTGTATAGTGCACAACAAAAGATAAATT
This sequence comes from Magicicada septendecula, assembly GCA_034769895.1. NCBI lineage: Eukaryota > Metazoa > Arthropoda > Insecta > Hemiptera > Cicadidae > Magicicada > Magicicada septendecula. The sequence continues at coordinate 152,019,976 of CM068376.1, read as the reverse complement.
TCTAAGACATAAGGTAAACAGTAATTTAGAATATATAAAAATATATAAAAACTCATAATTACATAGTGGAACCATACATAGTGATACCATACAAAATATCAATTAGCATTTAGTCCAAAATTCTGCTTGTGGTGACGTTTGTTAACAGAGTTCCTGTTTTTATACCAGTCAATTGCCCTATCTAAGAAGTAAATTTTTTCCAACTATTTAAGTATATCCTGTTGAGATGAATGTGCAGTAGATATATTCTAAATGATTGTGTATGGTACAAAAACTGGTTTTAGTTTTCCATTTTATACAAATGTATATTGAAAAATTAATTTACTACATGAACTTTAGCTTTCATAACATCTAAAAATCTTTGTCTGATCCCAAAGTAATCGTTAATTTGAAATTAATATTGCAGTTTACTTGCATAAAGCACTATTATATCTTAAAAACTTTACCTTTATTAAATGTCTCAGTTAGACATATGATCAAGCAACCAGTAAAATATTTTCTGGACTAGTTAATATAGTCTGATTCTAGAAACTACTTACGTCTTGCTGACTCAGGTACACAGTCGGGTAGTAAAACACTTCTGTTTTGAAAATTATTTGAACGTTCACCTGTAGATTAATAAATTTTGATTATGTCCTTATCTTACGGCTGCTGTGACAAAATCTTTAACATAAAATACTTTTATCACTTTAGCAAAACTTATGTTTAAAAGTCATTTGAGTATCTACAAATTAAATTAAAATTAACTTTCCCAGTGTCCAGGAGAACAGTATGTTTCACTCGAATCACAGCAATCACTTGACTGTAACATTCTGTATGCCTGTTTTCTTCCCATGTATGGAAACAAGCTACCAATTAGAATTAGGTATGCTTATTTTTAGTAAACTAAACATATGCAAAAGGAACATTTTAATTACAAACAAAATAAAACAAAACAAATCATGAGACTGGTTCATACTGCATTTTACACTGTCATGTTGTTTTTAAACTGTATTGCAAAAGTAAGTACACACTTTATTTACTGGTCATTCCATGCAAATTCGTCTAAGCACAGCTCCTAAACACATTTATGTTTTAGAAGTAACCATATTTCTATTTCTATTTTACAAGCTCATTATAAAATTAGCTATTAATATGTATGCTGGAACAGAATGATAGAAATAATCAACAGGAAAAGTTTGTGTAGCTGAATGAACTAGGACCTGAGGAAGAGTCTGATGGCATGCTTTATATACCAGTGTTTAACTTTTTGGGTTAGAAACATGAATAATGAGAAAAAAGGATAAAAATAGGATTGAGGTGATGGAAATGTGGGTTTGGAGGTGGATGAATGGAAACAAATGTCGTAGTAGACAATCTGTGCGTTCTCTTGCAATTAACAAAAACTCTTGTCAGTGCCCTCAGGGGGTTATTATATTTGTTAAAAAATTATAATATGGTATCATATACTTTTTTGTTATATTATTACATGTCTTTCTCCTGAAGGAAGCATGTTATGAAACAACAAAAACTTTGATTCTTTTTTTCAGTTCACATCGGAAAAACTCATGACAGGAATACTCCTAACTAATTAATATGGTCTTAATGACCATGGGTGAATTTTAAAGTCATAGTTCAGATCTTAACAGCCAATGAATATAATACAATTCTGGATTTCATGTCTATTTTTTGTCCATGAAGAGTAAATCAAATGCCATTCCACGTTATATATTTTCAAACTGACACACCAGATCTAACTGCACATATTGTTTTTTTTTTTAACTGAATCTTTCAAAAAATTGCTGATACTTTAAACTTAGAAAAATTATTTGTTTCAGGTCACAATTTCTGACTTCACATAATTTGGATGTATAGCCTATATAAAATATCTATATCATGCTTCAACTTTTCTTCACACAGTTAATTAGCACACAACAGACACTTTACTATCACAATCATAGTCACACAAAATTATTACTGTTTTATAACCTCAAACAACAGGTCATGTTTACCTTTGACTAATATAAACACTAGACCTGACACAGCTTACAAATCAAGAAGGCTGAAGCTGATTTCATGACACAACTAAGGTTTATCTACAATGCTCCTACTGGACCGCTGTGAAAGCTTTACAACCACCAAACTCACATATGGAGCACTGGGAAATTGTGAAGAGTAACACACATCTTCTAATATGCTTGTGTAGTAAGCTCTACCATTTACTCTTGAAGTTGCAATCGGCTTACAACAACCAGCCTGCACATCACATTTGAATTGCATGTGAATTTTACCACATAGAAACTAATAAGTTTCCATTGAAATTGATGACACTTTTAAGCGTTTAATGTTTTTGTATAGCACTTTAGAGTTTAGTTATTCTACATTAATGGTTGTGCAACACTGCAACCATAATACCAGTCGCCACTGAAGAATTCACCATTAAGAGGCTGAAGCTTGATGTGTCATATCAATAAGTTTTCTTAGTATTAGTTGACAGTTCACCGCAGTAAGTGTTTCAAGTAGTGTTTTGACAGTGGTCAGAATAGAAATTTGTGCCATGATTAATTTTGTGTGTTTTTTGAAAGACTTAAATGCAACCAACATAAAAAGCAATTTGATTCAATATTGTTGGCCTCTTCTCCATCACATGCAACAGTTAGCCACCCTCAACATCATCCTTGTTTCCCTGTTATTCCCTGACAGACTATTGTTTTAATTAATAAATTATTTACCTTAAATTATCTGCCGTGTGATTTCTTCTAGCTTTGTCTATGACGCGTTTCAGAGCTTATGCTCCATCATCAGATATTAAAAAGGTAAAACTATCACTCTTGCGAGATCGTTAAGAAGTAAAAATGTCAAAATTTGCATGTGAACCGTACGCGGATTTGGGTGCACATCCGTTCAAATTCATTCTGCCACTGAGCGATTGCTACCTTATCATAGCCCCAGCGAGCAGACTCAAGGCGGTATCGTACAATCGGTTGGATACAAAGTTCAGGTGGTCATTTAACACGATATCGCGACTCCTTGGGTTTGCATATGCACTGTAAATTTCAAATTCCTCCAAGGCATTCATGAAATGGCCCTTCTTACACACATGTAACGGTATTAAATTGGAACTAAAATCTGTGTAATTATGATTCCATGAAGTCAGGTGTTGGGCGTAATTTGATTTGATGTTGTCAATGTTTCTTATTTTCTTAGGTAAATGTTCTCGAAATTGTTTAAGGAAACCTCTCCCAGTCTGGAGAGATTTACAACCTCGAGTAAATTAATTAACTCATTTATCGTCTGTGTGTTCATGCAACTATTGTCAGATAAATTGTTTCTCAAAATCTGTAATGTCTCTATGACTGGGATGTTCGTGTATAAATTAGTTATGTCGAACGACGCCAATTTGTGGTTAGGTTGTAGTTCAACAGATTTAATTTCATTAATAAAATTATTGTTGTTCTTAATACTATGATTATTACATAATTGTAAATTATCTTTTATGAAACGAACTAGTGCTTTTGCAGTTTTGAAGCCAGGAGCAGTGGTAAAGTTCACGAGCGGTCTGATAGGTATGTTATGTTTATGAATTTTAGGCAGTCCTGTGAATATCGGGGCTTTAGCGTTGATGGGCTTTAAGTAACGTCGTGTGCTTTCATTGAATAAATTGATACATTTATTAATACAATTGTTAAGTTCCCTGACGTACAATTCAGTGGGGTCAGAGTTTAATATTTTAAAGTTGTTGTTAGAAATAAAATCATGAACTTTATCACTGTATGAATCAGTGTCCATGATAACTAGCGTATTTCCTTTATCTGCCTTAACGATAAGGGATTTGTTGTCGATTAATTTTGTTTTCATGTGTTTTAAAGTTTTATATACACTAGAGTACCTAGACTAACCACGTGAAACGAGAGGTAGATTATTCTTTAATTTAATGGCTCTATTGAATTAATTATTTATAAGTACACGTGCTTCATTTTGTAAGTGTGGGTCCGAAATAAATTTGATGGCTGCCTCCGCTTCAACGACTTCATAGATAAGTTTGTTTTTACCGACGGGTGGGAGATTATAATTTATCCCTTTACTTAAAAGCTTCATTTCGTTATCATCAAAGACTAGTGAAGTTATGTTCATGACTCTAGGGTAAAATGTGTGTTTACAAACAATGGCAGACTCTTGGCGATGTTAATGTTCTAGCCTAAGAAGTTTGCGTGATTGACTAAAATGTGTACGACGTACAATATTATATATGTATCTGTGTACGGAATCTAAAACTTTATCGATAATGACAGGATGAATATTGTTAAGAATCTGAAAATGCAGTTTAAGGAAACGAGTATTGAGGAGAGATTTTTTAATGTATAACGCTTTAATTTCTTCCTTGATGCGAAATCGTTCAGCATATTGTTGTGTTATTTTCGCGGCCTTGGAAGAGCAATTAATTTTCACAGTTGCATACTTAGGAGTTATGTCCTTTTGTAAACAAATTTTATTGAACTTAATATGCAAGTTAGTTTTTAATAACTGGATTTTGACTTTTTGGAATTTAAATACCATGCTTGCTTGGCTAGGCTCTAATTTAATATTCATGTTTAATATGGTAACCAAATCACTTGTACGAATTAATAAATTATTTACTTAAATTATCCGCCGTGTGATTTCTTCTAGCTTCGTCTATGACGCGTTTCAGAGCTTATGCTTCATCATCAGATATTAAAAAGGTAAAACTATCACTCTTGCGAGATCGTTAAGAAGTAAAAATGTCAAAATTTGCATGTGAACCGTATGCGGATTTGGGTGCACACCCGTTCAAGTTCATTCTGCCACTGAGCGATTGCTACCTTTTCGTAGCCCCAGCGAGCAGACTCAAGGCGGTATCGTACAATCGGTTGGATACAAAGTTCAGGTGGTCATTTAACACGATATCGCGACTTCTTGGGTTTGCTTATGCACTGTAAATTTCAAATTCTTCCAAGGCATTCATGAAACGGCCTTTCTTACACACATGTAACGGTATTAAATTGGAACTAAAATCTGTGTAATTATGATTGTGTGAAGTCAGGTGTCAGGCGTAATTTGATTTGATGTTGTCAATGTTTCTTATTTTCTTAGGTAAATGTTCTCGAAATTGTTTAAGGAAACCTCTCCCAGTCTGTCCAATGTAGAAGCACTCGCAAACATTGCATGTTAACTTATATATGCCAGTTTTTTTCTTCTGGAGGCATGTGTTTTTTTTGGTTTGAGAATATCCAGTAACTTATTATTAGTCCTGAATGAAATAGTGATACTATTATTATTCAATATAGAAGACAAAACCTTAGGCATGAAGCTAGTGTAATTAGTAGATATAAAAATTTTTTGCGTGTTGTTGTTTATTTGGGGTTTAAGCATTCTTTTTTCATGTTTTCTCAACAGTTTGTCAATGGTTAAACTATTGTAACCATAGGCAACCGCGATATATTTTATGACATTTAGCTCATCACGAAAGTCATTATCATCCAAAGGAATTGTCAATAATCTATGAATGAAACTATTGTACACTGCCATTTTATGTGAAAGAGGAAGATGAGAGTCTGCGTGTATTGTGGTGTCAGTGGTAGTCGGTTTCCTATAAATGTTGAACTTTAGTTTATTCATCTGTCAAGTGATGGTTAAATCTAGAAAGTTTATCTTGTTATCAACCTCTGTTTCAAGAGTAAACTGGATGTTTCTATTAATTTTATTTAAACAGTTTTTAAATAATTCGATTTGTCTTATAGTACCATCAAAATTTAAAAACGTATGGTCTACATACCGCGCATAAAATATTATTTTATTTGCATATATATTATTGTTCAACAAGTGAGTATTCTCACAATAATTCAAATAAATATCGGCCAGTAGGCCAGAGAGGGGTGAGCCCATAGCTATGCCATCATCTTGAATGTAAAACGAGCCATTAAATGTGAAATAGTTTTGTTTCAAAACAACCTCGAGTAAATTAATTAACTCATTTATCGTCTGTGTGTTCATGCAACTATTGTCAGATAAATTTTTTCTCAAAATCTGTAATATATCTATGACTGGAATGTTCGTGTATAAATTAGTTATGTCGAACGACGCCAATTTGTGGTTAGGTTGTAGTTCAACAAATTTAATTTCATTAATAAAATTATTGTTGTTCTTAATACTATGATTATTACATAATTGTAAATTATCTTTTATGAAACGAACTAGTGCTTTTGCAGTTTTGAAGCCAGGAGCAGTGGTAAAGTTCACGAGCGGTCTGATAGGTATGTTATGTTTATGAATTTTAGGCAGTCCTGTGAATATTGGGGCTTTAGTGTTGATGGGCTTTAAGTAACGTCGTGTGCTTTCATTGAATAAATTGATACATTTATTAATACAATTGTTAAGTTCCCTGACGTACAATTCAGTGGGGTCAGAGTTTAATATTTTAAAGTTGTTGTTAGAAATAAAATCATGAACTTTATCACTGTATGAATCAGTGTCCATGATAACTAGCGTATTTCCTTTATCTGCCTTAACGATAAGGGATTTGTTGTCGATTAATTTTGTTTTCATGTGTTTTAAAGTTTTATATTCACTAGAGTACCTAGATTGACCACATGAAACGAGAGGTAGATTATTCTTTAAATTAATGGCTTATTGAATTTTTTATTTATAAGTACACGTGCTTCATTTTGTAAGTGCGGGTCCGTAATAGATTTGATGGCTGCCTCCGCTTCAACGACTTCATAGATAAGTTTGTTTTTACCGACGGATGGGAGATTATAATTTATCCCTTTACTTAAAAGCTTCATTTCGTTATCATCAAAGACTATTGAAGTTAAGTTCATGACTCAAGGGTAAAATGTGTGTTTACAAACAATGGCAGACTCTTGGCGATGTTTATGTTCTAGCCTAAGAAGTTTGCATGATTGACTAAAATGTGTACGACGTACAATATTATATATGTATCTGTGTACGGAATCTATTTCATACCCACCCTTACAAAATGAAGCACGTGTACTTATAAATAATTAATTCAATAGAGCCATTAAATTAAACAATAATCTACCTCTCGTTTCACGTGGTCAGTCTAGGTACTCTAGTGAATATAAAACTTTAAAACACATGAAAACAAAATTAATCGACAACAATGCCCTTATCGTTAAGGCAGATAAAGGAAATATGCTAGTTATCATGGACACTGATTCATACAGTGATAAAGTTCATGATTTTATTTCTAACAACAACATTAAAATATTAAACTCTGACCCCACTGAATTGTACGTCAGGGAACTTAACAATTGTATTAATAAATGTATCAATTTATTCAATGAAAGCACACGATGTTACTTAAAGCCCATGAACGCTAAAGCCCCGATATTCACAGGACTGCCTAAAATTCATAAACATGTAGCGTGTCAATTTTTGGGTGTTTTTATTTTTAACAGTTTGGGGCATTTATATCTTTTATTTCTTTTATTTTGGTGCGGGCTTGTCAAAAGTTATGAAAATTATTGTGCAACGTTATTTTCCGTGTAACAGAACGATGTTGAGAAACAGTGAAACAAAGCAGTAAGACGCAGTTGTTATTGTGTAACGCGGCGAGCGAAGAATTTACCCCCTTCAAAATTCGCAGAACTCTGTACATGTGTGGGAGTGCACACACGCCACTACTCGAGCATGGGCGCCAACCCACGCGCTGGTAAAAAACTAAGATGGCCAGAGCGCAAGAATATTCGTCTTCTCCAAGACCTTCCGGAAATACTGCTAACGCCCCGCCTACTGTTGGTGACATCAGCAGAGCAGAAGCCAATATCGTGCTCTGGTACCCGGAATATAACTCCCATATTCCATGTATAAACGGAATATGCCTCAACAACTGAGCGTGAACGACGAAGCAAAGCAGGTGGCCGTGAATACGCTGTTCCACCCTCTCAGAAAAAGCACATGCCCAGTTCTTCACTGACTGTGTCGGCGCCGACACGCGAGCTAAATATGCTCGTATAATTTCATCAGTTTTCAATAATGAAAGTGAAGTAGTTCTTTTCAAAAAACGGTGACAGGATGGGAGGAGAACAGTTGTAGAACACTAACCTTTAAATTTGGAATTCAGTTTCGTCTTTTTCCGAGATATTTTCGATCTACCGCGGGCTGGCCACGAGGTCACCGAAGAACGCGTTGTCGGTAGTGATATAAAATCATGTATTCAATCGGGTAATTGGGGTTTTAGAACGGAATGTGAGTGATGAGTGTGCAATGCTGGGCTGTCTTATGTTGTGTGTGAATGAAGTTATATAATTGTCAATGATAAGGTAAGCGTAGCGTAAGTTAGTGTGTAACATGTCATGTAACAACCAATATATATATTTTATAACTAATTTCTTTCAAAGTTGAAATGTATAAACCATTCTCTTAAATGATTTGACAAAATTAAAATTATCAATTCTCTTCTTAACGATGTGTAGAGTTAATTATTTCGAGAACCCATGAAACACATGTTTGTATCTAGCGTTCGTACGAAAGGATCCTGGCCCGAAACAAAACGAAACCTTCCAGGTATGTGGAAGTCAATATATTATATTAATATTATATTATATTTAAGCTAGGTATATTAACGTCTCAAACATAACATACCTATCAGACCGCTCATGAACTTTACCACTGCTCCTGGCTTCAAAACTGCAAAAGCACTAGTTCGTTTCATAAAAGATAATTTACAATTATGTAATAATCATAGTATTAAGAACAACAATAATTTTATTAATGAAATTAAATCTGTTGAACTACAAACCTAACCACAAATTGGCGTCGTTCGACATAACTAATTTATACACGAACATCCCAGTCATAGAGACATTACAGATTTTGAGAAACAATTTATCTGACAATAGTTGCATGAACACACAGACGATAAATGAGTTAATTAATTTACTCGAGGTTGTTTGAAACAAAACTATTTCACTTTTAATGGCTCGTTTTACATTCAAGATGATGGCATAGCTATGGGCTCACCCCTCTCTGGCCTACTGGCCGATATTTATTTGAATTATTATGAGAATACTCACTTGTTGAACAATATATATATGCAAATAAAATAATATTTTATGCGCAGTATGTAGACGATACGTTTTTCATTTTTGATGGTACTATAAGACAAATCGAATTATTTAAAAACTGTTTAAATAAAATTAATAGAAACATCCAGTTTACTCTTGAAACAGAGGTTGATAACAAGATAAACTTTCTAGATTTAACCATCACTCGACAGATGAATAAAATAAAGTTCAACATTTATAGGAAACCGACTACCACTGACACCACAATACACACAGACTCTCATCATCCTCTTTCACATAAAATGGCAGTGTACAATAGTTTCATTCATAGATTATTGACAATTCCTTTGGATGATAATGACTTTCGTGATGAGCTAAATGTCATAAAATATATCGCGGTTGCCAATGGTTACAATAGTTTAACCATTGACAAACTGTTGAGTAAACATGAAAAAAGAATGCTTAAACCCCAAATAAACAACAACACGCAAAAAATTTTTATATCTACTAATTACACTAGCTTCATGCCTAAGGTTTTGTCTTCTATATTGAATAATAATAGTATCACTATTTCATTCAGGACTAATAATAAGTTACTGGATATTCTAAAACCGAAAAACACACGCTTCCAGAAGAAAAAACTGGCATACATATCATATAACATGCAATGATGGCGAGTGCTTCTACATTGGACAGACTGGGAGAAGTTTCCTTAAACGATTTCGAGAACTTTTACCTAAGAAAATAAGAAACATTGACAACATCAAATCAAATTACGCCTGACACCTGACTTCACACAATCATAATTACACAGATTTTAGTTCCAATTTAATACCGTTACATGTGTGTAAGAAGGGCGATTTCATAAATGCCTTGGAGGAATTTGAAATTTACAGTGCATATGCAAACCCAAGGAGTCGTGATATCGTGTTAAATGACCACCTGAACTTTGTATTCAACCGATTGTACAATACCGCCTTGAGTCTGCTCGCTGGGGCTACGAAAAGGTAGCAATCGCTCAGTGGCAAAATGAACTTGAATGGGTGCGCAGCCAAATCCGCGTACGGTTCACATGCAAATTTTGACATTTTTACTTCTTAACGACCTCGCAAAAGTGATAGTTTTACCTTTTTAATATCTGATGATGGAGCATAAGCTCTGAAACGCGTCATAGACGAAGCTTGAAGAAATCACACGGCGGATAATTTAAGGTAAATAATTTATTAATTCGTACAAGTGATTCGGTTACCGTACCATATTAAACATGAATATTGTTTTAACAATATTTCAAAAAACTGTAACAAATTTACCTCTCAATAAAACAATGGATGCAATATACCAACATAAATACTGATTCAAGCATATTTTATTTGCATTGCAGGTGTGTTGATTGTATGTATGTATTGTTTACAAATTAGTCTTGAAAACGACCTAATATTTCATAACTAAAAATGACTTAGGAACTATGTTTTGCACTCTACCAGCTAATTCTTACAATATGTTTTATGTTTAATTTAACAGAAACTCATATTTGAATGTTCTTACATAAAGATTGAAAATTTTGTGTCACTGTACACTACATTCTTAACAAACTACACCAGGCTCATAAATGATATGTCTAACAGACTCAGCAATTTCATAATCTGACTAATTAGAATATTATTATCATAGTGATGGAATGAGCACAAAATCATATGTAATTAACATTTTGTTTATATCAGACACTCTGAACCTAGCAGACGCAACAGCTGAACACTGATTAATTCATTTGTTTATAAACTACACTAAAATTTTGAATTAAACTATGACAATAACCAATGTGAAGGATGAGCCTGCAGTACACAACAAACTTTGATCAGATATATCAGAAATTCTATTTAAATACATGAAAATTTAGTATCTGTATGGTATACAGGCATGGTCCAATGTGGCTATATTATATTGCCCATATTATGTATTATGTATTAGCACGATATTGAAAATATTAAGGTCCTGATTGTTAAATTTAAAATGGGTTTGACAAGCACAATAACAAACCACACAGTGGATGTCCCATTGAATTAGCTATGCCAGAAATGATAAAAAAATTCCACAAAAGCCTTTTAGCAGACCACAAAGTAAAAGTGGTAAAACAGTAGACAATGGTGGCATACCAGCGGAATGTGTACACAATATCTTACATCAAAAATTGCACATGACGAAACTGTGCTGTTGAAGGCTGTTTGTTCTGTTTATGTTTGTGTGTGTGTATGTGTATATATATATATATATATATGGATGGCGAAGGTTGAAGATGGGAGAACAGGATCTCCCGAAACATGTCCCTAAAGAAAAAATACATCTTGAGGTAAAATAGTTATAAGTATTATAGTAATATATATATATATATATGGTCTGCCTCAATAAGGTGGTTTGCAAAGGTGGATACGGTGGTGGAGTGTAATGCTTTTATATGTTCAATGTATCTGTGTTCAGTCTTTCCTAATTGAAGTTGTGTCCTGTTCGGCCTATGTAGCAACATGGAAATGCTACACATACACACAAAAGGCCGAAAACTAGACACTCTTGAACAACTAGAGATATACAAACAACAAGGCATAGAAAACAACATCATAAACAAACAGACACAATTTAAATCACACATACTATTTGAACATATTACAACAAAAACATGTTACATTTGAACATGTTACCAAAAGTAGGATGGCTAACACTCCTACCGGCAGTCTCTGACGAAGCTCTAAGAGAATGAAAATTAGTTTAAGCCATCAGCTAAAAATTTATGATTTTTGTCAAGAAAGATTTGTGATCTGAGACTGTAGTGTTAAATATTAGTTAACTGGAAATAGATGTTATTACTCCTATGAAAAGTCGCTCAAACTTAGGATACTAAAATTCACCATATAACAGAGTTTTATTCAGCCACTATGGGCCTAAGCATACTGAAGATGGGTCATGGACAATATGAATTACGTATGAACTGGGTCAATTAATACACGGTGCTGACATAGTCCAGTTCACAAGAGTAGAAGATCAGAAAATGTACTGGTCATGTAAGACAAATGGATGATAGCAGAACAACTACAAGAATACAGGCTGGAAACCAATGGGCAGAAGATTCAAACACCTATGAAAACATGGATAGTATTGACACAGAGGATGATCTGAGAGGTATGAATGTGAGAAGCTGGCTAAGATTGTGTGGTAAGAGCATGGAATGGGAGAAACGCATTGGGCAGGTTAAGACCCTCACTGAGCTGTGATGCCAGATAAAGAAAACTGCAACATTTAAATTGTGAAATTGAGACAAACAGCCACATGTAGCAAAAAAAAAAAACAGAATATGTTGTTTTTTTTACCAAGACAATATACCAGCTCACACGTCAATTGTTGCGATGGCTAAAATCAAAGAACTGAAGTGCAACTGGTTTGGTCACCCATCGTGAACACCAGATTTAGTGCTAAGTAACTTCTTTGTCTTTCCTGACCTCTAAAAATGACTTGGTGGTAAAGGTGGTCATAATTAACATGCCCATACCTTAAATAGCTCTTTTTGAGAACCCTGTCAAATTAGAATGTCAGTCTGACACAACTGCTGTAGAACACTGTACAGAGTGTACTGAGCTAAACACAGAAAAATCAGAAAAATAAGTGCAAGTAAAGCCAATAAAATGATGTCTCCTTATTCAGACACCTTCAAAATGTCTAGTTACACCAATACAGCAGTAATCTAAGTGGAAACAAATTTCTATGACTATTACTATTCTAAAACACAGAACTTCCTTCATGACAATCAAGTCAGCACTTTTTAAAGTCACAAGACATCTTTTTTTCTCAGTGTTACTAAAAAATTCCTTGAGAAGAATATGTTTGTTGTTTTTTATGTTATTAAATATATCTGAGTGAGCTGGAAACAATCATAACTTATAGAATGTCAAAACATGAACTGAACTGTTTTTAAATTCTCAGCTTCAACTGTGTTTTCATAATCAATATTAAAAACTAACGAAATTTAACCTGATAAAATATTACAAATTTTTTGAAAATTTTGTAGCAACCTTGTTTAACATCAGGTGACTTTTGATGGAGTGGCCGTTTTACAAGAGAGATTATCCCATGTTATCATACTATGATGTGCTTGCATTAAGCCATATCATTCACGCCTATTATACTAATGATTGAAGCCTACTGCTTAAATTTCAGAAAAAATATTTTAAAATTTAAACTGAATCAAATATATCACAGTCACAACACACAAACTTGAATGTTACAAATGATTATACATTCTAAATTGTTCACACTAAATTGTTTTTTTCTCTAAGGTTCGAGTGAAATTCTTATAATTCCCATGTTTTGTACTTTGGTTATACACTTTTTTTATGTTTTTTACACTGAAGCAATCACATTCTCAAGTCCCTGGAGATAAGTAACTTCATTTATATGTTTAAATATTTACTCTGATCTATGTCATGTATGACATAAAATGAATGTCTGAACACAATTGTTTTGGATAGACTGTACATTTGTAGGGAATTGTAAGTTAGTGCCATTTGGCTGAGTTAAGAGTTGTTGACATTTGAGGTAGCTTTGGTTCCTAGAAACGTATTGTATTTGCTCACTGCGTGTAAAACTCCACCTCTTCATCAACATCAGTTAATTAGTTTCTATTAGAGGTAACATTTCAAGTGGAAAATGATTGGAAGCAAGACGAAATGCATTATGGTCACTGAGAAATTAAACATTTTGAAAGCAGTGAAAGAAAGTAGAAATAAGAAGCGAGCAGACATTGCCAAATAGGAGGATTGCTCCACCGACATTAAATTCAACTGTGGAAAGCAACCAAAATTGAAGAAAGTTCTTGAATGTTTGGTGTTCCTAATAGTAAGCAAACACATATTCAAGATGGAAAATATGAGTGCTTCAAAGACTGTTATTGTGATGGTTCCAGCAGCACAGGGGAGAAGCAATTCACAAAGAGCAGGCAAGTGCTTTGTGAAAAGACAAATGCACTGGCACCCGGGTTGGGTGTCAACTTGCTGGCTACATAAATTTAAGAAGGCATCAGCATCAAAGCGTGTGTGTTGAGGATAAGAGTGTAGATGTTAGTACAGTGCATGAGTAGAAAGAAACCTGTTTGAGAGAACTAACGTCTCAGTTGCTCCCAGTGATGTGTTCAATGCTAACAAAACATGATTTTTTTTTAAATTGCTTTTCTGACCATACAGTGTCATTCAAAGAGGACAACTGTCATGCGGGAAGTGGAGTAAACAATGTGTAACAATATTGTTTATGTCCAAACAGTGATGGAAATGAAAAACTGCTTCCCCTAACTATAAGGAAATTTGTGAAGCTATGGTGTTTTAAAAATGTTGCAATGCTCCCTATGAAATACACTAACAACAATAAGTTGTGGATCACAACAAAAGTGTTTGAAAACTGGCTCTGAGGTGTCCATGCAAAACTGAGCACAATAGGTCGAAAAATCCTTCTATTTGTGGACAGATGAAGGGCACAACCTCCTGATACATCACACCTAAAGAATGTGAGTGTGGAATTTTTTCCCACAAATTCCACAAGCAAACTGCAACCGTTGGACCTGCGATTTTCACATTTTTCAGATACAATTTCTTTAAAATTATCTTGTTGTTGCATCCTCTTCGTTCACTTATTAATTTAATAATATATATAATATATGAGTACTCAACCCACTGAAGAAGAGAAACAACATCTTGAAACGTTTGAAGTAACAATAGTAAGTTCATAAGTGAAAGTATTATATATATTATTACAATTTCTTTCTGATTTTTATAACTTGTAGTTAGTGAAAGCAATACTGTAAGAACATATGATTCTATGTGATGTTCTGCTGGTATTTCAAATAAGTACTGTTGCATAAATAATTAATAGATTGACTAGAAAAGAGTATCATTACGCTCTGAGAGATTAACAGTCTTTTCATCAGTAGAGGAGCAGAGTTTTTTATCCTAGCATTCTTTTATGATCACTCTTTATTTTCTACCATGACTTTCTGGCATTACTTTAAACTTACAATTGGTTTCTGTATATACCAGGTGTAGCCAATGTGGTAACCTACATGTAAAATTACTTATAGGCATAGGTCTATATAAAGAAATTACATATAGGCCTATTAAAATGCTATTTTTGCATTTCATAATACTGTCTAGGACAAATTCGTAACACTTTGCTCTCTTATAACAGGCAATGCATTACATCTCTGAGCTGCATGGCACAGAGTATCACAACTCACTGTCCACAACTGCTTTCACAAAGCCAGATTTTAAAATAGTGAAGTCTGCAATAATGAAGGTAGTTGGGATGTTCCTATTGATGATGAGGAAGGGGGCAAATTAGAAGGTAATGTGTCATTTGACGATCATGTCAACGTTGGCGGAAAAGTTGTTACTGTCGAAGCCGTTAGATATCAGAGATTACTGAGGCATTCAGAAGGAAATGGTCGAAGATGATGAAGTACCAACGCAGACCCCCCCCTTGTGTTTTAGAGATAGTGATAATGCTTTAGAGACAACTAAACACTTTGTAACCATATTGGAACATTCTCATAATGTATGGAATGAAATTATAATGCAGTTGTCAAGATTTGAGGGCATTGTTTATTCAGTAGCCACGTAAAAGAAAAAACAGGGGAAAACAGGATTTAGGGGGAAGTGATTAATTATATCTGTGTAGTTTCTCTCTCTCTCTCTCTCTCTCTCTCTCTCTCTCTCTCTCTATATATATATATATATATATATATATATATATATATATAGTAACGTAACAGAAATGCGGTCCTCGACGTTACATAAATAAAATATTAAAAAATAGAATAGGGAAGTAAATATTTTAATTTTCCACACTAATAAAAAGGTCAGAAAATAAATTCATGATTGTATAAAAGTAATAAGAATGCAAGGTAATAATAATAATAATAAAAAGAAAAGCATGTAATAATAATAATAGTGATAAACCTCAAGGTTCAGTGAGAGGTAAATAAATAAAAGACATTGATAGATATTGTAGAAAAGAAAAACTAATGTTGACTATTTCAGAGTAATTGATGTTGTGAAAATAGATAAGAATAAGTAAATAATGTACGTTCTAAGTTACTCAAAAATACTTGTTATGAATTGTATGATGTTATGTTATTATCATGAATGTGATTTTATATTTTGTGCTCAGGTGAAAGTTTTCTTGTTGATAGAATATCAAGTAATTAAGTAATATATATTATTCATTTACTGTTGTAGAACTGTGGTTGAACTCAGTTATTGAGTATTAATTAATTTCATTTTTTATGTGTTATCTATAGGTCAAGATAAAGTTGTTGTTAGTTATTATAAAAATAATTATTTGTACACATGTATATAGATAAAGGTTGATTATAATTGTAAACTTGGATAAAAAATCTATAATTGTTAACAAGTTAAATTCAGATGTAGATCAAGGTATAATAATAGGCCTAACAGCCAATAACATTATATAATAAATCAGATCAGAAAGGTTAGGTAAAGAAATTAGTAACAAATACTA
The DNA here is from genome assembly GCA_034769895.1 of Magicicada septendecula. NCBI lineage: Eukaryota > Metazoa > Arthropoda > Insecta > Hemiptera > Cicadidae > Magicicada > Magicicada septendecula. The sequence continues at coordinate 152,003,399 of CM068376.1, read as the reverse complement.
AATATAATTCAATGAGTTAGTAGAAACTAATAATAATTAATAATAAATAGTAAACAAACTCAAACTAAACAAATTTTGGTAATGCAATAGTGCAATGATACCGATAGATAATGTTTGATAACGGAAAAATAATATTTATTAAAGGAAACCGACTAAGAGTAAAAAAACCGGCAAAATATATATGAATTAGTAAACAAGCTATAAATAAGATTATATTCTGATATAATGGAAGTTTAGTAAGGAATTATTTTGATGAGTGGAAGAATATTATATGAAATAATTACAATATAACACAATATCGAATAAGAATAAAAAAAAGGTTGTTGCTAGGGACGACAAGATGAATATAATTTGTTGATTTGATTATTGAATTTTTTGACTTGAACAAGAAGAGTTTAACTAAGAGAGATAAAAAACTGGATTAATTTGGAATACTAATTACATCAAACGTTACAATAAATGAATGTCAAATTGCAATAGTTTGGGTCAAATAACCATTAACCAAATTGTATAATTGGATGGTATAAAACGATAATAAGTAACTGAAATTAAAGGAAGAACTTGGATTACCCAATTCCGGATCATAAACAGAATATTAAATTAACGAAGTAATAAAACCAGAGAAATAAATACCTGCAAAAGATTTAATCCTCTAAAACAAATAAAACTAAAATAACCACCAAATTACATTGGAACTTGCAATTTACACCTTCCAATAAAAAAACGTATTTGGATTCGGAGTTCGTCGAAGCACGTAATCACAAGCTTGGACATTGGTGAACAAAAGGAGCGGTATTTCGGCATCACCCAAGGACCAAGAATTCCATTTTATTTACGACTTTGGAAACAAGATGGACGAAGATCATTTCATCTGCTCTCGATACGGACCAAACAAAAACAGAGGTTAGACATGAACAGCCTACTCAAGCGGCGATGTCCAGCGGACAGTAAAACTTCAATTACTTAAATAAAATTTATTAAATAAAACTTTACATTGTAATACCTTGTATTCCTATTTATGTATTTTCTGATCTTCCCAACAGTTGAAAGAACCTTCACGCCCTGTATTTAAAATAATTATAAAAAAAAACCATAACTGGATTTAATATAAAACCTTGTACCGATCGATAATCGATTAATGCAGACTTATAGCCTTTTCGTATCTCAAGTAAGAACAATCTTGTTGGATATTAAATATTAGAACTAATAAAGAATCATTGCATAATTTCAATATCTTCTCATTTATGTATGATTTAATGGAGTGTGAATAAGAAATAAAACAGATAGAGAGTATAACCAATAATCACTGTACGCGGTGGGTTAACCTCCAAAATTCCCTTGTCTTGGAACCACAGCGCTAGTCGCGGACTTCTCAGGTATTAAAGAGAGGAGAATTCCATACAAAATTTCTCTCATTCTCTTCAAAGCAGAATAGGCTTGAGCAGAATTTTCGAATAACACCCTACATACATAAGTTTCACTCACACCAACACCTTTAGATTAAATAGAGAGATAAGGTAGTCATAATTAACTATATCACGACACCTAATAAATTAAATTCTTCGTATTGTTTAAATTAGCATCCATCCTTACTATTTCTTTTATAAATTTGCTAACTGCTATAATTTTTATTGTTCGACTAAGCTTTTCGTCATCACTGACATCATCAGGTCTTAAACAACGTCTATTAACTGTACGTTGTAAGCTTTTATACTTTAGGCCCCTCCCCTTATGCCATCGCCCCTCCTATTGGTTCTAGCTGCTGCCGCTCTTCACGGGTACTTTGTCTACATTTTTCCGTTAGGCATTTTTCTAACGTCCGTCAAATTGTTTTAAGAATCTCCCATTAATTTCTTCATACTTGACTTATAATTTTTTTTTGTAACCTTTTACATTTCGTCATTTTTTGTGTGTTATTTTTATTATTTTAATTTATTTTTGTTTATTGTTTAATATATAATAAAATATTTCTTCATTTGTAAAATCCACTTTTATATTCATTAATTTATTTTTATCTTCTTTTTTAACTTTAAGTATTTCTAATTCTTCTATTAGTTTTCTTTTTTGTGGATTGTTTTCTATTTTGATTATTTCCATATTTTCATTTGGATTTACGAATTTATGGCCTGATTCATTGAAATGTCTTGCATATAGTGAGTTCGTTGTTCGCATAATGGGTTAGAGTAACGAACTCACTATATGCAAGACATTTCAATGAATCAGGCCATAAATTCATAAATCCAAATGAAAATAGTGAAATAATCAAAATAGAAAACAATCCGTAAAAAAGAAAACTAATAGAAGAATTAGAAATACTTAAAGTTAAAAAAGAAGATAAAAATAAATTAATGAATATAAAAGTGGATTTTACAAATGAAGAAATATTTTATTATATATTAAACAATAAACAAAAATAAATTAAAATAATAAAAATAACACACTAAAAATGACGAAATGTAAAAGGTTACAGAAAAAATTATAAGTCAAGAATGAAGAAATTAATGGGAGATTCTTAAAACAATTTGACGGACGTTAGAAAAATGCCTAACGGAAAAATGTAGACAAAGTTCCCGTGAAGAGTGGCAGCAGCTAGAACCAATAGGAGGGGCGATGACATAAGGGGAGAGGCCTAAAGTATAAAAGCCTACAACGTACAGTTGATAGACGTTGTTTAAGACCTGATGATGTCAGTGATGACGAAAAGCATAGTTGAACAATAAAAATTATAGCAGTTAGCAAATTTATAAAAGAAATAGTAATAAATTAAAATTCAATATAAATTGACATATTAATTAAATAGAAAAAAAGAAGAGAAACAGAGACGTACGTACTAGGTATATCATTATAAATTGGTGCTCAACTAGTGTAGGGCTTAAGTTAAGTAAAACCATAATTATATAAAGATTACTTAACTAGAGCAGGCAACTGTTGGAGACTAAAAATGCCTAATACCAGAGGTAAATCGAAGAAGAGGGCAGAAGAAACGGAGAAGGAAGAAGGTGGACAGGAACAAGAAATAGAAGTAGTCACAGATAGTGAAATGGAACAACAGACAGGCGATAAAGAAGAAACTGAAGTAATTATGGACACGGAAAGGGAAACAGTTGAAGAAGATGCCCAAGGGGACCAAATAGATAAAGCGGGAGCCAGAGAAGAACCAAGTTGGCAAGAAATGATGAAATTCATGGCAGAACAATTTAGGAAACAGGAGGAAAACTCAAAGAAAACCTTGAGCGAAAAATTCGATAAAATAGACGAAAATTTTAAGAAAACAAATGAGGAAATTAAGGAAACCTCAAAACTAATGAACGAAAAGTTCGATAGGAACAATGAAAGCTTAATCCAAATTAACGAATGGTTTGACAGGAATGATGAGGTTTTAAGACAAATGAAGGGAGAAATCCTACAAATAAACGAAGAAAATTTAAGGCAGATTAACGAAAGAATTGAGAATATCCATGTGACAATTAACAAAAAGGTGGACCAAAATAATGAGGAAAGGAAACTAGAAATAGCCGAAACAAATGAGAAGTTAGAAAAAACCAACGAAACAGTAATACAGGTTCGTGAGGAATTACAAAATAAAATTAATGACATACAAAATGAAAATAATACAATGGTCGAAGGAATCCAACTGGAGACTGTAGAAAAGTATGAGAAAATTAAACAAGAAGTACATCAGATACGGGAGGAGAATAAGGAAGGGATTACACAAATCCAGACTGACATGGGTGAGCGACTGGAAAGAGTATATGGTAATTTAAACAATGTGGAAAGCCAAATTAATACGAATAAAAATAAAATCGATGAACTCAGTAGACGCGAATTACAGATCCAAGAAGAAGTGGATTCATGGCGGGATAGAACATGCCAGCATAATCATATAACCAACCACGATAACCGGGAGTCAATTAATTTTCGAAATTATAAACGTAACCCAATGGAATTTCTGAAAAGGTTGGAAGAGTTGATAACACGAAATAGAGAGAACCGTTGGAGTATAATACGGGGTATGATTGATGATACGTTTAAGGATACGTACGACAATTGGTGGACGGCGGTGCGTCCGGATATACAGGACATGACAGAATTCAGAAAGCAATTTAGAGAAAAATATTGGTCGGAGTCGACCCAGAATATGGTCAGGAATAATTTGAGCAACGGTCAATACGAAGCAAACGTAGGACAATCTCCTACATCATACTTCCTTGGAAAAGTATGCATGGCCCGTAATTTAGAGCCCAGAATTCCAGAGGAATGTTTAGTAATACAGCTCTCCTACCATTATGAGGAAGGAATAAAGAACGCACGCATGCGTTATATTTTAATTTTCCACACTAATAAAATGGTCAGAAAATAAATTCATGATTGTATAAAAGTAATAAGAATGCAAGGTAATAATAATAATAAAAAGATAAGCATGTAATAATAATAATAGTGATAAACCTCAAGGTTCAGTGAGAGGTAAATAAATAAAAGACATTGATAGATATTGTAGAAAAGAAAAACTAATGTTGACTATTTCAGAGTAATTGATGTGAAAATAGATAAGAATAAGTAAATAATGTACGTTCTAAGTTACTCAAAAATACTTGTTATGAATTGTATGATGTTATGTTATTGTCATGAATGTGATTTTATATTTTGTGCTCAGGTGAAAGTTTTCTTGTTGATAGAATATCAAGTAATTAAGTAATATATATTATTCATTTACTGTTGTAGAACTGTGGTTGAACTCAGTTATTGAGTATTAATTAATTTCATATTTTATGTGTTATCTATAGGTCAAGATAAAGTTGTTGTTAGTTATTATAAAAATAATTATTTGTACACATGTATGTAGATAAAGGTTGATTATAATTGTAAACTTGGATAAAAAGGCTATAATTGTTAACAAGTTAAATTCAGATGTAGATCAAGGTATAATAATAAGCCTAACAGCCAATAACATTATATAATAAATCAGATCAGAAAGGTTAGGTAAAGAAATTAGTAACAAATACTAAATATAATTCAATGAGTTAGTAGAAACTAATAATAATTAATAATAAATAGTAAACAAACTCAAACTAAACAAATTTTGGTAATGCAATAGTGCAATGATACCGATAGATAATGTTTGATAACGGAAAAATAATATTTATTAAAGGAAACCGACTAAGAGTAAAAAACCGGCAAAATATATATGAATTAGTAAACAAGCTATAAATAAGATTATATTCTGATATAATGGAAGTTTAGTAAGGAATTATTTTGATGAGTGGAAGAATATTATATGAAATAATTACAATATAACACAATATCGAATAAGAATAAAAAAAAGGTTGTTGCTAGGGACGACAAGATGAATATAATTTGTTGATTTGATTATTGAATTTTTTGACTTGAACAAGAAGAGTTTAACTAAGAGAGATAAAAAACTGGATTAATTTGGAATACTAATTACATCAAACGTTACAATAAATGAATGACAAATTGCAATAGTTTGGGTCAAATAACCATTAACCAAATTGTATAATTGGATGGTATAAAACGATAATAAGTAACTGAAATTAAAGGAAGAACTTGGATTACCCAATTCCGGATCATAAACAGAATATTAAATTAACGAAGTAATAAAACCAGAGAAATAAATACCTGCAAAAGATTTAATCCTCTAAAACTAATAAAACTAAAATAACCACCAAATTACATTGGAACTTGCAATTTACACCTTCCAATAAAAAAAAACGTATTTGGATTCGGAGTTCGTCGAAGCACGTAATCACAAGCTTGGACATTGGTGAACAAAAGGAGCGGTATTTCGGCATCATCCAAGGACCAAGAATTCCATTTTATTTACGACTTTGGAAACAAGACGGACGAAGATCATTTCATCTGCTCTCGATACGGACCAAACAAAAACAGAGGTTGACGTGAACAGCCTTCTCAAGCGGCGATGTCCAGCGGACGGTAAAACTTCAATTACTTAAATAAAATTTAATAAATAAAACTTTACATTGTAATACCTTGTATTCCTATTTATGTATTTTCTGATCTTCCCAACAGTTGAAAGAACCTTCACGCCCTGTATTTAAAATAATTATAAAAAAAAAACCATAACTGGATTTAATATAAAACCTTGTACCGATCGATAATCGATTAATGCAGACTTATAGCCTTTTCGTATCTCAAGTAAGAACAATCTTGTTGGATATTAAATATTAGAACTAATAAAGAATCATTGCATAATTTCAATATCTTCTCATTTATGTATGATTTAATGGAGTGTGAATAAGAAATAAAACAGATAGAGAGTATAACCAATAATCACCGTACCCGGTGGGTTAACCTCCAAAATTCCCTTGTCTTGGAACCACAGCGCTAGTCGCGGACTTCTCAGGTATTAAAGAGAGGAGAATTCCATACAAAATTTCTCTCATTCTCTTCAAAGCAGAATAGGCTTGAGCGGAATTTTCGAATAACACCCTACATACATAAGTTTCACTCACACCAACACCTTTAGATTAAATAGAGAGATAAGGTAGTCATAATTAACTATATGACGACACCTAATAAATTAAAATTCAATATAAATTGACATATTAATTAAATAGAAAAAAGAAGAGAAACAGAGACGTACGTACTAGGTATACCATTATAATATATATATATATATATATATATATATAGCGACAATACAAGCATATGCTGTAATGCGCATATATGATATAAAATAAGTATTTAATAGTGTGTGTGCGTGAAGCTTGTTTGAGCCTGAAAGTTTGCAACCTCACCCCAAGTCAATGCTAAATTAAGAATATATTTAATATTAAGCAAACCATAAATGTTAGAAAGAATGTAAAAACTTCTAAAAATGTGTAAAAATCAGACACAAGTGCACTGCGGATTCTACGTAATTCAGACAATCAGTGCGAATTCTGTGTGATTTTTAAAGCATTATAATTACACTAATGGTGCGATCAGCATAATAATTACATATCATATGTATAATTAAATTAGACAATATTATATCACCTTGAAATCCGCATTAAACAGTGTGTTTGGCGAAAAAGTGCAAAAATGTGAAATGAGACGAGAGTGGGGCACTAATGCCATGGTTCAGTTTTCGACAGGCTTGTTCCTGAGCTGACAGGTGTAGTTTTCTTGGTGGATATAAATATGAGCCCAGGAGAGACGAACTCTTCTCTTCTAACATTCTTCAGTCGCAGCGGTACGCTATGTCCGGCCGAGACGCAAATGTTTTAACTATTTTGGGCAGAGTTAGACGCTAGGTCTAACATCAGTATGATCTTTTTTTTTAAGCGTAACTTATAAAGTATTACGGCAAATGTTTTGATTTAAAGTATTAATGAAAAACAATAATTAAAAAGTACCGTAACAAAGAAATCGTTATACGTCTACAAGCAGTCGACAACTAAGAACATCAACTCCTGACAGAGGATGAGAGAACGACTAGCAGAGGAACGAGACGCAGAGGACTAGAGACGGTTCTATTATAACAGCTACAGATCCAGAGCAACACGTCATCATAATCTACAGCAGCCAATGTACCATGAAGGACAAGAGACGAGAGGATGAGCAGTGAGGACAAGAGGACATCCAGGAGGAGCGAACTGACGGAATCACTGGTGGACATGGGACAACTCTGCTTAACTAACTCTTAAGCTGGCGTTAGGGCAATGATTCACAAGGGTGAGTCTGGTCACGTGATCGCCAGTCTGCGCTCCAATTGGTTCTTTTAAAATGTTCTACAATCTGGACAGCGAGTTTTGCAACATTTTGCTGCCTGGTGAAATCTACAACTTGCCTTCATTTTTTCCGTGATTCACGACTGCCACAAACCATATGTCGTTACGTAATATGTCCGTCCATCTGAGTCCAGATACAAAACACAGACGTGTTGTTTGGTAATAACACTGCATGCGTGGTTGATTAACCCGAGGTTCCACAAAGGTGAACACTAACTACTTTGATGAAAACTGATTTAAATTATTATCTTTAACAGCCAATTCTGTACCGTTACATAATGAAGACAAGTTTTTAATTAAAATTGATAATATAATATCTAGAATATAAGATATATGTTTGTGATGATAACACGGCAAGTAAAGAAATTTTGAAACCATAGATAATGGATATCGTATGGCGAATTAATCATTATTTTATGCTATTATATTTTTTTATGTTTGTTTAAATTAATAAATGGAAACATATTACAATTCCTAAAAAGAGTTACTCTTATTATAATTAATTACACCTGAACCCCAAATTACACATACACATTATTTGTATGAGTTAAATAAATGTACAAATTAAATTACACAGAAGGTTAATTTGTCACAATATATATATTATAACGTTATTTATGTGTGAGGCCTAAGTTCTTGGGAGCCAAATATTTTATAACATTAATATCTCGTTGATGAGCCCCCGGTTGAATATATTAAATTATCCTGTTTTATTCTTCTTTCTCTTGTTTTAATTCTTTTGTTTGTTTCATATTTAATTCGTCCACCATGGCTTGCATCATATTTTGAAGTGCCTCTAGACTGAAGCTACCTGGTTCTGCCATGTTGAATTATTTTTATTTATATTATGTTTTTTAAAATAATTATTATTGGTGATCCCGGTTATACTACTCTTTATTTATTATTTTGTTATTATTATTATTATTATTATTATTATTATTATTAACATTACTATTACAATTACACCTTTTCTTTTTACAATATAATTACCTGTTGAGCGCCAGTTGTGGTATTATACTACAACAATTAACATAACATACAAATAATATTTAATATTTAAAATTTGTACTTTATTACCTCAAGATGTTATTTTTCCCTTATTTGGATTCGCGATTCTGCGTCTAGTGAAGTACCTGTGTGTTGGTCTGTCACCATTGTGGTCTCCTGTTGGTCTCTGGTATCTCAAAGTAGAATTTTTGAGTGTGATTGTGGTGTATGTATTAGTATTTTGTGTATTTTCGATGTTGAGTGCTTTGAAAATTGTGTCTTGTTTTGTATTGATTTGTATTTGTTTGGGTATTAGTTTGTTTTGTGTTTGTATATTTGTAAATTTTCCCAAATGTTCATTATGGTCCCTTTGTGTGGTATGTGTTTTATTAGTGTTATATTGGTAATTTCTGGGAATTCATGTCCCGTGTTTATTGCATGTGTGGCTAAATTGGATTTATATATTTCTGGTTTTTTGTATGCATTTAGATGTTCAAAATAACGTTTTTTCAGCTGTTTTTTTGTTTGTCCTATATAACATTTATTGCAATCTTGGCATTCAATTTTGTATATACCGTTAGTTGTTGTATTATCTTTGTTGTGTGGGTTATTTAGGTATTGTAAATTATTTTTATTAGTTTTGTATGCTATTTTGATATCTGTGTTTTTAAATAATTTTGTTAGCTTTGTCATTTTATTATTTATGTATGTGAATGTGGCCCATTTTTTGTTGTTATTATTTATGTGTTGTTCATTTTGATTAATTCTTAATTGTTCAGTTATTATTTTATATTTTATTTTATTTTCTATTTTGTTTACAGTATTTTTATTGTATTAATTTTCATGAGCAATTTGGTATATTATATTTCTTTCTTTGTCTGTTTCTTGTTTGTTTAGGGGAATTTTGTACATTCTGAGAAATAGCGAATAGAATGCTGCCATTTTATGTTGTGGTGGGTGGTCAGAATGGTTAGGTATAATGATGTTGGTTTTCTGTATATTGCATATTGTATGTGGTTGTTGTTTCTTGTGATTGTTATGTCTAAATAGTTGATTTTGTTATATTTTTCTTTTTCTTCTTAAATAATGACCAAAATATTTCACCTTCTGATCTTATATTTTTTCCATTATTGTATCCACTGTGAGCTCTCTCTCTCTATTGTTATTATTATGACCTTCACTCCTCTTAACTAATTCGACCCCATGGCTTCCAGTTGCTTTTTACTGGGTTTTCTTATGACAGAATTGTTTATTATTACGCCCATTTGAATATTAATTCAACACTAACATTTACTGGTTTGACTATGATCAAAGTGCAGTATAAGTATTTAAGTGTTACATGCTTCCTCAATCATTGCTAAAAAATTCTACAGCATTGGTTATTAACGTTGCACACTTCCAAATGCCTTTTCTACAACTTTTTGCAATTGTGTACCTTTAATTACATCAACAATTACCAGAGTGGAACATGCTACAACTATGTGGAGGGAAGGTTGCAGATACATAATTTTAATACAGTGTATTACACTTTTAAACATAATGTAGGTCATCATATATAAATATTTTATTGTTGATATTCGCAATAGTAAATTGGCAATCGCCTTAGTCATTGTAAGGTTTATAATATCACATACAAATAAATAAAATATAGAATACAAATTGTCTTTCTCTCAAACTATTCCATTATCAACTGTATTTGAGTTGCGGTTACCACACAGCCCAACTTAGTTGAGCAGTCCTATTTATTAAAAACATCCCAACTTTCTTATATGAAATTTGGGACATAAATGTAATTATTTTCAGTTTCCATTAACATGTATTTCAAGTAGGTGGTGAGTGGAAGACCACACTACAGTGATGTCAATGAATAGCTTACAGAAAAATGATAAGACTCTTCTGTCAGTACAAACCCTTAAAGCAAACTTAATTGATAAGATCAACTTTGGTTACATGCATATCAATTTTCAAAAAAACATTGTACAATAAAAAGGATATCCTAAGAAATATTTTCCAGGAAATATACAGTAACAACCTTTGGAACATAGCATTACAACATAAAGTTGATTTTATATACATAGGCACTAATTTTTTACTTTGGATTGTGCCCTAATTTCACGACATAGGAATATGGAAAGCATAATTTAACTACACTTATGGAAACTATAACTATGCACTTTAAGGCCTTTCCACAACCATCTGATTAAACAAATGGTTACAAATTTATAGATTAAAAATATTTTTGTCTGCAGCGACTATAATTACTATAGGCAAACTTCTCTGCTACGAGTTTGTTGCAATACAGTTTTCCTATATATATATATATATATATATATATATATATATATATGTTACTGCTAACATGATATAAAGAGTAAGGCTAAAGTTAGGACAAATAGCAAAAAGACTATTATAATGCACTCTATCACTATCCAATTTCTCCATAACTTAGACTGTTATGGAATAACCTGTTTATAAAATTATACGTATTTGTAGAATGATTGTAATGTTAAAATAAATACTTAATATACCTTTCTCATTACATAACCTAAAATATTAATATACTACATCTTGGAAACAAATTTTGTCAACACAAATTTTTAGGAAGTAGTAAGCAAATTATTATTACAAGGCAGTAATAATACACTCATTATTTCCAAACGTACCTGGCTGTCTACTGTGGTTCAAGCTCCCCCGAACAAATAGAAGCCGCATCCCTTCATCTCTTTGCTCCCATTCTCCTAGACAATCATACACTACACATAAGTAATGAAAGAAAATAATTTTCTATTTCGGAACAATAATTTTAATGAAGAAAGTTGTGTTAGTCGTTGAAATCACAAGCAGAATGATCACTGTTGCACACCACTATATAAAAATTATCCCGATTAGCGCTTTCAAGCTTCACAGCTCATCGTCAGATCGGAATTGAAATATATAAGGTGAAAACAAACCCTTCACCCCATCTCACCCCACCCTGCTCACACACAACAAGCTATAATTCAGATGTCCCCCCCCCTGAGACCTGTCCCTCCATCTGGACAGTTACATATTTTTCTAGCAAATTCCTTGTGTTTCAGTGTTGTGTGTGTGTGAGTGTGTGTACATTCCTTTCAAAACTACCGCCTTCCTCTCCACACACGTGGGTCAGTCACACACCCTTACTTTAAACCATCCAATTAGTACTATGCAATTTAATTCTTAATCTTATCTATCTGTCCTCTATCATTTACTTCTTAATTATGTTATAAAATATTTCTTCATTATCAAATTTAATTTTAGTATTAAATTGTCTAACCCTTTTTCTCTTTCTTTCAATATTTCTAACTCCTCCCTAACCTTCCTTTCAACTGTGTTATTTACTACTTTCATAATTTCGTAGTCTTCCAAAGGATTAACAAGCTTATGGTTGTCTTCTATGAAATGTCTTGCATATAACGAATTGGTTGTTCTATTGCCTTCTCCACGTTTGTGGTCAGACAACCTGCATATGAATTTTCGTCCTGTCTCACCTAGGTACACTTTGTTACATCTTTACATTTTAATTTATAAATTCCGCTTTTCTGTAATACTGGAATTTTTTCTATATTTTTATTCCTTATCTTATCAAATACCGTTTCACATTTTTTAATAGCTATATCTACTCCGTATTTATTAAAACATTTTATAATTTTTTTAGTATGTGAACCTATGTATGTCAACGACCCTGTATAATTCTTTTGTTCTGGTTCTATTTTAGCTTTTTGTATGTTAACCCTTTTCATAACTTTATCCACTATGTTGGTGTTATAATTATTATTCCTTACAATTCCCTTTATCGTTTTTAACTCCCTATCTTTTGATTTGGTCTCTTATAAACACTTCTGAGCTCTGTAACAAAATGAATTGATTGCCGCCATCTTATATCTATAAGGGTGGTAAGACTCTCTTGGTATAATTATATCAGAATACGACTCTTTCCTAAATATCCCAAACTGTAGTTTCTCATTATCTTTAATTTCTATGTTTAAATCTAAGTAATTTATTTTCCTACCTCCTATCTCTTCTTTAAATTGTAAGTTTTTATCCTTATTATTTACCTCATTTATAAACTCATGCACTTCTTCTATGCTTCCTTCCCAAATTACTAATACATCATCAACATATCTAGACCATAATTTTATATTGTCTTTATACTTAGTGGAACTTATTAATTGCTTTTCAGAATCATTCATGTATATTTCTGCAAGAATAGGGGATAATGAAGACCCCATAGGTAAACCTTTTTTCTGTATATAAAACTTGTTATTAAACCTAAAATAGTTCTGACTTACACATTCTGTAATTACTTTAATCAACTGATTTTTATACCTGTATTCTCCCATATTATTATCTTTTATTAACTTAATAACTTTATTTACTGTGATATTGGTAAACATGTCCTTAACATCCAGTGATATGAATTTTGTATTTACATTAATCCTAATATTTTCTAATTTTTCTATCAATTTTACATTATTCTTTATGTTGTATTTTGCCCCAAATTCATATTTCTCTTTCAGTACTCTGCTAACTTCCTTTGATAATTTATAAATAGGTGCATTAATAAAAGAAACAATCGGTCTAATTGGTTTTCCTTCTTTATGTATCTTAACCTGACTATTAAACGTTGGTGCTGTTGGATTACTTTCTAATAAATACTTTTCTTCTATAAATGTTATCTGTTTCATCATTTGTTTTATCTTTGACTGGTACTTACTTGTATAATCATACTTTATTTCCTCATATGGTCCTTCACTTATAAATTCTTCCGTTTTTCTTTATGTATTCGTCCTTTCTCAGTAGTATCATTGTATTTCTTTTGTCCGCCTTTGTAACTATAATATCATTCTTTTTTATTTTATTCTTTAGTTTAGTTACAGTTGATTTGATTTTTTGTTCATTTTTTGAATTATACAAATTTTTCTTAAATATTTTATCTAATACATTCCCTACTTCCCACTTCATTCTTTTTTAATCATTTCCACTTTCTAGTTTTTGTATTATGCTTTCGCATTCGATAATCGTTTTTTCTTGATTTAATTCTGGTGGCGGCGTGTATTTTAAGCCTTTTTTTAACAATTCTTTTTCTTCTGTATTGAAAGTTACCTCTGTAAGGTTTATTACTCTTTTTTCATTGTTATTCTTAGAGAGGTGTTCCTTTTTTACTTCATTCTTTCTTATTAATTTATTTAACTTATCTACCATTTTTTTTTTAATTTTCCAATTTCTTTTCTACGTACCCTAAACCAAAATTATATAATATTTCTTCTAACTCTACATACGAGTATATTCTTAACAATTCTATATGTCTGTCATATAATTCCCTATTATATCTATTGATTAAGCCGTAAAGTGACCTTATTTCTAATTTTATCCACAACTTCTCGATTTGTTCTTTTACTTTTTTTGCTACACTGTTCTTATTTTTAATTTTAACTTGCGCATATTGCAAATGCATACATTTAAATCTATATATAGCACTGAATGTGCACTATATGAATGTGCACTGAATATATAGTCTGAATGTATTCAGACTAAATAATAAGGTTATTTAATAGCCATGAGTAAATTATGAAATTCAAATGCATTATAAATTTTTATTCTTCTGAACCTGATACACTTGAACTGCAGTGTAACTCATTTCTTCATTTTTATAAATAAAAGTAGCATGATAATGGGTATGTTAGAACTAATATAATGAAACTGTATATTTTACATGCCATTTTTAAGTTTTCAGCCATTTAAAGTACAAGTCCAGAGGTTGGGGTGAGACTTGTACCCTAATAAGGTGATTAGTTTTGACCTGTTACTGCAGAATCCTATAGTGTGGACTTGTGATACAGCAGTGACACCCCCCACATCTGTGCTCAATTCTGGCCAATGACACACCTCCCCACTGGGAAAAGGTAGGTATTCTACACGCAGCTCACTGTATGCATTTACCTCGTACAATAGTGAAAACTGTTGGACTAGAAGCAGCATACTCTACTGACTGTGACTTCTAATATGCCAGTCAACGTAGAGCAAAGCTTTCTTCTGCCTGTGCTGCAGGAAGTTGACATAGAGATAGTATACATAGAAAACAACCAGAACAACATCGGGCGGATCTGGTGTCCCAAACAATTAATCTTAACAAATTGCCAAGTTTGTGTAAGCCAAGAGAGCTTAAAACAATCCTGTTCATTTCCTGAAGTATGTTTCTTTCTTGCTAGAGAACAAATAGATATATTAATGCACATGGGCAGTATTTCACCTACGGGATTGAGAGGGGGGCAATATCTTCAGCGCACAGGAGTCTCGACAACTTTTTTTAAGAGGCACTCTGGTTGTTGGAGTCAATTCTAACCTGTAATGGGCAGAAATTTCGGAGGTTATATTTTCTGCTAGCCCTTCAAAAGACTCATATACACAAAAACATACACAAATATGAAAATTTTAAATAATCTCATGGAGGGGGCCTTGGTTTTTCTGCCTAAGGGCCACCAACATGGCTAATCCGGCACTTGATGTGATAATTTCTGGGGCAGTTCTTGATTTTACCAAGTGGTTAACTTTACATTACATAAAGCATAGCTTGAATAAGTACTTAACAGTAACAAAAGTTGTTAACACATGGCAATGAATAATGGTCTTTATTCAGAGGTTGTAATTAAATACAAAGCAGATATTTTATATCTTTATATAAAACCTTTATATCATTTTTTTATAAAACAAAAATTTTTTTAACTGTAAAATAAATTTTCAAAATTTAATTTTTTAATGATAAATTGCATGTTAAGACTTAAAACTATTTCACTTAAAACTTTAGTTACTTAAAATGTAGTCGTCTCTTATGTTTTAAGTCAAAATCACTAATCACTTTGTTGTTATCAATTGAGATATCACGTTGAACTGCTAAAATTACTAGTGAATACAATCTGTCCTGTCCACAAGTGATTCAGTAATACGTTTACAGTTGACAAAGACATGAAAATGAATGTTCACATGATGCAGAGATCATTGGAATGGTATAATATAACCTAATGAGTTCAAAATCTGTTGGGAAATCTACTTTCATTGATTTTCTACTAATACTGATGTTCTTTGTTTGATGCTTTTCTTCTGCATTGATTCCATATAGTAGAAAGATTGTAGTTCTGCCTGTAAACGATCTTTTTATATTTTATAATATACGCATACATTATCAACACTTGATTCGTTCACTATGTCTGCACTTAATATATGGTTCAAATGAGCTGAAAATGTCTAAATTTTTTTCACAACATCTGCTTTGTATTTCTTGTACAAGAACATCAACAACAGGATATAGAATTGTGGACCTGTAATACTCTTCAACTGTCTCATATGAAACTTTACATCCTCCGCCAATCCGTAATGGACTTATTTCCTTTCGTGGAAGCTCTGCGGGCTTAAAGTCACATTTCTGTGAAAGCTGTGTACAATAATTACAAAGTTTTTGAAGATTTTATTGGGTCTGAATGATTCTAACACTTCAATCGTAGAGCTGACATCTTTTACTAATCCGTATTTGACATTGCAGGACTGAAGAGTCTTTGACAAAATATCACACTGAGTTAACACTCTTTGAAGTAATAATAGATTGAAAAGAAAGTTGAAATTTTCAATGCATTTCAAAAGAGTTTGCTTCAACTCCATACGTTGTTGTTTTCTGAAATTTCAGTTAATGAAGCAACAGTTGTTTCAAAATTATCAAGTTATGAACGCACAGCTTCTACATGACAGTACCATCTTGTGTCTCTCAAAGACTTTAAAGTAACTGTACTACCACTGAAAAATTGTGAACTTCTCTCAATTTTTTGAAAAGCGTCATGTCTGTTAGCAGATGTTTCAGAAATATTAGAGAGGCTTTGAAGGATGTGGAAAGTGTTCCTTATACTCTTTATTCCTGTACACCAACTGATTGTGCGTAAATTAAGTACATGAGCGTGGCAATGAATGTATATAGCAACAGGATTGTCTTGAAAGTATTCTTGAGGCTACCACTTTATATGGGTCATTCTCAAACAACTGATAATTTTGTGTCCATGGCTTTTTAAAAATTCTTTACAGGTTAACAATCTTTATTAATTTATAATATTTATTTTTATATGTTATAAAAATAATTTACTGAAAAAATAAATAGGTTATTAATTAATAACTGTAAGAACAGTTGTTTATTCTAAAATTTGTTTATATATTGCCATAAAATTTGTCCTTTGATTTCAATGACATTGTCATGGTCGAGCAGTGATGTTGAATGGTATCACCCGTTAGCATACCTTTTTATGCAAGGACGTGTATGATGCATAACACAAAACTCACAATGACTGTTTGAATTCTATTTTTATTACGCATTTAGAATTATAAAAAGAACAATCTAAACTCTGACAATTTACTGAGAGTTAATTGGTACACTAGCTCTTGTAACTTTACAATTTGTTGAGAATTACTGCAGTGTAGAAGACTCATGACGCACTCATGGTCACGAGCAAAATATTTAAATAAAAGAACTTGTATTATTAGATGACAACCTAATTGAGTTACATTGACAAAACTGTCAAAGAATGGAGAAGAAGAAGCAGAACAGAACAGAATTATTAAGTATCAAGTGGTTTTATAGATTCGAATGTACCAGCACCACCACCACCGAATAATACTCCACAATGGGAGTCACACCCAATTGGCTAAACTTGAAGAGTACACCAAATAGTCACCGATCAGAAGATGGACTATGGTGTATGTGATAGCCAGTCTCATCCAGTTTGATAAGGATAAAACGATTTAAAAGAGGATTCCTTGTTTATCAAAATACAGGAAGCTGTGGTTTCTGTGGTCAGGTAGTGGTTTTGTTAATCAACTGTGAAGCGGTCATCTCAACACTAAAAATATGATAATTTAAACAAAGGAATAATCTGGAAAAAGCTAAACTCTGTTATGACATATTTAAATAATAAAGAATAATAATTCAAATGCACCTGGGGCATTACAACATTATCATGGACAAAAGAAACACAACTTTTTTTACTAGTACAAGTTAATGTTCAGAAATGGCAGCACTGAAGTTATGAAGAAGAGTATAACCTTCATTGAACACGGCCATCTTGGAGGTACACGTGTGATGAATAGCTGTAGTGTGTTAATATCATTGTGAAATTTCAGGTGAGTACATTTTTTTGGCATTACTATGGCATATAATATTTTAACAACTATATATTTTATGAAAATTAAAATATTGTTACAATAACATACCTAACAGACATGTGATAGTCAGTAACAAACAGAAGTCAGTCGATACTTATAGGTTAGTATATTTCAAACATAACCTCTTTTTGACATTACGATAGATATTTTCATTGACATTAATGTGGAAGTTAAATGTCCACTGTAATGTCGTCTTGCCCACAGTAATGTCATTTTTAGATTTTATTTAGTAATCATGTAAATGCTGCAGATGGTTTACAAAAATAACTAATTGACACATCACTACATTATTGTAAATGAAATGGACTAATACCCAAATTAATTAAATTCTATTACCATAAAAAAATGCAAGATTTGGTAGAAATACTTAAGTCTGAGTATGATGTTAATATTACTGCAATTGTATTAGAGGTCTTAGCTAGTTTTATAAAGAATAGGAGCTCCTCAAGCAAGTTAGTCAACATACCTCATGTCACAAAAGCAAATCTACATTGCGAGATGTGAAGTAAAATGGAGCGTCGACTATTGATCTTAAAGTTTTGGACTGAAAGCGCTGTGTAATCTTGATATTACTCATACTAGCAGTACCCAAAAGTTGAATACCACAAGTCCGTACCGGTTTAAGAACTGCTTTATACAGCAACAGTTTGTTGACAAGACTTAACCGTGAGTTTCTGCCTATCAGCCAGTAGATCTTTCTGAGCTTGAGGTTGAGTTCAATCTTCTTAGAGGTTATGTGTTTTTTCCACGATCTTCTTCTGTCCAGATGCATCCCAGGGTACTTAGCACTTTCAGCTTGGGGTATTGGTTGACCGTTAATTGTTACTGGAGGGCAGTTAGCCTTACGTGTGTTGAAGGTAATGTGTACTGACTTGGATGATTTGATTTTTATGCGCCATTTAGCAAGCCATAACTGAACATTGTTTAATGATTCTTGTAGCATAAGAGATGCTATTGAGGGGTAGGAGTGTGTTGCTAGGATTCCTGTGTCATTGGCGTAGGTGGCAACAGTGGTTTCACTTGGTGACGGTAAGTCCGAGATGAACAGGAGGTACAGAGGATCCAGGACACTACCATGTGGAACACCTGATCCCACTTGTAATAGAGGAGAAATAGCATCCGCAAACTTGACTTGAAACACTCTGTCCACTATGTAGAAATGTAGAGTACGGTAACAATTATGTGGCAGATTTTTCTTTATTTTGTATAACAGTCCAAGATGCCAGACTTTATTAAATGCCTGAGAAATGTCGAGAAACACACCTGAGCAGAACATCTTCGATTCCAATGATTTATTGATAACATTTGTTAGTCTGTGTATTTGATCTACCATAGAATGCTTTTCTCAAAAGCCAAATTGATGATCCAGAATTAGGTTGTTTTCTATAATTGTTGGCATAAGTTGTTTTACAAACAGCTTCTCGAAGATCTTACTAAGTATCGGTAGAAGTAGATAAGAAGAGGGTTCTTGAGGGTTTTTAACAGGCTTTAAGACCATGATTACTTGAGCTGATTTCTAGAGAAGAGGAAAGTATTCAAGTCTGAGTACGCCATTGAATATGTATGTTATTAGTACAAAGCCTTTGTGAGGCAGCTCCTTTAGAAATTTTCCCTATAACAGATCAATGCCAGGAGCCTTTTTACTTTAAAATTATACAGGATTATTTCCTTGATTTCGTTAACCTTAAAAGGCTTAGTTGGTAGAGTCAGTTGGAGTGGGGAGTGTAAATATCTTTGTATTTCTTCATCGAAAGATATGTTCTTGCTGGTTGATAAACGTTGACCAAATGTTCAGCAAAAGTCTGGGATTTCTCTGTACTGCTTCACGCCTAGTTACCATCTGGTTTATGTATTGGTGGTATTTGTAATAGTGGCCTTTTTAATCATTTTGTTGCCTTCTACAAGGAATAATCAGTACTTTCATTATGTGACAGATTTTCTAGATAATCCTTAATCCCTTCATTCTTTAAATTTTCAAACAATTGTTTTAGTTTTCAGGCCATGAAATTCCACTTTCTTTTATCATCCGGATGATGAGTATGCTGCCAAATTTGTCACAATCTTCGCTTCTCAGCTAATTTCTTTTGGACAACCAGAGGAAGATTTAAGTACATACTCTTTGCTGTATTGCAAGGTGTAGCTTCCCAGGCTGTTTTTGACAAGTACTGGTAAGATAATTTACAGCTGCATCCAATTCAGCAGATATGTGGAGTGAAAGTTCTTGGAGATATTATCATATAGAAGCTCTCTAAATTAGTCGCAGTCAGTATTACGATTTGTGAGTGTTGGTAGTTTTTCAGACACAATTATAGTATTGTAAATAGTAGCAATAATTAGAGTGTGATCAGAGGACAAATCAAGGCAAAGTCCACTTTGTAGTATTTCTGAGACAAGCCTTGTATTAAAAAAGAATCATTGAGGTCAGGTATTTTATTTGTATCAGAAGGCCAATAGGTTGGTTGACCTGTGGACAGAAAGGACAGGGATTCTTGTCTAATGACATTATATAAAACTCTACATCTTGGCTTAGCTAATCTCGAACTCCATTGCAGGTGTTTTGCATTGAAGTCACCTCCCACCATAAAATGTGCAGCAAGAGTTCTAGGAAAGGAGCTAAAGTCAGTTTCATTGATTCTGTGTTTTGGGGGACAGTAGACTGCAGAAACAATTATAGGGCCTCTTTGATCTTCAATTAAAACATTTGTTGCCTGTAGGTGAGTAGTTTTGACTTTAGAGAAGAGATAATGTTTTATATTGTTTCGGATCAACAGAGCGGTTCCGCCACGAGCTGTACCGCCAGGATGTTGGGTATCATAAACAGCAAATCCTGGAATCCTAATAAGGCTTCTGTCTGTGAAATATTTCTCAGATATAAGCATAATGTCTAACTTGTTGTCAATAAGAAAAGCTTTGTGTTCTAGGCTGTGTTGATAGACTCCATTGGCATTCCATAGTGCAATCCTGTAATTGTTATTCATTATTAATTAGAAAGTTTATGGACGAGTGTTGTAAGGAGATTAATGATGACACTATTTTGCTGCATGAGTTGACTGAACATAGTCTCAAATTTAGTAAGGAAATGTGAAAGCGTGATGTCCTCATTTGCTGTCTGTTTGGGATTGCTGTCATCAGGAGGTGAGGATTCTGAGTGTCACTGTAGTCCTGCAATTTGAGCATAAGTAGGAAAAGAGATGTTATGGGTATTCATATTCTGTTCCATGTTCATGGTCCTAAAAATTGAAGGGGTTCTCCTAGGTATGGTGTTAGGTACAGGGCTTTTTCTGGTCTGCAGATTTTGATAAACTTCACAACCAGAAAACTTCACAGTCAAAACTTCACATTTTGATTCTTATGACAAACCGGAATGCTCGCTGGTCTTTAATTTAATATGTATGGTAAATCATTTTTTCTTCCTTGAGGTGATGGATTAATTTTTTTGTAAGAATCAGGTGCAGAAGTGTTGATTTCACTGTATTGTCATCAAATGATTTAGTACTGTATTGTTCTGATCCCAAAATTTTTGTAAGGTTACTGATCATTTCATTGTAATTGATGACACTATGAAGGTATACAGGAGGAGGTCTAGGTACTTTCGGCTGAGCCAAGACTTGAGTAGGTTGGACATCATCAGGGTCATCTACAGGTAACACCGTAAGCCTTCAGTACTTCCCTTGTGGGCCATGGTGTACTCATCCCACACGATAACTTTGGCTTCTCGAAGCACCTGAGCCTTGTCACTCTGCTTAGAAATGTTAAAAAGTGCTGACTCAGAATGATTCAGGTTGAGAGATAACTTGAAGAAGTAAATCTGTTGTGTTTATTAAGCTGAGTGTGTGTTTCAGATGTGTTTTCTGAAGACTGGCAACTTCTTTTTTTTGTTTTTTTCACCATCTGCCAGCTGTGGGATCCGTGTTGTGTGAAATCAACATTAACATTTCTGTCTGGCTGTTGACTGATATAGGATTGAAGGGCATTCCTTAAAGAGTTTTCCACAGTTACTGGAGGTAATGTAGTCAGCATATTTGCAGTTCCTGAGTGGACCGTAGGAACATGTTCAACGTTAGTTGACAGGGCTGGTTGCTGATAACTCATTATTGTCAATAATTACAATAGAAAGATAAAATTAAAAAAACGTGTACTTCCAGATGAGTAATTTATGGCCTTGTGTTTATGTTTTGTAGAGAAACAGGTACAGACAACCTTAAGCCGCAGACAGACACACAGTCCTACACAAAACAGCAGTGAGCGTGGTCCCCTGGCCGGCTGCTTGGATTTGTTCGAGTAAACAGATAAACCTTCTTGTTGTTATTTTTGTTGCAGTATTACTTACAAATATTAGTCTATTTAGTAAGAAAAATAGCGATAATATTAATTAATCGCACACAACAGTACATCCGCACTGAACAGCTGCTCATACGAGACTGATGCAGATAAATGGTAACAAGAAAAATAAAATGAAAGGAAAAGATACTTGAAAAAAATCTGAGAAAAAATAAAGATGATTGGTGATTTAACTCCACGAGAACAGAGAGCAAATAGAAAAACTGGAATGAGAATAACAAAAGATCGAGAGAAAGGAAAGCAGAATGAAAAGAGGCTTAAAGAGTACTTGATTAATCAAACCCCACCTGAAAGTGATGAAGAAAGAATCAAAGCAAATAATGAATGTGAAGAACATAACATATTACCATTGGCTGGAAGTAGTAGGAAATCTAGTGGACGGAAGTGTGTACGTAAGGATAAAGCGAAGGCCTATAGAATGTTGACAAAGGAACGAAATAAGAATGAAATTTATAGGAAAGAAGCTGAGAAGTACAGGAAAAAATATTAACTACTTTTAGAGAAAATTAGTAAAAAGGAACACGAAATAGCCCCTATAAAAAGGTGAAAGAAATTATTAAAGTGGTTAAAGTAACTGAATAAATTAAGAAACAATTGCTTTTTGGTGAGGTTTTACAACATCAGTTAACATATAATTTCAAAAAATTAAGAAAATGAAAAATCTAAAGAAGTTTTTACAAAGGCTGTTGCTGGGAAAATACTAAAAAAATATCAACAAATTAAACAGGCTAAAAAATTTTATCATATAAAATATTACTTTCAAATACCCGTAAAAGGAACACCACTGAAATAATTTATGAAAAGGTGAAAAACTGACCCATATTGAAGACTTGAAGAAAAAGGTAACTGAATTTCTGGAGCAAGATGTTAACAGTAGACTGTGTCCCGGTAAAATAGATATTATTGATAGAAAAAAAATTAAAAAGCAACAGCGTTACTTAAATGGAAATCTGAAGGAACTTCAGAAGAAATTTGGTGAAAGTGAAATTAAAATCAGTTATCCCACATTTTGCAGGTTAAAGCTTTTTTGGCTGATAGGACCCAAAGCTACTGATCATGAAACATGCCTCTGCATCGCACATGAAAATTTTAAATTATGGTTGATAAATTATACTCTCTTATAGTTGTCTTGTTTGTTCATCATCTTCTTTCACAGCACTACACTTTATATAATATTGAAACTTTCTCTTGTGAAACTTACTTGTCTTTTTTGTCAAACACGTTTCAGCATCGTATTCGCCTTCATCAGCTTAGAAACAGACTGCCAGTACTTAGTAATGGTTGTTGTTTGGAAGGTTGGAAGGTATAGTGGGGGTGGTGTGTAGAGGAAGGGGATTGGCGCGGGGATCCAAATTATTGCTTGTTTTTTCTATAATTGTGTCGAAAAGTGTATGTGATTTATATTGTAATTGGTCGTTTAGTATGTTGTTTGGTTGTGTTGTGTGGTGTTTGTATATTTTTTACTGTTCAGCTGTGTTGAGTTTTCGACCTTTGGCTAAGAGGTGTAATATTTCAAGATTAGTATCTATGTTGGTGTAGCTATGATTATGTGTGTGTATGTGTGTGGCAAACGCAGAATGTATATTGTTGTTGGATAGGGCCTTTAAGTGTTCAGAGTAACAGGATGAAAAAGATCTTCCCGTCTGGCCTATGGAGAAACTATTGCAGTAATTACAATTTAATTTGTAAACACCTGTTCTATTGTATTTGTCTATGTCGGTGTTTATATCGTTGATGTGTTTTTTGATGGTATTGTTAGTCTGAATGCTATTTTGTACTTGTGTTTTCTGAATGTGTTGGCAAGTTTGTGTGTGTTGGAGTTATGGTATGCGAGTGTGATGTATTTATTGTGTTGTGTGTTGTTGGTATCTTATGTTTTGTTATTTTTGTTTTTGATGCATTTGTGTAGTTTGTTTGTTAAATTGGGGTTGTAACCGTTTTTCATTGCTATGTATTTGATTGTGTTGAGTTCGTCAGTATAATCTTGTTTACTTAAGGGTAGTTTAGTTAGTCTATGGAGCATATGGTTGAAGGCCGCATGTTTATGTTATGTTGGGTGGTTTTATACGAAATATACAGGAAACCTACCACAACTGACATGGTTATACACAACACATCAAGCCACCCAATATATTATTATATATTATTATATATTATATATTATATGTTATATTATTCAAGAAGCTCAATTAAGAAAGTTATCAAATCTTAACGAATTTTGCTACTGCTTGAAATAACTTTTACTGGCAAATTAAAGGTTTCGTGAAGATTATGCCTCTTGAATTTTGTGTATTTCTGTACCAGGCATCAATCCTTCAAGGTATAAAATTCGTGTTGATACAGCCAGTCTTCTGATATGGTTTCATTCTTTTAGGTTTTCATAAGGTTCAAATAGTAGATCAAAATAATTACAATAAATTCTAAAATCGGACTTAAAATGAGATCTATACAAACAAAAATTTTAAAAAGTTTTACTAACCTTTCTTCCCTTTATACAAAAATTTATGGAAAGAAGATCTCTTGTCCTGTTGCAGACAAATACACGAGGGAAAACAAAACCTTTTGTAAGGAAACCCTGCTCAAATTAATTGTTATGTTGAGAATATTAACCATCTCTGTGTTTCCAGTATCTACATAATATTAAAATTTATTTATATAATTTCGGAATCCACTTAAAAAGAAATGTCGATTACTTGGCGAGCTGATAGCAGGTTTTCTTATTAAGAAGAAACTAATTCTTTTTCTAGGAAAATAATTATTCCTTGATAACATCTAGATAACCAGTCCTATGATCAATTCATGGTCGGGTAATCAGTTAGTTCGAATTGCTTACCACAATTGTCATGTGTACATGTTTTTGTACTGATGACTAACAAATTATGCATGAAGGTATGCAGCAATTGTTGTCAGATGTAGTACTATCAAGGAGAAATATTTAATAACAGACACCAGCTGGCTTGTGTATACAGTTGAAGACATAATATTTCAGTCTTGTCTGTCTTCCACTTTAAGAGTGTTTAATAAACAAACTCGTTTCCATTCAGTGTGAGGCCTTGCATAAGTAGTCATAACTGTTATATGATTATAAACACCAGACAGGCTGATGAACAAAAGAAGTCATGCTTTATATCTGTGTAAAAACGTGTGATATTTTAAAATAATAATGTACATTTTAGATAATTCATTTACATTTGCTGATAAACCTAATTTTGATCAGTATATTGTACGTAACAGTCTAACAAGTATTTGCATTAGTACTCCTACTTTTATTACATATTTACACAAATAATCCAGAAATATTTCAGTGTTCATATAAGTGTTATAAGAACAAAAGTAATGATCTCTTAATTTAGTGTTTATTAATTTAAACTGCTTCAAGTGTACGCATTTAGCTCACAACAATTATAAAAAGGAAATTACTTCTTAATTGAATATGAAGGACATATTTATCACTTGCGCACTTTGACAGTTTCAACTTAGCATTAATGTACAGACAGTGGCGGATTATCCATAATGGTAGGGTACTGCAGCACCGGGCACAACAGCCTCAGCTAACAGAGGGGGCACCATCCAGCCCTTGATCACAAAAACCTTTTTCAAGATAATAAATGTGAAAAAAAACATATCCTCAATCCAAAATCTTAAAAAGATACGTGCACACTTTTTGACGAGTTTGCCATTGTTTTTTAAAGATGTATAATGTCAAATGCATACAAAACATTTGGTTGGTTGACCCCATCACGGCAACATAAGACGAATAGCGGTAAATGCTGCGCATTGCGACAAGATTAGCATTGCGTGCGACAAGTGAATATCTTCTTCTCTAATGACAAACGCACTGAGGCAGGACTACATAGGACTAGAAAAGCTTGCTGTAGCGCGATATGCACAGGGGCGGATTTACGCACAGGCAGACTAGGCACTTGCCTGGGGCAGCAAATTTTGCGGAGCGGCACAATTTGAGTTAAGAAATGATATTTTTAGATTCAAACATATTTACAAGTATAAAAGCCAGTTGAATTAAGCACACACGAATATAAAAATTATCTTCACTTAATTTGTAACTATAACGCAGTTATCGTTTTTCACCCAAAAGTAATACGGGCGAATGTTTATGTTTTCAACCATTGAAATATTTGGCGTTGATCATCCGAGAGATTTTAGATGTTGGCAATCCAGATCAAAGTGAGAAATGTAGATCTGTCAATGTAATACCGAATTGTAGGTTGGTTCCAGAAACTGAGGCAAGCTAATATTTAAGGAATCGAGACATTCTAGTGATACCGACAATAACTGTGATAGCAGTGAAGGTGAAGATACTGTTCACACAGTTCAGCCAGAAAGGTCCATTATGGAGGAACCTTCATTTTTGAAGAACGAAGAGCCAGTTCACGTCAAAAATCATGATGAAATGTCATCAAATCAGGTAGGGAAGGTCTTAGATTCTGATCCTATTAATTGGCAAATGAACGAGAGCACATGCGATTATGTAGCAAAGTTTGGATTTAAACAGAACACTAGTGCAGACTGTAAAACCAAAGAGGGAATATAATGATCCCCCCCCCAACAGAGATTTATGGGAGGGGCAAATTTATACTGCCTACGGGCGGCAAAATGTTAAATCTGGGTCTGGATATGCAATGTATAGGCTACTTTAATTCACTGAAAAAAACAAAAAAGACTCGATCGGCTTGAGCAGAACAGTCAGCGTGCTTATCGCATTTTGCCGTTTGACTGTGCGAACGATAAGGGAAAGTTCGATTCCTCTGCTGTTATAGTTCTCATCGTGCAACATATGTTCACTGTAAACTGAAACTGTAGCAGAAAAGCAAAAACTCAACATTTAAAACTTCTAAACATGCCTATAGGAGGTCAAAATAGATTCTTTTTGCCCAATAATTGTTATCATATGTTGCCTAATGGAGAAAAATGTGAAAGAAATGGCTCATGTTTTCTGAGGCTACAGAAAACATCTTTTATTTTTTCAAATTATTTACCAAAAATCAAAATAATACATTTATTGATAATGTTTTTAAATTGGAACAAATCCGGAGAATCCATCTCTTCATATGAGAATAGAAACGAGCACAAGGAATGTGTACAATGGAATGGCTTGATTATAATGGTAAAAGAAGCTCATATTAATATAAAAGTAATTTATTTGATGGAAACTGAAGAAAAATATTGGGCTAAGGTTTTTAAGGAGAGTTGTATCAGTTATAAAATTTTTATGTAAGCGAGGGCTTTCTCTTTGTGGGAAAGATGAAAAGTTCAGTTCGCCAAGAAACAGCAACTATTTAGGAGCTTTAGAATTAATTACTGAGTATGATCCATTTTTGAAAACACCTATTGAAACTTATGGGAACATAGGTTGTGGCTTGATTTTTTATTTATCTAAAACTATTTGTGATGGGTTTATAGAATAGATTAGTAAAAAAACTATGGATCTTAAAAAATGAAATGGGATTAGGAAATACTGGGGGCTTATTGTTGATTCTAACAATGTTTCATGCACTGATTAATTGTCTGTTGTATTTCGTTACTTTTTAATAAGAATGTGTACGAGCATTTCTTTTGCTTTTTACAAATTCACAGTCACAAAGGCAGATCTTTATATGATGGCATTTTAGCATTATTCAGTGAAAATAATATAGCTGACTATAGAGCTCAAATGTATGACAATGCCAGTAGTATGTCAGAAGAGTATAATGGTTTGCAAGAATGTTTGAGAGAAAAAATACATTAGCCTTTTACGTTCCACGGTCAGTCATTAAATTTAGTGGGAAAATCCAGCGTTGAAGAATATACTAATGCTATCAATATTTTTGGCTTTTTACAAAGACTGACAATTTTTTTTCCTGTTTCTAGAAGTAGATGAGATTTGTTAAACTGTATTCTATATAATTTCCTATCAATGAAACAATAAATCTCTTTATAAACAAAACCCAAGGTAAAAGTAAATAACAAAAATTGAGAAAATATTAACCAAAATTCAAAAATAGAACTATTTTGACTTTAATAACAATTTATAGTAGGACCGTTTGCCACTTCACAAAAACAAAATCAGATAAATTTCTGTATTTAAACTATAATATTATTAAAATTAAAAACACAAATACAGCAAGCAGCATTAAAGAAACTGTACATTCTGTAGCGGGGCATTTTGGGGCCTATTTTGGGGCAATAACACAATTTATAATTTTTTTTATGATAATAAATAACATGTTGAGTGATAGGGACAGAAATTATAAACTTGGGTAAATTTCCTGTTTGGAGCGATCGCAACCGTGGCTACACTACTGTTGACTTTATCCGATGCAGAATTATTTAATAATATTGTGTGGACAGTTTTAATAACCGACAAACTGTGCAAAAGTAAGTTCAAGGACAAACACAACAGTAAACAAATTATGCAACAAGTTACAAACCAGGTCAGACCATCTGACGTCAGCGCATTATATAACATGAATGCAGGGTGTGTCACGCCAGCAACATTGTGACACACAGACAGAACAAAGACTCAGTCGGAAATTAACATCTCAGCGGACCAGACGCAAAATAAACTGTCGCGTCTGCCCGGCTCGCGCCGGTTTTGGGCGAAGTTATTGTGTGTTCGCCGATGCGCCCGCAACATATAAAAAATGTGAAGGAATCTTCTGTTAAAAAGTGAATAACAGTCTTTAATGAAATAACAGTTTCGGCGTTATATAGTGAAAGCAAGAAGAAGGGTGCGGAATGACGGAAAATACGGGGCAGTTTTTCTGGACTCAAATATCAGCTAAGTAGCCATGTTGCCAGTTTAAAAGTTTTAACAAAGTTTTCTTTTCAAAATTAACTACATAATGGAAAAAAAAAATAAATAAATTTTAATGAAACATAAAATGAGAGCTCTCAGATCATAAATAAGTGTGTGTGTGTGGGGGTGCGTGAGTATGTGAGGAAATATATTTAAATGAAGAAGTCTGGTTTGTGTTTGTACAAAAATGATTTAGTTTTATTTCTACTTAATATCTTGATTTTTCTGTTAATTAAAATTTTATATGAGGTTTCAATTTTATTCATGTGAGTTTCTTTTTATGAGAATTATGTAACAGCTGAAGGAGGTAGTTTGATGATGATTTTAAAATGGTGTGAATATCTAATCATTAATAAACCTCAGTAATTCTTGGGAAACAAGTAAAGTTTTCTTTATTTAAACAACCATAATCTGTTTCTCCTGTTCGCTTAAAAGAACCCTGGTGTGTAATAATTTTACGTGTATAGGTGGTAACAACAAGATGGCACCTGACAAAATCAAACCGTAAAAGTAAGTATGCTCACTCATGTTTATTTATTTTATTAATGTCAATAAATCAAAACATATCAATGGCGCCCGAACAGGGACAATTTATATAAATATAGGCCACATGGAGAGCAGGATGGTTGTTTGAAATAACAGAAAACATTGTTTTTGAGGTACGTAAAATAGACGTATAAATAAGGTTATGTCATGTTCTTGTAGTACGAGTAAGTAGAATGTTTTTTTTATAATTCTTATATGTTACATATAAAACTATTTTATAAAGAAATTTATATCTAGAAGATTTTATAAAAAATGGCAGATAATAGTGAGATCAGCCTCTCTGACAATCAGACTGACTCTGGTATACAAACAGAAGCGGGGTCAATAGACGAGCAAAATGTGGGGATCTCTGTAATTAGTTCGCCGGGAGCGATTTCTACTCCCGTACCAAATAAAATAAATACCAGAGAAAAAGAATTATCATTACACGATTTATTTAAACTCATTAACAATAAATTTGAGGTACAGAATAGTAATTTCGATGTTCAAAAGAATAGTTTGGATGAGTTAAAAAAACCAAATCTATAACAAATTAGATGAACAGAAAGACGAGTTAAAATATGAAATTAAAGAAATGAATAAATGTTTTTAAAATAATAATGAAGCAATAGTAAATAGTCTGAATAAATTAGAACAGAGTGTTGAGAAGTTAGGTGACAATGTTTTAAGTATGACAAATAGTAAAAATGACGAAATAGTGGAAGATGTAGTATTGAATAGTGATGATATTAATTACAATTCTGAGAGTATAGTGGGGGTAGAGAATAATGGAGAGACAAATGATGAAAATATAATCAAAAATAGTACTAATGAAATTGCAGAATGTAGTGATAATGAAATGTTAATGAGTGTTTATGAAGTAGAGAGAGAGTGGAAGAATAATATAGTAGATGAGTATGTGGGACAGAGGGCAAATTTTCCCCTTATTGTTTATAATGATGATGATGATTTAATGTTGTTTTTTCAGGGCAAGAGACCCTTATTGTTAAATGAATTAATGTTGTATAATGTTGTACCCTCTGTCTATAATAATTGTGAGAATGTGATGTGGTATTATGAAGAGAGAGATTTGTGTATTGAGAGAGAAATAGAATTATATGAGTTAAAAAGAAATTATGATGAATTGAGAGAAAGAGTGGTAGGGGTGAATATAAACTATATAAAGTACTTACCTGTTGCAAGAGAGATAGAAAATTATTTTAACAATAATTTTATAAATAATAATGACTTACCTGACGTGATAGTAGAAGAATATAAAAATGAGAAGACAATTTACCTGACATTAACAAATAATACTAATGTAGACTGGACAATCCTAACTTATGGTGACAAGATTTATAATGGTATAATGGATAGAGTAAAGTTAATGGGTTATTATGATAAAGATAATGATAACAAATTATGTGTGTATAAAAGTGATATATGTTACAAATATATCAGGTATTTATATGACGATGGAGGCTGAACTAGATATCAGTGAATAGACATTTTTGAATACTGTAAATTTTGGTAATGACCTTGCTGATGTGGACATGTGAAGTGGGAAACAATGGACCAGTTTTCGACGTATACTTTGTAAATATAATGTAGGGAATTCATTTGTGTGTATTATGAAAGGTTAGATAAATAATGTGTATATGTATTAGCAAATGTTGTGATAATAATAATAATATTATTAATATTTTGCATTCTAATTAAATAATAAAATAATTATGAAGACAATAATTAATGATTTGTAAATTTTGATACTATTGAATATGTTGTGTTTTAATAATCAGTTGGAATAAATAATTTGAGATGTTTAGATATTGTGATTGAGTGTTACGTGTTTGAATTTTATAAGGTATTTAAATTGTTTGATGAGATTCAATTTAATAATAATTAATAAATTAATAAATGTTAAATGGTTTATTTTGTAGAATGACTTAATGGCTAAAAATAAAGATTAATAATAAATTTGGAAATTTTGAAAATCTAATGGCAACATAGGATAAATAATGAAATGATGATAAATAAATAAGTTAATGAAAAAATTTCAAATACTAATGTTTGTAAATTTTTATATAAATTACTTAAAAGGAGAATTGTTTGTTTAATTTTTTTTTGCTAATAATCCGAGTTAATGTATATTTGTGTATTATGTTATGTAATGTATTATACAAGTGTGTGTGGCTGGGAGGTTATCCAAGGGGATAACGTATTAAAAATTTGCTATATTTTAATTAATAATGATGATTTGCTACTCAATAATTTTGTTTGATTTAAAAAATAGATGCACTAAATACTTCTTATATTGCGTTTATTATGTCTTAGTGTGTTGATTGCATTTAGTACGTTAGGAATAAGAATTATAAAAATATGATAATATGTTTTCAATGTGTTTATAGATTTTTAAAATAAAATGAAAAATAGTTGTGATAGGTAAAATTTTCTAAGGGTTGCAAAAGATAGAAGTGGGTGATAGTAATTGTTTGAATAAAATGTTTGAGTCAGTTCAAGTTGAATTTTGGGGGACATATAGATCTGTCCAAATTGAAGTCAGAGTTAAAGAAATAGTAGAGATGAAAATAATGCAATGTTGTTTTGAGTTAATGTATGTTATAGAATTTTGAGAAGTATAAGTGGAGACACAGTAGAAATGGAGGAGAATTTATGTAGAGTTTTGAGTGATATATTGTTGTTTATTTTGTTGATGTTATTTTGTTGTAATTGTAGTGAGGTAATGAGATTGAGATTTTTTGGGGATGTCAATTTTGTAGTAGGGGTAGTGTAATGTGGGAGTCCGCAACATAAGGGTTGGGACGGGATTTGGTATAGTTTTAGTGGGAAGTGGTTGCCTAGGTAAAATCCAGGAACCAGAGAACGGGAATTGAGCTTTTTGGGGGGGGGGAAATACGTATCCTATGTACAAAGGGTTAGAGAGTATTTTTTTTTATATAAGAGTAGAAGGTGGCGAATTGAGTTAAAGTAGTAAGTAGTTAGAGGTAGAGAAGGGTTAGTAGAATTTTTGATAGTGGGGTGTCATACTAGTTAAAGATTTTGTAAGGGAGCGTTAGAGTAATAACAGGGGTAAGATTATGAGTAAATGCCAAGTTGATAAAGTGAATTATAATGAGTAACGTAGAATCAACCAAATTAATGAAAGGGAATAATAAGTGAAATGATGTGTAACACAAAGTTGAAAAAAAAAAAAAAAAAATTTGAGAAACTACTTAATAAAAGTTAAATGGAGATCTA
Organism: Magicicada septendecula; assembly: GCA_034769895.1. Lineage (NCBI taxonomy): Eukaryota > Metazoa > Arthropoda > Insecta > Hemiptera > Cicadidae > Magicicada > Magicicada septendecula. Next base: position 151,970,522 of record CM068376.1, on the reverse strand, counting down.
TGTATTTTATTATTATTATTATTAAAAGGTAATTTTATGATTTTATATGCCAATTTAATGATGTGAAGTGTGTAACATTTTAAATGTAAGTTGTTTTATTTTAAGATGAATTATTAATGTACTATATTTTCCTATGTTATGTTATGTTGTTAGGTATTATGATATATATGTTAGTAATAAGTGAGTAAAAACAAAACCAGTGCTTCTTAGCGCAAACCAGCACCGCTAGGGGGAAACAGATCAGTTGGGGATATGGTGTTGTATAAGGCCACTATCCGATATTTTGATTTGTTGTTTCAGTGTTTGGTGATGCTGTGGCGGCGGACCTGAGCTGGCCAGCGCGTCAGAGCAGGGGCGTTGAGTATCTGTCTGACTCTACGGTGTTGGGATCTCGAGAGAGAAGTCCAGTATTGTCATGCAGATGCGGTCACAGTCACCAGACCAAGGGTGAGTTGATTATATTTTTTTTTGGTGTAAACCATAAAGGGGGTTGTGGCGACATATCCTGGCTGATCCCTTTAGCAAGTATGAATGTGTCAATGAGATTTTTTATGCTTCGGCATAAAATATCTCATTGAGGGGGTATTGTAGCGGGGCATTTTGGGGCCTATTTTGGGGCAATAACACAATTTATAATTTTTTTTATGATAATAAATAACATGTTGAGTGATAGGGACAGAAATTATAAACTTGGGTAAATTTCCTGTTTGGAGCGATCGCAACCGTGGCTACACTGCTGTTGACTTTATCCGATGCAGAATTATTTAATAATATTGTGTGGACAGTTTTAATAACCGACAAACTGTGCAAAAGTAAGTTCAAGGACAAACACAACAGTAAACAAATTATGCAACAAGTTACAAACCAGGTCAGACCATCTGACGTCAGCGCATTATATAACATGAATGCAGGGTGTGTCACGCCAGCAACATTGTGACACACAGACAGAACAAAGACTCAGTCGGAAATTAACATCTCAGCGGACCAGACGCAAAATAAACTGTCGCGTCTGCCCGGCTCGCGCCGGTTTTGGGCGAAGTTATTGTTTGTTCGCCGATGCGCCCGCAACATATAAAAAATGTGAAGGAATCTTCTGTTAAAAAGCGAATAACAGTCTTTAATGAAATAACAGTTTCGGCGTTATATAGTGAAAGCAAGAAGAAGGGTGCGGAATGACGGAAAATACGGGGCAGTTTTTCTGGACTCAAATATCAGCTAAGTAGCCATGTTGCCAGTTTAAAAGTTTTAACAAAGTTTTCTTTTCAAAATTAACTACATAATGGAAAAAAAATAAATAAATTTTAATGAAACATAAAATGAGAGCTCTCAGATCATAAATAAGTGTGTGTGTGTGTGGGGGTGCGTGAGTATGTGAGGAAATATATTTAAATGAAGAAGTCTGGTTTGTGTTTGTACAAAAATTATTTAGTTTTATTTCTACTTAATATCTTGATTTTTCTGTTAATTAAAATTTTATATGAGGTTTCAATTTTATTCATGTGAGTTTCTTTTTATGAGAATTATGTAACAGCTGAAGGAGGTAGTTTGATGATGATTTTAAAATGGTGTGAATATCTAATCATTAATAAACCTCAGTAATTCTTGGGAAACAAGTAAAGTTTTCTTTATTTAAACAACCATAATCTGTTTCTCCTGTTCGCTTAAAAGAACCCTGGTGTGTAATAATTTTACGTGTATAGGTGGTAACAACAAGATGGCACCTGACAAAATCAAACCGTAAAAGTAAGTATGCTCACTCATGTTTATTTATTTTATTAATGTCAATAAATCAAAACATATCAATGGCGCCCGAACAGGGACAATTTATATAAATGAATTTATATAAATATAGGCCACATGGAGAGCAGGATGGTTGTTTGAAATAACAGAAAACATTGTTTTTGAGGTACGTAAAATAGACGTATAAATAAGGTTATGTCATGTTCTTGTAGTACGAGTAAGTAGAATGTTTTTTTTTATAATTCTTATATGTTACATATAAAACTATTTTATAAAGAAATTTATATCTAGAAGATTTTATAAAAAATGGCAGATAATAGTGAGATCAGCCTCTCTGACAATCAGACTGACTCTGGTATACAAACAGAAGCGGGGTCAATAGACGAGCAAAATGTGGGGATCTCTGTAATTAGTTCGCCGGGAGCGATTTCTACTCCCGTACCAAATAAAATAAATACCAGAGAAAAAGAATTATCATTACACGATTTATTTAAACTCATTAACAATAAATTTGAGGTACAGAATAGTAATTTCGATGTTCAAAAGAATAGTTTGGATGAGTTAAAAAACCAAATCTATAACAAATTAGATGAACAGAAAGACGAGTTGAATATGAAATTAAAGAAATGAATAAACGTTTTAAAAATAATAATGAAGCAATAGTAAATAGTCTGAATAAATTAGAACAGAGTGTTGAGAAGTTAGGTGACAATGTTTTAAGTATGACAAATAGTAAAAATGACGAAATAGTGGAAGATGTAGTATTGAATAGTGATGATATTAATTACAATTCTGAGAGTATAGTGGGGTAGAGAATAATGGAGAGACAAATGATGAAAATATAATCAAAAATAGTACTAATGAAATTGCAGAATGTAGTGATAATGAAATGTTAATGAGTGTTTATGAAGTAGAGAGAGAGTGGAAGAATAATATAGTAGATGAGTATGTGGGACAGAGGGCAAATTTTCCCCTTATTGTTTATAATGATGATGATGATTTAATGTTGTTTTTTCAGGGCAAGAGACCCTTATTGTTAAATGAATTAATGTTGTATAATGTTGTACCCTCTGTCTATAATAATTGTGAGAATGTGATGTGGTATTATGAAGAGAGAGATTTGTGTATTGAGAGAGAAATAGAATTATATGAGTTAAAAAGAAATTATGATGAATTGAGAGAAAGAGTGGTAGGGGTGAATATAAACTATATAAAGTACTTACCTGTTGCAAGAGAGATAGAAAATTATTTTAACAATAATTTTATAAATAATAATGACTTACCTGACGTGATAGTAGAAGAATATAAAAATGAGAAGACAATTTACCTGACATTAACAAATAATACTAATGTAGACTGGACAATCCTAACTTATGGTGACAAGATTTATAATGGTATAATGGATAGAGTAAAGTTAATGGGTTATTATGATAAAGATAATGATAACAAATTATGTGTGTATAAAAGTGATATATGTTACAAATATATCAGGTATTTATATGACGATGGAGGCTGAACTAGATATCAGTGAATAGACATTTTTGAATACTGTAAATTTTGGTAATGACCTTGCTGATGTGGACATGTGAAGTGGGAAACAATGGACCAGTTTTCGACGTATACTTTGTAAATATAATGTAGGGAATTCATTTGTGTGTATTATGAAAGGTTAGATAAATAATGTGTATATGTATTAGCAAATGTTGTGATAATAATAATAATATTATTAATATTTTGCATTCTAATTAAATAATAAAATAATTATGAAGACAATAATTAATGATTTGTAAATTTTGATAGTATTGAATATGTTGTGTTTTAATAATCAGTTGGAATAAATAATTTGAGATGTTTAGATATTGTGATTGAGTGTTACGTGTTTGAATTTTATAAGGTATTTAAATTGTTTGATGAGATTCAATTTAATAATAATTAATAAATTAATAAATGTTAAATGGTTTATTTTGTGGAATGACTTAATGGCTAAAAATAAAGATTAATAATAAATTTGGAAATTTTGAAAATCTAATGGCAACATAGGATAAATAATGAAATGATGATAAATAAATAAGTTAATGAAAAAATTTTAAATACTAATGTTTGTAAATTTTTATATAAATTACTTAAAAGGAGAATTGTTTGTTTAATTTTTTTTGCTAATAATCCGAGTTAATGTATATTTGTGTATTATGTTATGTAATGTATTATACAAGTGTGTGTGGCTGGGAGGTTATCCAAGGGGATAACGTATTAAAAATTTGCTATATTTTAATTAATAATGATGATTTGCTACTCAATAATTTTGTTTGATTTAAAAAATAGATGCACTAAATACTTCTTATATTGTGTTTATTATGTCTTAGTGTGTTGATTGCATTTAGTATGTTAGGAATAAGAATTATAAAAATATGATAATATGTTTTCAATGTGTTTATAGATTTTTAAAATAAAATGAAAAATAGTTGTGATAGGTAAAATTTTCTAAGGGTTGCAAAAGATAGAAGTGGGTGATAGTAATTGTTTGAATAAAATGTTTGAGTCAGTTCAAGTTGAATTTTGGGGGACATATAGATCTGTCCAAATTGAAGTCAGAGTTAAAGAAATAGTAGAGATGAAAATAATGCAATGTTGTTTTGAGTTAAAGTATGTTATAGAATTTTGAGAAGTATAAGTGGAGACACAGTAGAAATGGAGAATTTATGTAGAGTTTTGAGTGATATATTGTTGTTTATTTTGTTGATGTTATTTTGTTGTAATTGTAGTGAGGTAATGAGATTGAGATTTTTTGGGGATGGCAATTTTGTAGTAGGGGTAGTGTAATGTGGGAGTCCGCAACATAAGGGTTGGGACGGGATTTGGTATAGTTTTAGTGGGAAGGGGTTGCCTTAGGTAAAATCCAGGAAGCAGAGAACGGGAATTGAGTTTTTGGGGGGGGAAACACGTATCCTATGTACAAAGGCTTAGAGAGTATTTTTTTTTATATAAGAGTAGAAGGTGGCGAATTGAGTTAAATTAGTAAGTAGTTAGAGGTAGAGAAGGGTTAGTAGAATTTTTGATAGTGGGGTGTCATACTAGTTAAAGATTTTGTAAGGGAGCGTTAGAGTAATAACAGGGGTAAGATTATGAGTAAATGCCAAGTTGATAAAGTGAATTATAATGAGTAACGTAGAATCACCCAAATTAATGAAAGGGAATAATAAGTGAAATGATGTGTAAAACAAAGTTGAAAAAAAAAAAAAAAAATTTGAGAAACTACTTAATAAAAGTTAAATGGAGATCTATGTATTTTATTATTATTATTATTAAAAGGTAATTTTATGATTTTATATGCCAATTTAATGATGTGAAGTGTGTAACATTTTAAATGTAAGTTGTTTTATTTTAAGATGAATTATTAATGTACTATATTTTCCTATGTTATGTTATGTTGTTAGGTATTATGATATATATGTTAGTAATAAGTGAGTAAAAACAAAACCAGTGCTTCTTAGCGCAAACCAGCACCGCTAGGGGGAAACAGATCAGTTGGGGATATGGTGTTGTATAAGGCCACTATCCGATATTTTGATTTGTTGTTTCAGTGTTTGGTGATGCTGTGGCGGCGGACCTGAGCTGGCCAGCGCGTCAGAGCAGGGGCGTTGAGTATCTGTCTGACTCTACGGTGTTGGGATCTCGAGAGAGAAGTCCAGTATTGTCATGCAGATGCGGTCACAGTCACCAGACCAAGGGTGAGTTGATTATATTTTTTTTTGGTGTAAACCATAAAGGGGGTTGTGGCGACATATCCTGGCTGATCCCTTTAGCAAGTATGAATGTGTCAATGAGATTTTTTATGCTTCGGCATAAAATATCTCATTGAGGGGGTATTGTAGCGGGGCATTTTGGGGCCTATTTTGGGGCAATAACACAATTTATAATTTTTTTATGATAATAAATAACATGTTGAGTGATAGGGACAGAAATTATAAACTTGGGTAAATTTCCTGTTTGGAGCGATCGCAACCGTGGCTACACTGCTGTTGACTTTATCCGATGCAGAATTATTTAATAATATTGTGTGGACAGTTTTAATAACCGACAAACTGTGCAAAAGTAAGTTCAAGGACAAACACAACAGTAAACAAATTATGCAACAAGTTACAAACCAGGTCAGACCATCTGACGTCAGCGCATTATATAACATGAATGCAGGGTGTGTCACGCCAGCAACATTGTGACACACAGACAGAACAAAGACTCAGTCGGAAATTAACATCTCAGCGGACCAGACGCAAAATAAACTGTCGCGTCTGCCCGGCTCGCGCCGGTTTTGGGCGAAGTTATTGTGTGTTCGCCGATGCGCCCGCAACATATAAAAAATGTGAAGGAATCTTCTGTTAAAAAGCGAATAACAGTCTTTAATGAAATAACAGTTTCGGCGTTATATAGTGAAAGCAAGAAGAAGGGTGCGGAATGACGGAAAATACGGGGCAGTTTTTCTGGACTCAAATATCAGCTAAGTAGCCATGTTACCAGTTTAAAAGTTTTAACAAAGTTTTCTTTTCAAAATTAACTACATAATGGAAAAAAAAAAATAAATTTTAATGAAACATAAAATGAGAGCTCTCAGATCATAAATAAGTGTGTGTGTGTGTGGGGGTGCGTGAGTATGTGAGGAAATATATTTAAATGAAGAAGTCTGGTTTGTGTTTGTACAAAAATTATTTAGTTTTATTTCTACTTAATATCTTGATTTTTCTGTTAATTAAAATTTTATATGAGGTTTCAATTTTATTCATGTGAGTTTCTTTTTATGAGAATTATGTAACAGCTGAAGGAGGTAGTTTGATGATGATTTTAAAATGGTGTGAATATCTAATCATTAATAAACCTCAGTAATTCTTGGGAAACAAGTAAAGTTTTCTTTATTTAAACAACCATAATCTGTTTCTCCTGTTCGCTTAAAAGAACCCTGGTGTGTAATAATTTTACGTGTATAGGTGGTAACAACAAGATGGCACCTGACAAAATCAAACAGTAAAAGTAAGTATGCTCACTCATGTTTATTTATTTTATTAATGTCAATAAATCAAAACATATCAATGGCGCCCGAACAGGGACAATTTATATAAATGAATTTATATAAATATAGGCCACATGGAGAGCAGGATGGTTGTTTGAAATAACAGAAAACATTGTTTTTGAGGTACGTAAAATAGACGTATAAATAAGGTTATGTCATGTTCTTGTAGTACGAGTAAGTAGAATGTTTTTTTTATAATTCTTATATGTTACATATAAAACTATTTTATAAAGAAATTTATATCTAGAAGATTTTATAAAAAATGGCAGATAATAGTGAGATCAGCCTCTCTGACAATCAGACTGACTCTGGTATACAAACAGAAGCGGGGTCAATAGACGAGCAAAATGTGGGGATCTCTGTAATTAGTTCGCCGGGAGCGATTTCTACTCCCGTACCAAATAAAATAAATACCAGAGAAAAAGAATTATCATTACACGATTTATTTAAACTCATTAACAATAAATTTGAGGTACAGAATAGTAATTTCGATGTTCAAAAGAATAGTTTGGATGAGTTAAAAAACCAAATCTATAACAAATTAGATGAACAGAAAGACGAGTTGAAATATGAAATTAAAGAAATGAATAAATGTTTTTAAAATAATAATGAAGCAATAGTAAATAGTCTGAATAAATTAGAACAGAGTGTTGAGAAGTTAGGTGACAATGTTTTAAGTATGACAAATAGTAAAAATGACGAAATAGTGGAAGATGTAGTATTGAATAGTGATGATATTAATTACAATTCTGAGAGTATAGTGGGGGTAGAGAATAATGGAGAGACAAATGATGAAAATATAATCAAAAATAGTACTAATGAAATTGCAGAATGTAGTGATAATGAAATGTTAATGAGTGTTTATGAAGTAGAGAGAGAGTGGAAGAATAATATAGTAGATGAGTATGTGGGACAGAGGGCAAATTTTCCCCTTATTGTTTATAATGATGATGATGATTTAATGTTGTTTTTTCAGGGCAAGAGACCCTTATTGTTAAATGAATTAATGTTGTATAATGTTGTACCCTCTGTCTATAATAATTGTGAGAATGTGATGTGGTATTATGAAGAGAGAGATTTGTGTATTGAGAGAGAAATAGAATTATATGAGTTAAAAAGAAATTATGATGAATTGAGAGAAAGAGTGGTAGGGGTGAATATAAACTATATAAAGTACTTACCTGTTGCAAGAGAGATAGAAAATTATTTTAACAATAATTTTATAAATAATAATGACTTACCTGACGTGATAGTAGAAGAATATAAAAATGAGAAGACAATTTACCTGACATTAACAAATAATACTAATGTAGACTGGACAATCCTAACTTATGGTGACAAGATTTATAATGGTATAATGGATAGAGTAAAGTTAATGGGTTATTATGATAAAGATAATGATAACAAATTATGTGTGTATAAAAGTGATATATGTTACAAATATATCAGGTATTTATATGACGATGGAGGCTGAACTAGATATCAGTGAATAGACATTTTTGAATACTGTAAATTTTGGTAATGACCTTGCTGATGTGGACATGTGAAGTGGGAAACAATGGACCAGTTTTCGACGTATACTTTGTAAATATAATGTAGGGAATTCATTTGTGTGTATTATGAAAGGTTAGATAAATAATGTGTATATGTATTAGCAAATGTTGTGATAATAATAATAATATTATTAATATTTTGCATTCTAATTAAATAATAAAATAATTATGAAGACAATAATTAATGATTTGTAAATTTTGATAGTATTGAATATGTTGTGTTTTAATAATCAGTTGGAATAAATAATTTGAGATGTTTAGATATTGTGATTGAGTGTTACGTGTTTGAATTTTATAAGGTATTTAAATTGTTTGATGAGATTCAATTTAATAATAATTAATAAATTAATAAATGTTAAATGGTTTATTTTGTGGAATGACTTAATGGCTAAAAATAAAGATTAATAATAAATTTGGAAATTTTGAAAATCTAATGGCAACATAGGATAAATAATGAAATGATGATAAATAAATAAGTTAATGAAAAAATTTTAAATACTAATGTTTGTAAATTTTTATATAAATTACTTAAAAGGAGAATTGTTTGTTTAATTTTTTTTTTGCTAATAATCCGAGTTAATGTATATTTGTGTATTATGTTATGTAATGTATTATACAAGTGTGTGTGGCTGGGAGGTTATCCAAGGGGATAACGTATTAAAAATTTGCTATATATTAATTAATAATGATGATTTGCTACTCAATAATTTTGTTTGATTTAAAAAATAGATGCACTAAATACTTCTTATATTGTGTTTATTATGTCTTAGTGTGTTGATTGCATTTAGTATGTTAGGAATAAGAATTATAAAAATATGATAATATGTTTTCAATGTGTTTATAGATTTTTAAAATAAAATGAAAAATAGTTGTGATAGGTAAAATTTTCAATGGGTTGCAAAAGATAGAAGTGGGTGATAGTAATTGTTTGAATAAAATGTTTGAGTCAGTTCAAGTTGAATTTTGGGGGACATATAGATCTGTCCAAATTGAAGTCAGAGTTAAAGAAATAGTAGAGATGAAAATAATGCAATGTTGTTTTGAGTTAATGTATGTTATAGAATTTTGAGAAGTATAAGTGGAGACACAGTAGAAATGGAGAATTTATGTAGAGTTTTGAGTGATATATTGTTGTTTATTTTGTTGATGTTATTTTGTTGTAATTGTAGTGAGGTAATGAGATTGAGATTTTTTGGGGATGTCAATTTTGTAGTAGGGGTAGTGTAATGTGGGAGTCCGCAACATAAGGGTTGGGACGGGATTTGGTATAGTTTTAGTGGGAAGTGGTTGCCTAGGTAAAATCCAGGAACCAGAGAACGGGAATTGAGCTTTTTGGGGGGGGGGGAAATACGTATCCTATGTACAAAGGGTTAGAGAGTATTTTTTTTTATATAAGAGTAGAAGGTGGCGAATTGAGTTAAAGTAGTAAGTAGTTAGAGGTAGAGAAGGGTTAGTAGAATTTTTGATAGTGGGGTGTCATACTAGTTAAAGATTTTGTAAGGGAGCGTTAGAGTAATAACAGGGGTAAGATTATGAGTAAATGCCAAGTTGATAAAGTGAATTATAATGAGTAACGTAGAATCAACCAAATTAATGAAAGGGAATAATAAGTGAAATGATGTGTAACACAAAGTTGAAAAAAAAAAAAAAAAAAAATTTGAGAAACTACTTAATAAAAGTTAAATGGAGATCTATGTATTTTATTATTATTATTATTAAAAGGTAATTTTATGATTTTATATGCCAATTTAATGATGTGAAGTGTGTAACATTTTAAATGTAAGTTGTTTTATTTTAAGATGAATTATTAATGTACTATATTTTCCTATGTTATGTTATGTTGTTAGGTATTATGATATATATGTTAGTAATAAGTGAGTAAAAACAAAACCAGTGCTTCTTAGCGCAAACCAGCACCGCTAGGGGGAAACAGATCAGTTGGGGATATGGTGTTGTATAAGGCCACTATCCGATATTTTGATTTGTTGTTTCAGTGTTTGGTGATGCTGTGGCGGCGGACCTGAGCTGGCCAGCGCGTCAGAGCAGGGGCGTTGAGTATCTGTCTGACTCTACGGTGTTGGGATCTCGAGAGAGAAGTCCAGTATTGTCATGCAGATGCGGTCACAGTCACCAGACCAAGGGTGAGTTGATTATATTTTTTTTTGGTGTAAACCATAAAGGGGGTTGTGGCGACATATCCTGGCTGATCCCTTTAGCAAGTATGAATGTGTCAATGAGATTTTTTATGCTTCGGCATAAAATATCTCATTGAGGGGGTATTGTAGCGGGGCATTTTGGGGCCTATTTTGGGGCAATAACACAATTTATAATTTTTTTTATGATAATAAATAACATGTTGAGTGATAGGGACAGAAATTATAAACTTGGGTAAATTTCCTGTTTGGAGCGATCGCAACCGTGGCTACACTGCTGTTGACTTTATCCGATGCAGAATTATTTAATAATATTGTGTGGACAGTTTTAATAACCGACAAACTGTGCAAAAGTAAGTTCAAGGACAAACACAACAGTAAACAAATTATGCAACAAGTTACAAACCAGGTCAGACCATCTGACGTCAGCGCATTATATAACATGAATGCAGGGTGTGTCACGCCAGCAACATTGTGACACACAGACAGAACAAAGACTCAGTCGGAAATTAACATCTCAGCGGACCAGACGCAAAATAAACTGTCGCGTCTGCCCGGCTCGCGCCGGTTTTGGGCGAAGTTATTGTTTGTTCGCCGATGCGCCCGCAACATATAAAAAATGTGAAGGAATCTTCTGTTAAAAAGCGAATAACAGTCTTTAATGAAATAACAGTTTCGGCGTTATATAGTGAAAGCAAGAAGAAGGGTGCGGAATGACGGAAAATACGGGGCAGTTTTTCTGGACTCAAATATCAGCTAAGTAGCCATGTTGCCAGTTTAAAAGTTTTAACAAAGTTTTCTTTTCAAAATTAACTACATAATGGAAAAAAAATAAATAAATTTTAATGAAACATAAAATGAGAGCTCTCAGATCATAAATAAGTGTGTGTGTGTGTGGGGGTGCGTGAGTATGTGAGGAAATATATTTAAATGAAGAAGTCTGGTTTGTGTTTGTACAAAAATTATTTAGTTTTATTTCTACTTAATATCTTGATTTTTCTGTTAATTAAAATTTTATATGAGGTTTCAATTTTATTCATGTGAGTTTCTTTTTATGAGAATTATGTAACAGCTGAAGGAGGTAGTTTGATGATGATTTTAAAATGGTGTGAATATCTAATCATTAATAAACCTCAGTAATTCTTGGGAAACAAGTAAAGTTTTCTTTATTTAAACAACCATAATCTGTTTCTCCTGTTCGCTTAAAAGAACCCTGGTGTGTAATAATTTTACGTGTATAGGTGGTAACAACAAGATGGCACCTGACAAAATCAAACCGTAAAAGTAAGTATGCTCACTCATGTTTATTTATTTTATTAATGTCAATAAATCAAAACATATCAATGGCGCCCGAACAGGGACAATTTATATAAATGAATTTATATAAATATAGGCCACATGGAGAGCAGGATGGTTGTTTGAAATAACAGAAAACATTGTTTTTGAGGTACGTAAAATAGACGTATAAATAAGGTTATGTCATGTTCTTGTAGTACGAGTAAGTAGAATGTTTTTTTTTATAATTCTTATATGTTACATATAAAACTATTTTATAAAGAAATTTATATCTAGAAGATTTTATAAAAAATGGCAGATAATAGTGAGATCAGCCTCTCTGACAATCAGACTGACTCTGGTATACAAACAGAAGCGGGGTCAATAGACGAGCAAAATGTGGGGATCTCTGTAATTAGTTCGCCGGGAGCGATTTCTACTCCCGTACCAAATAAAATAAATACCAGAGAAAAAGAATTATCATTACACGATTTATTTAAACTCATTAACAATAAATTTGAGGTACAGAATAGTAATTTCGATGTTCAAAAGAATAGTTTGGATGAGTTAAAAAACCAAATCTATAACAAATTAGATGAACAGAAAGACGAGTTGAAATATGAAATTAAAGAAATGAATAAATGTTTTAAAAATAATAATGAAGCAATAGTAAATAGTCTGAATAAATTAGAACAGAGTGTTGAGAAGTTAGGTGACAATGTTTTAAGTATGACAAATAGTAAAAATGACGAAATAGTGGAAGATGTAGTATTGAATAGTGATGATATTAATTACAATTCTGAGAGTATAGTGGGGGTAGAGAATAATGGAGAGACAAATGATGAAAATATAATCAAAAATAGTACTAATGAAATTGCAGAATGTAGTGATAATGAAATGTTAATGAGTGTTTATGAAGTAGAGAGAGAGTGGAAGAATAATATAGTAGATGAGTATGTGGGACAGAGGGCAAATTTTCCCCTTATTGTTTATAATGATGATGATGATTTAATGTTGTTTTTTCAGGGCAAGAGACCCTTATTGTTAAATGAATTAATGTTGTATAATGTTGTACCCTCTGTCTATAATAATTGTGAGAATGTGATGTGGTATTATGAAGAGAGAGATTTGTGTATTGAGAGAGAAATAGAATTATATGAGTTAAAAAGAAATTATGATGAATTGAGAGAAAGAGTGGTAGGGGTGAATATAAACTATATAAAGTACTTACCTGTTGCAAGAGAGATAGAAAATTATTTTAACAATAATTTTATAAATAATAATGACTTACCTGACGTGATAGTAGAAGAATATAAAAATGAGAAGACAATTTACCTGACATTAACAAATAATACTAATGTAGACTGGACAATCCTAACTTATGGTGACAAGATTTATAATGGTATAATGGATAGAGTAAAGTTAATGGGTTATTATGATAAAGATAATGATAACAAATTATGTGTGTATAAAAGTGATATATGTTACAAATATATCAGGTATTTATATGACGATGGAGGCTGAACTAGATATCAGTGAATAGACATTTTTGAATACTGTAAATTTTGGTAATGACCTTGCTGATGTGGACATGTGAAGTGGGAAACAATGGACCAGTTTTCGACGTATACTTTGTAAATATAATGTAGGGAATTCATTTGTGTGTATTATGAAAGGTTAGATAAATAATGTGTATATGTATTAGCAAATGTTGTGATAATAATAATAATATTATTAATATTTTGCATTCTAATTAAATAATAAAATAATTATGAAGACAATAATTAATGATTTGTAAATTTTGATAGTATTGAATATGTTGTGTTTTAATAATCAGTTGGAATAAATAATTTGAGATGTTTAGATATTGTGATTGAGTGTTACGTGTTTGAATTTTATAAGGTATTTAAATTGTTTGATGAGATTCAATTTAATAATAATTAATAAATTAATAAATGTTAAATGGTTTATTTTGTGGAATGACTTAATGGCTAAAAATAAAGATTAATAATAAATTTGGAAATTTTGAAAATCTAATGGCAACATAGGATAAATAATGAAATGATGATAAATAAATAAGTTAATGAAAAAATTTTAAATACTAATGTTTGTAAATTTTTATATAAATTACTTAAAAGGAGAATTGTTTGTTTAATTTTTTTTTGCTAATAATCCGAGTTAATGTATATTTGTGTATTATGTTATGTAATGTATTATACAAGTGTGTGTGGCTGGGAGGTTATCCAAGGGGATAACGTATTAAAAATTTGCTATATTTTAATTAATAATGATGATTTGCTACTCAATAATTTTGTTTGATTTAAAAAATAGATGCACTAAATACTTCTTATATTGTGTTTATTATGTCTTAGTGTGTTGATTGCATTTAGTATGTTAGGAATAAGAATTATAAAAATATGATAATATGTTTTCAATGTGTTTATAGATTTTTAAAATAAAATGAAAAATAGTTGTGATAGGTAAAATTTTCAATGGGTTGCAAAAGATAGAAGTGGGTGATAGTAATTGTTTGAATAAAATGTTTGAGTCAGTTCAAGTTGAATTTTGGGGGACATATAGATCTGTCCAAATTGAAGTCAGAGTTAAAGAAATAGTAGAGATGAAAATAATGCAATGTTGTTTTGAGTTAATGTATGTTATAGAATTTTGAGAAGTATAAGTGGAGACACAGTAGAAATGGAGAATTTATGTAGAGTTTTGAGTGATATATTGTTGTTTATTTTGTTGATGTTATTTTGTTGTAATTGTAGTGAGATAATGAGATTGAGATTTTTTGGGGATGTCAATTTTGTAGTAGGGGTAGTGTAATGTGGGAGTCCGCAACTTAAGGGTTGGGACGGGATTTGGTATAGTTTTAGTGGGAAGGGGTTGCCTTAGGTAAAATCCAGGAAGCAGAGAACGGGAATTGAGTTTTTGGGGGGGGGAAACACGTATCCTATGTACAAAGGCTTAGAGAGTATTTTTTTTTATATAAGAGTAGAAGGTGGCGAATTGAGTTAAATTAGTAAGTAGTTAGAGGTAGAGAAGGGTTAGTAGAATTTTTGATAGTGGGGTGTCATACTAGTTAAAGATTTTGTAAGGGAGCGTTAGAGTAATAACAGGGGTAAGATTATGAGTAAATGCCAAGTTGATAAAGTGAATTATAATGAGTAACGTAGAATCACCCAAATTAATGAAAGGGAATAATAAGTGAAATGATGTGTAACACAAAGTTGCAAAAAAAAAAAAAAAATTTGAGAAACTACCTAATAAAAGTTAAATGGAGATCTATGTATTTTATTATTATTATTATTAAAAGGTAATTTTATGATTTTATATGCCAATTTAATGATGTGAAGTGTGTAACATTTTAAATGTAAGTTGTTTTATTTTAAGATGAATTATTAATGTACTATATTTTCCTAAGTTATGTTATGTTGTTAGGTATTATGATATATATGTTAGTAATAAGTGAGTAGAAACAAAACCAGTGCTTCTTAGCGCAAACCAGCACCGCTAGGGGGAAACAGATCACTTGGGGATATGGTGTTGTATAAGGCCACTATCCGATATTTTGATTTGTTGTTTCAGTGTTTGGTGATGCTGTGGCGGCGGACCTGAGCTGGCCAGCGCGTCAGAGCAGGGGCGTTGAGTATCTGTCTGACTCTACGGTGTTGGGATCTCGAGAGAGAAGTCCAGTATTGTCATGCAGATGCGGTCACAGTCACCAGACCAAGGGTGAGTTGATTATATTTTTTTTTGGTGTAAACCATAAAGGGGGTTGTGGCGACATATCCTGGCTGATCCCTTTAGCAAGTATGAATGTGTCAATGAGATTTTTTATGCTTCGGCATAAAATATCTCATTGAGGGGGTATTGTAGCGGGGCATTTTGGGGCCTATTTTGGGGCAATAACACAATTTATAATTTTTTTTATGATAATAAATAACATGTTGAGTGATAGTGACAGAAATTATAAACTTGGGTAAATTTCCTGTTTGGAGCGATCGCAACCGTGGCTACACTGCTGTTGACTTTATCCGATGCAGAATTATTTAATAATATTGTGTGGACAGTTTTAATAACCGACAAACTGTGCAAAAGTAAGTTCAAGGACAAACACAACAGTAAACAAATTATGCAACAAGTTACAAACCAGGTCAGACCATCTGACGTCAGCGCATTATATAACATGAATGCAGGGTGTGTCATGCCAGCAACATTGTGACACACAGACAGAACAAAGACTCAGTCGGAAATTAACATCTCAGCGGACCAGACGCAAAATAAACTGTCGCGTCTGCCCGGCTCACGCCGGTTTTGGGCGAAGTTATTGTGTGTTCGCCAATGCGCCCGCAACATATAAAAAATGTGAAGGAATCTTCTGTTAAAAAGTGAATAACAGTCTTTAATGAAATAACAGTTTCGGCGTTATATAGTGAAAGCAAGAAGAAGGGTGCGGAATGACAGAAAATACGGGGCAGTTTTTCTGGACTCAAATATCAGCTAAGTAGCCATGTTGCCAGTTTAAAAGTTTTAACAAAGTTTTCTTTTCAAAATTAACTACATAATGGAAAAAAAATAAATAAATTTTAATGAAACATAAAATGAGAGCTCTCAGATCATAAATAAGTGTGTGTGTGTGTGTGGGGGTGCGTGAGTATGTGAGGAAATATATTTAAATGAAGAAGTCTGGTTTGTGTTTGTACAAAAATTATTTAGTTTTATTTCTACTTAATATCTTGATTTTTCTGTTAATTAAAATTTTATATGAGGTTTCAATTTTATTCATGTGAGTTTCTTTTTATGAGAATTATGTAACAGCTGAAGGAGGTAGTTTGATGATGATTTTAAAATGGTGTGAATATCTAATCATTAATAAACCTCAGTAATTCTTGGGAAACAAGTAAAGTTTTCTTTATTTAAACAACCATAATCTGTTTCTCCTGTTCGCTTAAAAGAACCCTGGTGTGTAATAATTTTACGTGTATAGGTGGTAACAACAAGATGGCACCTGACAAAATCAAACCGTAAAAGTAAGTATGCTCACTCATGTTTATTTATTTTATTAATGTCAATAAATCAAAACATATCAATTCCACAATAACAAACTTAAATTAAAAGTTTTTAATTCAACAATTCACAAAATGTCTTCAGTATTTGAAACTAAAAGCAACCATGTTTTCAGAGATTTCATAAATTCACCTCGAGTATCCCGAAGACTGACATATCACATTAACAAATTAATAGCATGGTACACTATTACTATAAAACTGCTGATCAGCAGTTAATTTTTGACCGCAGAACAACATTACAGCTCTTTCGTAGACCAAGCCTTTTTCTTCAAATTTATATTTATTATTACTTCTAATATAAAACAGCCTATGAACTTTAAAAACATATGGATACCTTAAAGAAAGAATTCCAGACTTTTGAAAAAAAAAAGTGGCTAAGAGTGTTCAATCTTACGTACATCAGATATAATTCTAATAATTGCCCTTTTGTGATATACAAGCTGGCTTAACAATACAATATATGTTCCTATCCAACAACTAAGTCTGTAATTTATTTTAGATCTAACCAAAGCATAATAGTCTGTGATCACAGAGGCGTATTTACGGGGGGAGGATGAACGATACCGGACACACCCACCCAGATGGTCAAAAACGTTGACGAGTTTTGTTAAACTCTTATTTTTATGGTCCATTATTTTAATTTTTAAGCTGTGTATGCTAATTTAGTAGTAGCTCTTGATTCAATGTAGAAACAGGCTTATTACACAGCATTAGCGTATGTGTTTGAAAAATTAAATACAGGAAAATCAACTCTGTCAATAAGTGTCTTTTAACAGTATTTTTATATATTAATGGGACTGATTTCAGGATGTTATCATGCATTTTTTACCCACTTATAAACATAGTAATATTGATTAGTCTTAACTTGTTTTTTCTTTTTTTTTAATAAGAAAGTCATCCGACCACAAAGCCTCCCCTCAAACCAAATTCTAGATACACCACTAAGTGATTAGCAAGTTTTCATTACAAAAACTTAAGAAATAGAATTTTCATAAGAATGTATCTTACAATTATTTATTCAGGTTACAAATATTACCTTTCCATGAGAGATTACTGTCTATTATGAAGCCAAGATATTTCATTTGTTTAGTTTGTTCAATCACCAAGCAGGTACACATGCTTGACATGTCTGACATGATGATCCATAACAAACAATATGAAAATTCAACAATATTTTCTCTTAAAAAGAAAATCTATTTTTTTCACTTAAAACCATCCACTAATTCTCTTTTGATTCAAGACTTGCACTATTGTAAAGCACATTTCAAACAGTTGATAAAGAGAATAAAATCAAAAGTGGGGAAGGAAAGAGGAAGTAAAATGAGGTAAGTGAGAAAATGAACGATAAGGAACATGAGAACATGAGAGAAACGAAGTGAATCATTAAAAAATGACATAATATTTGACCACCTAGCACAGTCTGGATCAGGGTTGGATTGTGTTTGTCATTTGGCCCTATGTGTTTATCCTATGACAGTGTTGCCATATCTATGGAATCCACAATACTTGCAAACTAAATGAAAAAAAGGTGTGCTGAATTTATACAGACGAGAGTAGAACTACATGGTGGACAAACCATGAACTACATATTGAATATCAATTTTTAAAAATCTGTCAATTTGGTACCCGAAGATAAAAATTCATGGTGCCAAAATAATGAGGTGATATTAAAAAAAAAATTAAGATCTTTCATTAGCAATATGACTGTAGAGGATGTTTGAGGAACTTATAAACTTTTATTACACAGAACACATTTTCTATAAGGGATTACATTTTGGCATACGATATACAGACATCAAAATGTAACAGACGCCACAATGTAGGTAAAATTTATTAAGACAGATGCACAAGTGTTAGTAAAACATATAAGAGGCATAATATGTTGTCATTGTATCTTCTTATAGAAGGAAATATTATAAATTCATATTTTTAAATTCTAATATTTAATAATTTTTAAAGTAATAATTAATAAATTGATTATTTATTTTGTATAGTATCCTACTAAGTCTGGGCTGCAGGTATGAAAAGACAAATGGCCACAAATTTTAAACGGAGAGAAGTAACACTGTGGCAGAAAAGTTAAAAGCTCTTAAGTTGACTGTACTGCTGACAGAAGGCCAGTATTTTACCTACAAGAGACTTTTGTAAACCAATGTCACTCATTGAAATCAATGTGACGAGACTGTAAGACTATTCAAAAATTGTGAACTGAAGGTACTGTAGGAAAAAGTAGCTAGGTATCTGTCTTCTAGCCAATCACATAGGTTCAGCAAAAGCAGGTTTTATATCTGAGAATAAGTGAATAAGTTTGGTTTACAAAAACAAAACAAAAAACTCCAATTATCATGAGGAAGTGACAACAGCAGTGACGTTTAAGGGCTACATTTATACTCATTCACCAATATGATAACTGCCTAAATATGTCTGGAATTTATATTGAAAAGTAGCTAAAAGGCAAGCTTTAAGTTGAATATAATAGAAAACCTCTACGAGTACTAGTGTTTTCTTTTTTTAATCCGAACAGAAGTTGCTTTACAAATATCCCTTGTAACAAACACACAAAATATGAACAACAAAACTCAATAAAAATCAATATTAGTAAAAATACAATAACACATCTGAGACATTTTGAAATGGTCTCTGAGTAGTACCACATACTTATTACCATAAACACAACTGCATAAATATTCTGTATTAAACAGTACACGGTAGTAAACATCAGTCTTGGCATTGCCCATTATACATGATACTTGTAGTACCAAGTGAGAATTATTTAAAATGATAAAGCCATTTCATCAATTTCATAAAGAGATGATGGTTATCTCACAAAATATGAAAAACAGATACACCGCAGATTTGTGGCAAACATTAATTTTTCAAATTTTAAAATGTGTCTCAGACATCCAATGATATGAATCCTGTTAATGTCAATAATATGGAAGCAGTTTCTCTTGAATATCTCAACACCTAATAAGTGATAAATTAAATGAACAAAAAAAAGACTTTATATTAGCATACACCCACTTCAACACTTTGATGACTATAGATCATTTCAGGCTTGCACAAAAGTACTGAAAACGCAGTATTTTCAGTAACCTGACTGGAGCCTTCGAAAATGGTTACTTAGTTTCTGGGCACTATAAACCTATCATCCGCCTGCATTTCTTCATGCCCTTTTCAACAATGTATTTTAAAACTCAGTGATAATCAATTCAACTGTTCTCCACTCTATGCCCAGCTCTCAGGCACTTCAGAAGTATATGAGATACACTCTTATATCTTACTAATAAGGGTGTCAACTTGCTTCCTTTACTCTTGTGATCAGCTCAAAATTTTAGTCATCCAGGTGGTTTGACACAGATCGCTTTTCCAAGAAGTCCCCAGAAATGCTTTTGACCTGTTACTCATGTTCTATTCTTTCATACTGCAGCAATAACAGCAATCTTCAGTGCATGGTCTTCAAGGTACCTTTCAGCTTTACCAGGTAGATGCCTCTGTCTATGCTTTATTATCTTAACAGTAGTGAACTCGTACACATTCCAGCAAACTTGCTAACTTGCCTACTTAATTTTTGGAGCCACTTGTCAAAAATATTGTCAGTTTGTAGTATGGTCACATATAACGACCTATACAGTAATCTGATAATGTTGGTTTGTGACCAATAAAATCCACCAGAAACAAAAGGACAATTACAGTGACGTTAGGCATGATGCAAAAACTGCAAAGAGGACAAATCTTTAAATCTGTGTAATTAACTATTATCAGTAAGTGTCAAACATTAAAACAGCATAATGCTGTATAGTGCACAACAAAAGGTAAACTTCTATGGTAAGGTAAACATTAATTTAGAATATATCAAAACTGGTAATTACATAGTGGAACTAAAGTGATGCCATACAATATCATTTAGGATTTAGTCCAAAAATCTACTTGTGGTGACATGTGTTAACGAAGTTACTGTTTTTATACTGGTCAATTGCCCCATCTAAAAAGTAAATTGGGACTGTTACTGTGGGCAGTTTTTTCCAAATATTTAAGTACATCCTGTTGAGATGAATGTGCAGTAGATATATTCTAAATGATTGTGTATGGTACAAAAACTGTGGCTGTTGGTTTTCCATTTTCTATGAATATATATTGAAAACTTAAGTTACTACTTGAAGTTTACCTTTCAGAACATCTAAAAATCTTTGTCCCCAAAGTAATCTGCTCCCAAAGTAATCTTTATTTGAAATTAATATTGCAGTTTACTGTACTTGCATAAAGCACTGTTATATCTTAAAAACTTTATCTTTATTAAATGTCTCAGTTAGACATATGATCAAACAACCAGTAAAATATTTTCTGGACTACTTAATATAGTCTGATTCTAGAAACTACTTACGTCTTGCTGACTCAGGTACACAGTCGGGTAGTAAAACACTTCTGTATTGAAAATTATTTATTGCTCGTCCACCTGTAGAATAATAAATTTTGATTATGTCCTTATCTTACGGCTGTTGTGACAAATTCTTTAACATAATATATTTTTGTCACTTTAGCAGAACTTATGTTTAAAAGTCATTTGAGTATCTACAAATTAAATTAAAATTAACTTTTCCAGTGTCTAGGAGAACAGTATGTTTCACTCGAATCACAGCAATGACTTGGCTGTAACATTCTGTATAACTGTTTTCTTCCCACGTATGGAAACAAGCTACCAATTAGAATTAGGTATGCCTATCTTAGGTAATCTAAACATATGCAAAAGGAAAACTTTAGTTACATACAAAATTAAAACAAAACAAATTTGAGATTGGTTCATACTGCATTTTACACTGTCATGTTGTTTTTAAAACAGTATTTAGAAAGTAGGTACACACTTTATTTAGTGATCATTCCATGCAAATTTGTCTAAAGACAGCTGCTAAACACATTTCTGTTTTAGAAGTAACCATATTTCTATTTCTATTTTACAAGATAATTATAAAATTAGCTATTAATAGTTATGCTGGAACAGAATGACAGAAATAATCAACAGGAAAAAAACATCTTGAGGTAAAGTTATAATAAATATTAAATATTATACATCAGGATGGCTGAGGATGGGAAAACAAAGTGTTCTGAAAAATGTTCCAATAAGAAAAAACATCTTGATGTAAAATTATTAAATATATTATATACATCAAGAAATAGATTGTAGCAAAACGTTTTTGAATACATATGTAGTAGTAGGTTTTTCGCCATATCCATGTGTGTGATGTTTATAATGCCGACGTTTCTTTCTGTAATCCCGGAACATTTTCAAGGCGTACTGATGTTCGATTTAACTGCGGCGTGAGTTTTATATCTTTCTTCCCTTGTGATGTTTGCATGGGAGGGTTAGAGCATGGGGGTGAGAGTGTTGTGGCCATATGTTGCTTGTTAATTTGTAACCTGTCAGTTAGGAATTTCCATGTGGTCGTTAGTTTTGTACATTCATTTCTGTCGATCCAGTAGATTTCCTCATCCAGTAGATTTCGATGCCTTCTCTATACTCTCTGATTTTCTTATAGTTACTTCTTGCAAATATTTTTGTGTTTTTGAAATCAAAAGTGTGTCCTGTTTTTTTGGCGTGTTTAGTTAAGGATGTGTTGTCTTCTTGTTTTGCTACTGCCAATTCGTGTTCGTGGACGCGTTGACGGATATTTCTCCCAGGGTATAAGATCGGATTCAATTTTTGCATGGTATTTGATATACACCTTGTCCCTCTAAGTGTATGTAGTCCTTCGGATTTTGTAGAAAGGCGTTAATTTTTTGTGCATGTTGAATGTTGTCCTGATGTGATATTTCTTGAGTATTCTCCTAATTTTATGTCCGTTGTGACCTTTATATATGGTAATGTTAAGTTGCTGATGTATTCATGTGTTTCTTTCTCCGGTTGCATCTTTTTTGTCTTCTTTTGTTGGATGGTGTTATTTAAATCAGATGGGGTGTATCCACTGGACAACAGCGTTTCCTTCAAAGTTTTCAGCTCCTGTTTCCTGTGTTCCTCATCCGATAGGTGTAGGGGTCTATGTGTAAATGTCTTCACTACAGTCTTTAACTGCACTGGGACAACCATGGCAGCCAAAGTATCTACGTAGAAACAACAACTACCGTAGATCAACCACAAGCAGAAACCTGAGTCTTCAAGACTGCACATCCATTCGAGTGAGCAGTTGGAACCAGAGGCCATGACCAGGAACGAGAGAATCCAGTGAACCAGAGTACGAGAGACTACAAGGGTCCTAGAATACCCGACTCCAGGACTTCCAGGACTGAAGCGGATCATCCGTATCCAGGACCTAAGAGGACAGCTTCAGAAGTACCACACAAATAACAAGGTGACAAATAACCATGCACTTATTAGAAACCGAGATCGAATCAAAAAGACTTTAAATATTAAAGAGAAAAAGAATAAACAATTCGATTCTAAGATGAGTCAAGTAACTGTATAGTTGTAGATACGTTTTTGTTTGTACATTAAGTACAGTAATATGAAAGACTGTGTATTGATAAGCATTAGCAGTAACAGTAATTTAAAATATAATTGTTAGTAGTAAATAACGACCTTCTCAGAGGAATTAATAGAAAGCAATGCATATGCAGTAACAAAGAGAAATAATTAATATAAAAAAAAGAGTTAGATTATTAAAAGAGTAGATAATCAGGAAGATAATTGTGCTAGCTGAGAGCAGTATAGAAAATTCATAACAATGTATAAGCAATAAGATTTTATAGTATGTTTTTGCGTCAAATAAGACTACGAATTATACGTAGTAGGTACGTAAAAATACGAATCATTTGGAATCGTAAAATAAATAAGAAATTAACGTGTAATATGAGATTGGAAATTACCAGTAATAAATATGTCAAAATAATAATGCGTTTCTAAACCGCAAAACAAATAAAAAAGTGTTAATAAAAATTGAAATGAGTTATAAACAAATCAAATAAGTATTATTATTATTATGATAACAAACTTAATTCTTGCACACACATGAATTTAATGTTATGTAATGTACATAAAGATTTAACACACATCAATAAATAAACGCATTAAAATCGTTGTGATGTTGTAAATGGCTTCCAAAAATGTGGGGGTAACACATTAAATTCGTAGTGTTGTAAATGGCGCCCAACATGGGGCAAACACATTAAATTTGTAGTGTTGTAAATGTCGCCCAAGAACGTGGGGCGCGACCATAATCATTTAACGATTTAAAGAATTTTTTTTTTTAATAAAATGAATGCTCTAAAGAAAGGTATGTTTAAGAAAAACAAATATATTGTATGAAATAACTAGTATTGTAGTAAATGTTATTTCAAATTGTTGTGTATTATAAGAACACAACTGGCGCTCAACAGGTAATAAATTGTAAATGAAGTGTAATCGTAATAGTAATATAATAATAAGAATTAATAATCATAATAAATAAAGCGTAGCATAACCGGGTATCATCAATAATAATTCTTTTAAATTATAATATTATAATGAATAAATAAAAAATATTCAACATGGCAGAATCAAAAGACTATATGGAAGCAGTTCAGAATATGTCGCATGCCTGGATGGACGAAGTAAGTATAAAACAAAAAGAAGATCATAGAAAACAAATAGAAGAGTTAAAAGAATTTATGACAAAACAAACAGAAGAATTATAGAAAATATAAACAATAAAGAGGCGAATTAAAACAAGATACTGTAAAAATAACAGAAAATCTAAATGAAGTAAAATGTGAGTTAAAACAAGAGAATGTACAACTAAAAGAAGAATTAAATCAAAATATAAATAAACAAACAGAAGATTTAAATAATAGACTAGGCAAATTGAAACAAGAGATCTCAGATAGTACTATGCAGTTAACTGATAAAATTAGCAACAGAAATACGTGCATAAATGAATTAGACAATAAGTTTAGGAAAGCCCTGCATGAACACTCTGTTAGATTTGAAAATAAGCATAAAGAGTTACGTATAGAATAGAAAAAAGATTTACAAGATATTCATAAACAAATAAATGACGGGGTGAATGAACAAATGAAGATGATAAAGCATGAACAGGATAGTAAAATACAGCATGTTCATGATCAGCTTCAAGAGACTACTAGTAAAACAAAGGAAATAGAATCACGCACGATTGTAATTAAGAACAAGATAGAATAAACATCCAAGACTGCGAAAGATTGTTCTGGAGAGATGTCCAATATGAAGGATCACATGAAGAGTGAAATGGATCAACTTCGTGAAGAATTACGTAAACGTCCAACACCAATGATGATGTATCCAGCACCAGTCTAAGATAGAGTTAAACTAACTTTTGCAGGTAAATGAGAGAACAGTATGGAGTGTTTGGTCAACTGCTAAAAGGAAATGGAAAAGATTGGTAGTGCCATTAATGATAACGAAAAATAGCCTTTGTTACTTGACATTTTAAAGAGCCAGCACCACAATGGTATACTATAATACATGATAATGTCACAAATTATCAACAATTCCGAGACTCATTCGAAAATAGATATTGGAATATCCATACACAACACCAAATACGTGATCAACTAGAATATGGTAGATATAATATTCACGGTCATCAAAGTATGGAACAATATACAATAGCATAAATTGAACGAATGAAACATCTTAAACCTAAGTTTTCAGAATATGAGATAATATCTAAACTGTCTTACCATTTTCAGAAAAATATCCAACTAGCTGTATACACACAGGGTATTAAAACAATAGAAGAATTTTTACGTACGTATACGTACGAATTTTTAATACGTATAACTCAATCTGAGAATAACACTTGCGGAGAAAACACTCAGCACAATTATCAACCACAAGGTAATTATAACTGAAATTACAACCGTGATGAGTATAAACCCACAACATCGCACATAATAAATAGATCACCAGTACAGCACATGGTAAAAAAACCAACTATGAACTACGCGCACCAGCCAACGACGCAACAAGTGGAAGGTGGTGAACAGATGGAACGACGCAAGAAGCAGAACAACAGGAGAGGTAAGGGAGGTTACATTTGGCCCAGCTCAAACAAACAATTTCCTAAGCCGTATGAAAGAGGGGTGAATGAGGTAAAAATGCACAATATGTCAAAGAAGGAAGGCTCACAGGAAGCGGCGAACACACCCTCAACTTCTAAACAATTACTTAGGAAACACAAAAGGCAGTATACAGTAAACAACATATATCCTGGTGACATACGCGATGAATTGCTTAGTACAGACCAGGATATAAGCCAAGCGGAGCGTGCTCACACAAAGTGCCCCATTGTGGATGTTTATATTAATAACTGTCTAATTAAAATGTTAGTGGACATGGGTAGTCAGCTGTCAGTTCTAAACACTACTTGTGTTCAAGAAAATAAAAATTATTTTAAGGGTACACCAATGTTACCTGTAAATAATATGAATATTACAACTGCTACAAATAAATGAGAAAAAGTTAAACAACAAGCGTATAACCATGACGTATGAAAAATTAGTTGTAGAATGTCAAATGATTATTATGAATAAGTTTATATATGATGGTATTATAGGAATTGATTTATTGAGTGTACTAGATGCTAAGATTGATATCAGTAAGAATAAGATAATATGTAATTATAAGGGTGTTCAACATAACATAAATATGAATGAAGAAGGTACAGTATAAGGTAAGTGAGCCACCTATTGTCGTAACTAAACTGAAGGTTCAATATGCACCAACTCGATGTACAAGTCAGACCACCAACAATATCTCTAGACAGGAAGAGAAGTGGCTTCACGAGATAATAAATGAGTATGAAGAGATATTCAGTGAAACACCGATGCAGGCGACAGTATACGAACTCACCATCACTGTAACAGACCCAACAAACTTCATCAGGAGGACATACCCGATTCCAATGCACTACAAGGAAGAAGTATAAACGGAAATATGTCACATGATGGATAATAACGTAATAGAACAGTCCAACAGCAACTTCTTAAATCCTCTAGTTGTAGTAAAGAAGAAAAGCAGGGATATTTGTCTATGCCTGGACATGTGGGAGCTGAACAGTATTATAATGAAGGAGTATGACTGCACGCCTAATGCGGACGAGCTGTTTACAAAATGTGAAGGAGCACGCTATTTGACGAAACTCAATCTACGTTCAAATTTTTGGCAGATTCCAATCCGAGAAGAGGACAGAAAATTTACTGCATTCCTGTACAAGAATAAGTGTTACCAACATAAGGTAGTACCGTTTGGATTAAGCACGAGTTTGGCAGTGATAGTAAAGTGTTTAGCAAGAACCTAAGGACCAGAAGTAGAACCTTATACGATGATCTTTGTAGATGATATTTTAGTAGTATCCAAGACATTTGATGAACACAAAAAATCTATGCACAATATTCCATAAATTTAGGCTAGCAAACATGTCCCTTAACCTAGACAAATGTGAATTCATAAAAACCTCCATCCAATTCCTAGGACACATCATTTCATCCTCAGGTATACAACCAGATCCTACCAAGATAACCAGTATAACCAGTTTTCCTATACCAAGAAATCTTAAAGGTTTACATGCATTTTTGGGGTTAACTGGATACTACAGGAGGTTTACACCATTGTATGCTGAGAGAACTCAACCTTTGTTAGAATTAACAAAGAAAGGACAAAAATGGAAGTGGGAGGAGAAGCATCAAGAAGCCTCCAACCAAGTAAAGACGTTATTCGTAGAGAACATCATGTTACATCATCCTCAAAGAGAAGGAAAATTCGTTATTTATTCGGATGCTAGTGATTATGCCATAGGAAGTGTGCTATACCAGAAGGACTCTGAAGAAAACCTAAGGGTCATCGCCTATGCGAGCAGAGTTTTCAAAGGAGCAGAGCGGCACTACTCAACATCAGAGAAAGAGATACTAGCAATTGTATACGCTCTTAAACAGTTCCGATATTATATTTATGGGACTCATTTTGAGATACATACAGACCATAAAGCATTATCATTTCTACTTAAATGTAAAGTCACAAATTCTCGTTTACTAAGGTGGATTTTAGCCATTGGGGAATACTCATCCACCATCAAATACTGCAAGGGAAAGGATAATAGCGTTGCAGATATTTTAAGTCGTTATGTTCCAGAAGAATGTGAAGAGATCTACAATAAAGCAGATAATGAAATACGTCTATTACCTGTTCAATTTAAGGCTAGCAATGAATTAAAAGAAATGCTACAAAGTTTAGCAAGTGAACAGAATAAAGATGTTACTTTAAGCTATCTAAAGAATCAATCTCAACTACCAGCTCAGTATAAGATACATAACAACATTCTTTTCAAATTAATAAAACATGATTGGAAAGTTGTGTTGTCTAATGAAATGTTATATAAGCTAATCAAACCAACTCATGAGAGCTTAGCTCATGCATCGGCGTTAAAATGTTATTTATCCCTTAAAGAAGATTTTACAATTAATAACACGTGGAGGAAGATAAAAAATGAATTGTTATGATTGCCAGACTACTAAGCAACCTAAGCTTCACACATATGTGGAAATGCGAAATATACAGAAGGAAGCGAAAGGGGAAGTTAAGGGCAGGGACTGCATAGAACCCATTACCACGATTAAGTCGGGGGGGTTAAACACATAATAGTCTGTGTATAAACGTGTTTCTAAGGCAGTTCATCTGTATCCAATTATACGACCCACAACTAAAGCTGTCATAAAAATTCTGTTGCAAAAGTAAATTCCAACACATGGCAAAATGAAGAGGATTCTTAGTGATCAAGGAGTGCAATTTCAAAGTGAGGTATGGCATAGAATATTGAGAGAAAATGGAATACAACCCATACTCACATCCATCAGACATCCACAGGGAAATTTAGCCGAGAGAGTGAACAAGGAGTTGGGTAAATATTTACGAATCTACTGCCTTAACCAACATAATAAATGGGCAGAATATTTACCATTCTTTGAGAAAGCTATGAAAGAATATTACAGCGAAGCTACAAGCTATACACCAATAGAAATTGAAGAAGATTGGCAACCCAACCGATTCTGGAGAAAGTATGTTCAGCAACCTGCTAATCAGAACTTACCAGTCCCATTAAGCATAAAAATTGCACATGCAAAACGGAGGCTTATGAAGAAAGGTAATGAAAGAATTGAACAACTCAATAGAACTCACAAGTTGCAGAAATTTAAGGTGGGAGAGAAAATATTGTTGAAGGCCAATTCAGTGGGAAAACGGAGTGATAATACAGTGAAGAAATTCTACCGATTATACGATGGACACTATACATTGCAAAGACAAATTGGACAACAAACTTTCATCGTATATGATGACATAAGACTGAAAGAAGTGGGCAAATACCATGCCAGCTCTTTAAGAAAATTCTATGAATAAATAACTAGGTCACTGTGACAATTAAAGATGAACACTACTTAAAGCGGATGTTACGGAATGCACCAACTCAACATGCATTGGGAGGGGAATAATTGTTCAGCCCGCCACGCATAAGGGTAAATCGAATAATAAGCTAGTCATTATTATTTGAACTAAATGTAAATAAATGTGCTTGATAAAAATTTTAATATACTGTGTCTAATGTAAAAGGCAAAAAATTTAATAAACCAGTTATTACATTTTTTTTTATTAAGCAGGGGAATAATGCAACAGTACAAATAGGTTGAGTACTGTGCATTGCACCAAGTAATTTAAATAAGTGATTAGAAGAAATAAATAATGCATTTTGATAATAATAAGAATTCAGCCTGAAATATAAATTGTAAAAGAGACGCCTGACTTGCAGGTTGGGGCAGGTGATTAACGCCAGTTGCTCTCTGTATGTGTGTACCCACGTAAAGGGTGTGTGTGTGTGTGTGTGTGTGTGTGTGTGTGTGTGTGCAACTTGTTCATTCCTGAAAAGCGCCACCCTTTTCAGTAACGATATAAATTATTCTATTTAAATTAATTTATAATGCTTGTGTGCATGGTAGTGAAAAACTAAAGACACCAAAATGTGTGGTTAAAAATAACGAACAAGTGTATAAAAAATTGTGAAAAATGAATGAAAAGTGTAATGATAAGAAGTTAAAAATCAATAGTAATTAGAGTAAGTAAGATAAGGAAAAACGGTTTGTGCATGATGAACACCTAGAAATTACCGGTCGAATGAATATTGGATAATATGCCAAAGACTTCGCAATTCGTGAAGATGAGCAAATTAAGTGTAACAATAAAGCATGGGTTAAGAGTGACACTCTCGGGGCATGCAGAATATTGTCGAGACAGGATTTTGGCGCCTTGGGTATAAATACGGGAACGCGCAAACAGACCAACTCTCTTTCTCGTCAGACCATCTTAGCGACCGGAGGCTATGTCCTAGAACTACAACTGATTCTCATTCAATCAACAGAACAGCTGGAGGCTATGTCCAACAACTAGAACTTCTAGAATTGATTGACAACCATGGCAGCCAAAGTATCTACATAGAAACAACAACTACCGTAGATCAACCACAAGCAGAAACCAGAGGCTTCAAGACTGCACATCCATTCGAATGAGCAGTTGGAACCAGAGGCCATGACCAGGAACGAGAGAATCCAGTGAACCAGAGTACGAGAGACTACAAGGGTCCTAGAATACCCGACTCCAGGACTTCCAGGACTGAAGCGGATCATCCGTATCCAGGACCGAAGAGGACAGCTTCAGAAGTACCACACAAATAACAAGGTGACAAATAACCATGCACTTATTAGAAACCGAGATCGAATCAAAAAGACTTTAAATATTAAAGAGAAAAAGAATAAACAATTCGATTCTAAGATGAGTCAAGTAACTGTATAGTTGTAGATACGTTTTAGTTACTACATAAAGTACAGTAATATGAAAGACTGTGTATTGATAAGCGTTAGCAGTAACAGTAATTTAAAATATAATTGTTAGTAGTAAATGACAACCTTGTCAGAGAAATTAATAGAAATCAATGCATATGCAGTAACAAAGAGAAATAATTAATATAAAAAAAAAGAGTTAGATTATTAAAAGAGTAGATAATCAGTAAGATAATTGAGCTAGCTGAGAGCAGTATAGAAAATTTATAACAATGTATTAGCAATAAGATTTTATAATATGTTTTTGTGTCAAATAAGACTATGAATTGTACATAGTAGGTACGTAAAAATACGAATCATTTGGAATCATAAAATAAATAAGAAATTAACATGTAATCTGAGATTGGAAATTACCTGTAATAAATATGTCAAAATAATAATGCGTTTCTAAACCGCAAAACAAATAAAAAAAGTGTTAACAAAAATTGAAATGAGTTATAAACAAATCAAATAAGTATTATTATTATTATGATTACAACCTTCATTCTTGCACACACACGAATTTAATGTGATGTAATGTACATAAAGATTTAACACACATCAATAAATAAACGCTTTAAAATCGTTGTGATGTTGTAAATGGCTTCCAAAAACGTGAGGAAAACACATTAAATTCGTAGTGTTGTAATACAGTATAATTATTATGGGAAAAATAATTTTCTCTCACCAACATTGTGTTATCTTTTAAGTCTTTTCTTCTCCTTCTTTGCCAGTAATGTTAAGATATTCTTGTTCATCTAACTTATAAACTCCTCACAAACTTTGAAACTCTAGCAGGCTACAGATTCTATATTTCTTTTGGAATGCAGAAGTCCTGAGATTGTTTGGGTGCTCAACCTATTTCTAATTTTAGTTTTTGTACTGTTTATAGTAAAAAAAATAACGTCTTACCACTGTAGGATGAATGGGATGAACAGAAAAATTACTTTGTCAGGTTTGGCCGGAAAACATAATAACTGATAATTGAAAAATGGCTAATATGCCATTGTGTGCAGGTGGTCATAATTGTTTATTACAGGAGGAAGAATATAGTGATAATCATGGTTGCAAAGAAACACCAGATTTGTTGTCATATGGAAAATGGAGATTCTAGAAATGTGACATAACACTGTAAATGATGTAGGAAAAAATTTCAGAAGATTCATACCAAACTTCATATTTTCTGAATTATATTAAAAGTATTCACAAGATCTTCTGAAATTTCAGAGGACCTGGCAACTGTTGAGTCTATACATGATTTGGTTGGGACAGTATACAGTACTCGATACAGCACATATAGTCAGCTGTGTTTCTGACTTACTGAAAATACCAAGTGTCGTGCTAGTGTGGACAGTCCTGTCAGTAAGCAGAGATAATCTCACCAAGTACTATACCAACTAACCAAGTTTCGCATCAGTGTGCGGGAGCTTTTAATGTACAAACTGTATTAAAATTATCAATACTCTGAAACTTTCAACTTGTAGCTTGTATTTTGTAGCCTAAGTTGGACACAACATGATCCTGC
Source organism: Magicicada septendecula (assembly GCA_034769895.1). Classification (NCBI taxonomy): domain Eukaryota; kingdom Metazoa; phylum Arthropoda; class Insecta; order Hemiptera; family Cicadidae; genus Magicicada; species Magicicada septendecula. The sequence goes on along the minus strand of CM068376.1, from coordinate 151,938,270 downwards.
AAGTCCCCTTGGTTAGTTCATGATTCTGATAATGGTTTATGGCACCTTATTTTCAAAATTAAGTGGTTAAGTGTTCAATTTTGTAGTATACAATCAAAAGATTGCATTTACAAGTGTAAACAAAATATAATTTTCAGTGATTTTAAGGAGAATCAATGTTACAGTCTCAAGCACACAACTTCTCACTTTTGTGAGTAGTGAGTTATGTTTTGAGTGAAGGAATCTTAACTGATACATGAAGTGCCTATAAAACCAAAGCCAACATACCTAATCCTATGCAGGAAAACATCTGGCTATATTAATGTGCATCCCACACAGGTCTACAACATGCACCAAATTTGGACACATGGGTACAAAAGAAAAGAACCAAAATCATTTTCCTAACATGGCACATAAATACAACCTCTGTTTTATCTATGGTACCAGATATTGATGAAAACATTCAGCATAATAAAATTATAATACCAATAATTCAACAAGTTTCTTATACTTTGAGAGACTAATTCAAGTAAATAACAGTGGAACCATCATTCCTACAGTTTGACTTGATGAGTGTAGTGGATACTATTGGTGTCAATAAACCAAACAGAAGAATAACCTGTTTTAATAAAACTAATTCAGTTGTGTGTTTGTGTGTGTGTGTGTGTGTGTGTTTTAATATATATTAATATTTATGTTTGTACTACCATGCATTTTCAATGCTTAGTTTCATACTTTATGGCACAAGAGGACAAGAGTAAGAAAGGAAAGGTGCTTGGAAATGACAGCCTACTGGGGTAAACACAAGCCTACCATAAATAATATACTGTGAGTAGCTTTGAAATGTTAATGCTACCCATTCTTCTTGTAAAATAAGTGGTATAGCTTTTATTTCTGTTTGTGTATTTCTACCCATAAAAAATGTCTAATGCTAACACCTCAACAGATCATTTCCACAGCATCAAACATAAATATCTGCATATAGAAAAGCTTTCAGCATGATGGGTGTCGTATTTGCTATAGATCAATCAAAAGCACATTCGAAAGAACATTCCTCTGGAGTGTGTTAACGGGTTTAAATGTAATCCAATTGAGTTTCCATGATGATTCACTGTTGCTGATAATACATGTGATTCGCCACTACACAGGGAAAAATGAAACAAGAAACAAACAACAGGTGTTAACGTTAGAAAGAAGGCAAAAACTGTTATGTCAGCAGTTTTGGGGGTTCTGCAGTGTGATGGTCATAGACAACCTACAAAAAAACCAAACCATCAATAGATAATACTACGCAGCACTGCTGGAGTAACTGAACAATGATATCAAGTCCAAACATCAGCTTTGGCAACAGATAAGGTGCTTTTCAATCAAAATTATGCATACTTCTTCACCTGTATTTGTTATAAACCCCCTCTTGATTTGCTGTTTACACTTAAAAAATACTTACACTTTTCTATTGCACATACATGTGTGTGTGTCCGTGATATCAAACCTTCTACTCTATGGTGTAAGGTGCACTATCATTGTAGCTATCGGTCTAAGGTCGTTCCATTATCATTTGGTCTTTCCCACTCTATTCCTTGTTGCACTTTTCTTGCCTACCACATAGATTTTACTAACCTGTTATTATCGATTCTGACATACTGACCAAAATATTTCACCTTCTGATCTTATATTTTTTCCATTATTGTATCCACTGTGAGTTCTCTCTCTCTCTCGTCCTCTCTCTCTATTGTTATTATTATGACCTTCACTCCTCTTAACTAATTCGACCCCATGGCTTCCAGTTGATTTTTACTGGGTTTTCTTATGACAATTGTTTATTATTATGCCTATTTGAATATTAATTCAACACTAACGTTTACTGATTTGACTATGATCAAAGTGCAGTATAAGTATTTAAGTGCTACATGCTTCCTCAATCATTGGTAAAGAATTCTACAGCATTGGTCATTAACGTCGCCACTTCCAAATGCCTTTTCTACAACTCTTTGCAATTATGTGCCTTCAATTACATCAACAATTACCAGAGTGGAACATGCTACAACAATATGGAGGGAAGGTTGTAGACACATCATTTCAATACAGTGTATTACACTTTTAAACATAATGTAGGTCATCATATACTAACCTGATCCAGAAAGTAAGTACCATTTGGGCATTAAGCAAATCATACAAATTATTTTCAAATTAATTTATTTTTCAAAAATTCTGCATACCTTAATCTACGTTTTTACATAGTCACCATGCAAGTTGAGACATTTGTCGTATCTTGGCACTAATTTTAATATGCCCGCTTTAAAGAATTCAGCTGCCTGCAACTTCAACCACTGCTGGACGTTTCCCTTTATCTCATCATCACTTTCAAACTTCTGGCCAGCAAGATATTTTGTCAGATGCAAAAACAAATGGAAATCGCTAGGAGCCAAATCTGGACTGTAAGGAGGATGACTGAATTGATCCCAATGAAATGAATCAACAAGCGCCGTTGTTACACGTCCGGTATGCGGTACGCTCCTCGTCGTGAACATTTTCTCTTCCATCGTTAAACAGCCTAACCCACTTTCTCACCATACCTTCACTAATCGTATTCTGTCCATAAACTTCACAAATCTCACGATGAATTTCATAAGGACGAAGATTTCTCGCAATCAAAAACCTAATAACTCTTCTTATTTCACAACTGGCAGGCCGATCGATTTTTTTAAAAATGATTACCGATGTGTAGTAAACGTAAATCGGAACGTATACAAAAAATATACCTTGGCTACTTCGTCGTCGAATAGAAGGAAGTAACTATGCATGCGCGACCTTCATACTACAATATGCGGGGGATATATGCGCAGACGGTACTTACTTTTTGGCTAAGCCTCATATAAACATTTTGTTGTTGATATTCGCAATAGTAAATTGGCAATTGCCTTAGTCATTGTACGGTTTATAATATCACATACAAATAAATAAAATAGAGAATACAAATTCTCTTTCTCTCAAACTATTCCATTATCAACTCTATTTGAGTTGCGGTTACCACACAGCCCAACTTAGTTGAGCAGTCCTATTTATTTAAAAAATCTCAACTTTCTTATATGAAATTTTGGACATAAATGTAATTATTTTCAGTTTTCATTAACATTTATTTCAAGTAGATGGTGAGTGCAAGACCACACTACAATGAGTCAATGAATAGCTTACAGAAAAGTGATAAGACGTTTCTGTCAGTACAAACCCTTAAAGCAAACTTAATTGATAAGATCAACTTTGGTTACATGCATATCAATTTTCAAAAAACCATTGTACAATAAAAAGGATATCCTAAGAAATATTTTCCATGAAATATTCAGTAACAAATTTTGGAACACAGCATTACAACATAAAGTTGATTTTATATACATAGGCACTAATTTTTTACTTTGGATGGCGCCCTAATTTCACGACATAGGAATATGGAAAGCATAATTTAACTACACTTATGGAAACTATAACTATGCACTTTAAGGCCTTTCCACAACCATCTGATTAAACAAATGGTTACAAATTTATAGATTAAAAATATTTTGTCTGCAGCAACTATAATTAGTATAGGCAAACTTCTCTGCTACGAGTTTGTTGCAATACAGCTTTCCTATATATATATATATATATTACCACGCTCCCTTTTATCTAACACAATTATCTAATATTTTGTATGTTAGATAAAATGTTACTTACCCGTGATATTACTTTACCTGGGCGCCAGAACAAATCCCAGATACAAATGACATGGTTTCAGCTTAGCTCAGCGCATGGAGACACTCTTTCTCAGGATTCGTTCAGTGATTGTGGTTTTCAAGGGGAATCGTTACAAATAACACTTTAATATTTGCTTGATTATTTTAATTAACGTTTTAATCAATTATTTTTAAACTTGAAAATGCTAATGGTAGGACTTATTTCTACCCTAACACTTATAATTACTGAGTGAGTGTGAAAAGTAACGATTAAGACGTTCAAACGACCTATGGCTCTTATCTGGTTTAATTAAGAGATTGCTATCTCCCAAACCAGTGCTAAAGAACAGGTCTGCAATAATTTGCACATCCAATACTACACCTCACTTTCCATTCAACACTCCTATACTATGTTAGAGCTAATCTTATAATTAAAATACAAAGTGTGAAATTCTTAGTGTCTTTTAAAAATTGTTTATTGCTTTTATTATTTGTTTAGTGCTTATTTCATTGATCAATGAATCTATTTCTTACTGTTTGATGCGTTGACCGAAGATAGGAATCTGTAGAGGTCCTCCTTTTGATGGTTTTGCACAGAAGAATTGATGTTGATCAATGCTGTAGAAGATGCCCTGGCAATTACAGATGCTGTAGCCTTCTGTCGCACAGGTCCTTCACGGCTGATGATTAATTAATTAATAATTTAATTAATTAACGTTGTTTTACGCAGCTAGAGTTGTTGAACGGCACTAGTTCATCTTCACTGCGGACTACTTCTCGAATTTGATCTTAATTACACTTTTGCGTTATTGAAAAATTTCTGTACGTAAATTATACACGACTAGTGCATTGAAGATCCGAACGAAGAGTGATGCTACCCCTCGCTTTGAGATGGCGTCAGTTTTAAATATGGGATTCTGATTGGCTGTTCAAATAAATCATGCGTTTTTCCAGTTTTGACAATCTCGAACAGGTCGACGAAACACCCCGTGACAGGTTTGAAACTGCAGAGAATTTCTAGTTAAAATCGTACTTCCTGTGTTTGCAAATCGATTGATTACAGGTATTTGCAAACGTGTTTTCAAAGATCTGACCACAGAATATTGTTGCTTAGGTCTTTATCTGTGTGTGTGTGGAAACACCTAATTCCTACATAGCATAATTCTCTCGTTATTCTTTTGGCGTACATCTTCCGTATAACTTCTTCAATTGTTAATTATATTAACTGAGATTGCGGCTACTTATAAAGCTTCACTTGCTGAATACAATGCTGTTTTCAGAATTGCCATATATTTATTAGTTTTTAAGTTATCACAGGTTGAACTGATAATTTGTATTGAGTAAATTTTCATGTTCGTACCAGTATCGGATGTTGCAGTGACGAGGTTAGAGCGAGATGGCTGCGATTGTACACTCTCTCTCTTGCTTACGCTGCTCTACTCCCTCCGTCAGACACTTTCATATAACGCTCAGATAGGACGCTAATATGAATCGTTATATATATGTTACTGCTAACATGATATAAAGAGTAAGGCTAAAGTTAGGACAAATAGCAAAAAGACTATTATAATGTACTCTATTACTATCCAATTTCTCCATAACTTAGACTGTTATGGAATAACCTGTTTATAAAATTATACGTATTTGTAGACTGATTGTAATGTTAAAATAAATACTTAATATACCTTTCTCATTACATAACCTAAAATATTAATATACTACATTTTGGAAACAAATTTTATCAACACAAATTTTTAGGAAGTAGTAATAAAATTATTATTACAAGGCAGTAATAATACACTCATGATTTCCAAACGTACATGGCTGTCTACTGCTTCGCATGTTCCCGCGAACAAATTGACGCCGCATCCCGTCACCTCTTTGCTCAGTTTCACCTAGACAATCATACACTACACATAAGTAATGAAAGATAATAATTTTCTATTTCTGAATAATAATTGTTAGATAAGATAAAATGAACAGACACCATTATGTGTTAAAAAATAAAAATAATGACACCTTTATGCATTATTTCTTTATTATTGCAAATGCATACATTTAAATCTACATAGCACTCATAAGTCTATATGTATTCAGACTAAATAATAAGGTTATTTAATAGCCATGAGTAAATTATGAAATTCAAATGCATTACAAATTTATATTCTTCTGAACATGATACACTTGAACTGCAGTGTAACTCATTTCTTAATTTTTATAAATAAAGTAGCATGATATTGGGTATGTTAGAACCAATATAATGAAACTGTATATTCTACATGCCATTTTTAAGTTTTCAGCCATTTAAAGTGCAAGTCCAGAGGTTGGGGCGATAACATACACCCATGTGGAACAAGTCCATTGAGACTTGTACCCTAATAAGCTGATCAGTTTTGACCTGTTACTGCAGAATCCTATATTGTGGACTTGTGATACAGCAGTGACACCCCCCACATCTGTGCTCAATTCTGGCCAATAACACACCTCCCCACTGGGAAAAGGTAGGGCATTCTACACGCAGCTCACTGTATGCATTTACCTCGTACAATAGTGAAAACTGTTGCACTAGAAGCAGCATAATCTACTGGCCACGACTGGATGATCGAGGCTGCTCTCCCCCACCATACGGCCAATTGTAAGTGAGGTAGAGTGAAATATGTGTACTAGCCATTTGGTTTACCCCCACTTAACCTACCGTAGTACCCGGGCATGCTTCTCCTACCTTACACAATGCTCAATCTTCGAATCGCGGCCAGACAGTACTGACAGTGACTTCTAATGTGCCAGTCAACGTAGAGCAAGGCTTTCTTCTGCCTGTGCTGCAGGAAGTTGACATAGAGATAGTATACACAGAAAACAACCAGAACAACATCAGGCAGATCTGGTGTCCCAAACAATTAATCTTAACAAATTGCCAAGTTTGTGTAAGCCAAGATAGATTAAAACAATCCTGTTCATTTCCTGAAGTATGTTTCTTCCTTGCTAGAGAACAAATAGATATATTAATGCACATGGGCAGGATTTCACCTATGGGATTGAGAGGGGGGCAATATATTCAGTGCACAGGAGTCTCGACAACTTTTTTTTAAGAGGCATTCTGGTTGTTGGTGACAATTCTAACCTGTAGTGGGCAGAAAATTCTGAGGTTATATTTTCTGCTAGCCCTTCAAAAGACACATATACACAAAAACACACACAAATATGAAAATGTTAAATAATCTCCTGGAGGGGGATTTGGTTTTTCTGCCTAAGGGCCACCAAGATGACTAATCCGGCACTTGATGTGATAATTTCTCTGGGAAGTTCTTTATTTTTCCAAGTGGTTAACTTTACATTATATATAGCATAGCTTGAATAAGTACTTAACCATAACAAAAGTTGTTAACACGCGGCTATGAATAATGGTCTTTATTCAGAGGTTGTAATTAAATACAAACCAGATATTTTATAAAACCTTTGTATCATTTTTTTTATAAAATAAATTTTTTTAACTGTTAAATAAATTCTAAAAATTTAATTTTTAATGATAAATTGCATGTTAAGACTTAAAACTATTTCACTTCAAACTTTAGTTACTTAAAATGTAGTCTTCTCGTATGTTTTAAGTCAAAATCACTAATGACTTTATTGTTATCAATTGAGATATCACTTTCAACTACTAAAATTGCTAGTGAATACAATCTTTCCTGTCCACAAGTGGTTGTGTAATACGTTTTCAGTCGACAAAGACAGTGGTGGTGATTGGGAATTAGAAGTGGTGGGAGGGGGGCAAACAAATTTATAGACAACAAAAAGTACCCGGTGTCAGGGAGGATATAGGGGGGGGGTAGACAACCAAATTTAAAAAATTAGCTACAAAATGGTAAGTTTTTGATGCTCTCTGAGCGAATTTGGACAGAGAAGTAAAGGTTGACAGTTTACAAACTTAACTGCAGTAATAATAGTTTTTTTGAGATTTTGATTAATACTGTACAATATAACTTTCACCAAAGGAACAATTACACATGTATTACAATTAAATAGAAGTACTTTGAGAATTCACAAATGATCAGTAATAATTTAATTCAAAAGTATGGCTTGTTTAAAATAAACACCAAAAAGTGATAATTTGCCAAAGTCCAACCAGTGAGTTAACTCTAGGCCCTGTTTTATACCCCATTACACTACAAAATATGTAAGGAATAATAAAAAGTACTGTGTTAGATTGCTTGTGCTAAATAATATTATTTAATTAGGTGTTTAATGCAATACAATTAATTACAGTATATAAAGTAAAATATACAATATAAAATAAGTTTCTCATAGTCATATGTTTAGTCTTTCTGTTTTTAAACAACGTTAAGTGTCTTTGTTTTCCCCTGGCGTAGACTTCCACACAGTCATCCAAGTTGAGGTCTGTTTTTTCAATGGCCAACATTGCCAAGTGTGATAGACGTTCTTGAAGCATTGAATTTCTCAAACAATTTTTCACTCTTTTCAAGACACTGAAAGACCGTTCTGCCGATGCAGTGGATACAGGGACCATGGCAAAAATGTACCCCTGTTACCCTTCATCACAGCACATGCTACACGCAGCTGCGCGAGTCTCCACTACTTGCTGTGGCGCTGTATGAATCGGTTAGTCGTGACGTATTGTGCGTATTTCCGCTAAGTAAATTTTTAATAATTAAAGAAATTAAAGGAAAGATAATTAGGTGATAAGAAAACAGGGTTTGTATAAATTATTTTTTATAATTCCTAGTTTTATGTGGCTAAAATGGAATAAAAATTTAATTTTTTCCCCACAAAGTGGGAATGTTCACATGATGCAGAGATCATTGGAATGGTATAATATAACCTAATGAGTTCAAAAACTGTTTGGAAAACTACTTTCATTGATTTTTCTGCTAATACTGATGTTCTTTGTTTGATGCTTTTCTTCTGCATTATTTATATACAGTAGAAAGATTGTAGTTCTGCCTGTAAACGATCTTTTTACATTTTATAATATACACATACATTATCAACATTTGATTCGTTCACCATGTCTGCACTTAATATATGGTTCAAATGAGTTGAAAATGTCTAAATTTTTTTCACAACATATGCTTTGTATTTCTTGTACAAGAACATCAACAACAGGATATAGAATTCTGGACCTGTAATACTCTTCAACTGTCTCATATGAAACTTTACATCCTCCGTCAATCCGTAATGGACTTTTTTCCTTTCGTGGAAGCTCTGCGGGCTTAAAGTCACATTTCTGTGAAAGCTGTGTACAATAATTACAAAGTTTTTGAAGATTTTATTGGGTTTGAATGATTGTAACACTTCTATCGTAGAGCTGACAACATCTTTTACTAATCCGTATTCGAAATTGCAGGACTGAAGAGTGTTTGACAAAATATCACACTGAGTTAACACTCTGAAGTAATAATAGATTGAAAAGAAAGTTAAAATCTTCAATACATTTCAATAGAGAGTTTGCTTCATCTCCATAAGTAGAGTTGATTTTTGAAATTTCAGTTAATGAACCAACAGTTGTTTCAAAATTATCAAGTAATGAACACACAGCTTCTACATAACAGTACCATCTTGTGTCACTCAAAGACTTTAAAGTCACTGTACTACCACTGAAAAATTGTGAACTTCTCTCAATTTTTTCAAAAGTGGCATGTCTGTTAGCAGATGTTTCAGAAAAATTATAAAGGCTTTGAAGGATGTGGAAAGTGTTTCTTATACTCTTGGTTACTGTACAGCAACTGATTATGCATAAATTAAGTACACGAGCATGGCAATGAATGTACATAGCAACAGGATTGTCTTGGAAGTATTTTGAGGCTACCCCTATATATGGGTCATTCTCAAACAACTTATAATTTTGTGTCCATGGCTTTTTAAAAATTCTTTACAGGTTAACAATTTTATTAATTTATAATATTTATTTTTACATGTTATAAAAGTAATTTACGGCAAAAATAATTTTAAAAACACAAATAGGTTTTTTTATAATTTCTCACTAAATTGACATTACCACGGCTTGTCCTAATTAGCGGGTAAGAAAAGAAATTGCCAATGTCACCACAAAATGTGATTAGTTTGTTGATTAATTTCAATATGTTTAAGAGCAAGTCCTGTTGCAATTAACACTGTAAGAACAGTTGTTTATTCTAAAATTTGTTATGAGTTATATTTCCATAAAATTTGTCCGTTGATTTCAATGACATTATCATGGACAAAAGAAACACACCTTTTTTTACTAGTACAAGTTAATGTTCAGAGATGGCAGCACTGAAGTTATGAAGAAGAGTATAACCTTCATTGAACACGGCCATATTGGAGGGATATGTGTGATGAATACCTGTAGAGTGTTAATGTCATTGTGAAATTTCAGTTGAGTACATTTTTTGTTGGCATTACCATGGCATATAATATTTTAACAATATTACATATTTTATGAAAATTAAAATATTGTTACAATAACATACCTAACAGACATGTGATAGTCAGTAACAAACAGAAGTCAGTAGAAACTTATAGGTTAGTATATTTCAAACATAACCTCTTTTTGACATTACCATGGATTTTTTCATTGACATTACTGTGGAAGTTAAATGTCCACTGTAATGTCGTCTTGCCCACAGTAATGTCATTTTCAGATTTTATTTTGTAATCATGTAAACGCTTGCTCTCATATAACAGGCAATGCATTACATCGCTAACCTGCATGGCACAGAGTATCACAACTCACTGTCTTCAACTGCTTTGACAAAGCCAGATTTTAAAATACAGTAGACTCCCTATCATCCGGCCACCTCGGGACCAGACCCCTAGGCCGGATTTCAAAATAGCTGGACGAACCAAAAATACGCTATAATGATGAAATAACGCTCTTTAATGAATGACCCGTACAATAAATGACCCAATACAGTAAATATAAATTACTAATAATTATAATTACTCACCCTTACTCCATGGTAGCAAATAAAAAACAAACAAGGAAAAATACTACAACTCACACAGATATTACTGTCAGAGCCATTTTTACCAATGGGCAAATCCGGCAGATGCCGGGGGCCTCGACTTTAAAGGGGCCTCAAACCAAGGCGTGTTTAAACAAAGACAAAAAGCGCTAAAACCTAAATGCTCGAGGGACAGCACACTCTACGCGTGCTAAACCAAAGACTAAAAGCATTAAACCCTAAATGCTCAGGGGACAGCGAGATCTACGCGTGCTTAACCAAAGACAAGAAGGTTGGTTGGTATTTGGATAATACAAAGTTATAACTTGTGTAACTAATAAGATTAAAAGTGTAAAAGTACTATAGATTGGTGAAATTATAAGGCACTTCGTACCTCGTACAGTCGTATCTATAAAATCGTTAAAAGTAATTGACTTGTTTCAGTTTATATTCGGTACTTATTATCAAATTTATAAATCAGTCCCCTCGTCAAGATATTTTGGTAATGTACATGACGCATTTACTTTCGGTAACATTCGTTATACGCAGACGCGCGCAGCATAAGGCACAAGAATCCCAGTAAAGTTGGTAAACATGTATACAGCGCTATCTGCTGATCTAAAATCTAAATAAATATAATATACTAGTATATTTGCCATTGCCGGAGTTGTTTTTTATTGCCTTTCATGTTTTTTGCAACGCAACTGTAATTGCATTTTATTAATTAAATGATGGTTGAATAAGAGACAATGACTTTGCATTAACCCGATATTAGTTTTTTTTATACGTGCTGTGAATAGAAAAATAAAATTAGTTGACTTTAAACTAAGGTAAGTAAAATGGCGTATCATTATTAAATACTTTTTTGTGCTTCTTAGGTTTTATCTTATTAGTATGTTTTTCAACGCACTCTAAATTGTTCGTATCAATACTTCATTTTAAATTCGCTAACGCTTAGAAACTAACCTCAAATTAGACTGACAGTGATATTATGCTATTTACTTGGTCTGAAGTAAAAAAGATTTTGGTTCGTAGCTTTGAATGACATATCAGAAACTTTTAAACATGTATATCTGTAAAAAAGTGGATGTATGCTTGAATGAAAATGTAATGCGCACCTTTAGAAAATGATGTAGGGATTTTAAAATTTTGTTCTCTATTGGTACGTTATCAGTGTAAGGTTATGTCTCATAAATTTTGCAAGGTCGAATTTTAGGTTGTAGAACACAAAAAAATATTACATTTCTGGTATGTCAATTCAAAGATTATCAAAAATGATCTATTTACATAATAATATTATGCACCATTAATTAATTCGGATATGTCATTGCTGAATTGACTCATTTCTTATAAAAAACATAAAAGTCACTAGTTGATTTATTTATTTTTTTATTCTAAACTGTTCTAGATCGAATTTGATTCTGAAAGAGAAGGAATTTTGAAACCAAAAATGAAGTGTTTTGAAAGTGGTGCTCATAAATGACGAAAAATTGAAAGAGAAAAAATTTAATTGATAAAACTCGTAAGGTATCGTCTTTCTTTCATGTCGTACCAAGCCAATCGGAAATTGAAAGAAGACCCTGTAATTCACCTTCATCAACTGAACCTCAGAAACATCTACTCATAGACAATAATGATCCAGCTATTGAAGTATCACAGTTCTCTTCGTCTACATTTTCTGAACAAGGCGGTCAAATAGTTTGAAATTTGGAAAGGGAATCACTCATTTCACAACATATTCAAGAAGAGTTTTCACATAATAATCATTCGAAACAGAATACACATGAAATGAACACACATTCAACTCAAAATGATAAAGGTGAGCAAATAGAGGTTGAAGAATTTCTCAGCTTAGATATTGCATTATGGGACTTAAATAGAATTTCAAAAACCCAACTCCAAGAATATTTTATTCGAAAAGGGCCTTCATGCTATCAAAATTTAGATAGTGATTTCAGTAAATCTATTAAAGTATACGAATTTTTAGAAAAGGGAAAACAGGTTTCTCAAAAGCGAAGTTGCCAATTGACATTTTTTTATAAAGAACTTCAAAATGGAGAAAAAGTAAAACGAGACTGGTTGTTATACTCTTCATCCACCAGTAAGATTTATTGTTTCGTTTGCAAACTCTTTGGTTCTACTTTGATGCCCACAAACCCTTTCAATTCCAACGGTTTCAACGATTGGAAGCATGGTGCTCAAGCTGTTTCATTTCATGAAAACAGTCAACAGCATCGTGCTTCTTTACTGTCATGTCTTAACCATTCTTCTATGTCTGGGAGAATAGACTCTGAGGTTCAAAAGCAAGTGAACGAGGAAAGAGGTTACTGGCGTCAGATTTTAACTAGAATTGTTTCCGTAGTAAAATTACTGGACTTACTGGACGAGGACTTGCTTTGAGGGGTGATGTTGAGGAATTTGGGTGTAAAAACAATGGAAACTATTTAGGACTACTTGAATTAATTAGTGAGTATTATCCAATTTTGAAGGAGCACATAAAAAAGTATGGTGGTGCTGGCAGTGGTACAACTTCTTACTTATCACCAAGTAATTGTGATGAATTTATTCATATTATGGGAAAGCGAGTGCTTCAAGAAATTATAAAAGTATTAAAGGCTTCCAGATATTATTCAATATCAGTAGATTCCACGCCAGACATTGCACACATCGATCAGTTAACATTCATCATTCGATGCTTTGTTTGGAGAGCCTACTGAAAGATTTTTAAAGTTCCTTCCTATATCTGGACATTCAGCAGAGAACTTATTCGATGAAGTAGTTAACTTTTTGAATGAAATTGTCATACCAATTTCTCATTGTCGGGGTCAATCATATGACAACGCATCTAATATGAGTGGTTGTTACAATGGCCTTCAAGCAAAAGTCAAAGAATTACACGAATTAGCACAATTTATTCCTTGCTCAGGTCATTCGTTAAATTTGGTCGGAGTTTCTGCTGCTGAAGGCATCCCAGCGGCCGCTAGACTTTTGTACTTCGTACAATCATTGTATGTGTTTTTCTCATCATCTACATCTAGATGGAGGATACTGTTGGATTAATTGACAGGAAAGAAGAAAGTTGTAAAGGCCTTATCTACAACTCGTTGGTCTGCTCGTGCAGATGCAGTCACTGCACTGCATGATAACTATGCAGAAATAAAATCAGCGTTGCAAAAAAATGAGGACGATGATGATCAGCAGAGATAAAAGTTAAAGCTTCAAGTTCAACTGCATCCATGCAAAAGTTTGAGATAGCGTTTTAAACTCTCGTGTGGAACGATATTTTAACTCGGATAAATAAGGTAAATAAAGTTTTGCAAAAACCAACATTGACCCTTTCAACAATGGTGACGATATTGAATTCCCTGTCTGACTAGATTAATAAGAAAAGAGATAGCTTTGAAATGTATTTTACAAAAACAGAAAAATTTATTGGATCTACTTTGAGTATTTTCGAACAATGCACTAAAGAAACACACGTTTCCAAACACAATTCAAGAATTAAGTTTTTTGACAATTCTCAGACGCCTGATACTGTTTTTACACCGAAGGAGAATCTAAAGATAAAAGTTTTTTCATAATTTGTGATTTACCTATAAATTTTCTATAAAGTTTTTTTACCTATTATAGACAAATTAGTTAATAACTTGAAAGACAGAGCCTCAAAATATTATGTAATAGCTGAGAGATTTGGATTTTTAGAAAATTTGGTCGTTCTCTCTGAAAGTTCCTTAAAGACTCCCTGCACTACTTTTTCGAGAATATATAAAAATGATGTTTGCGAAAAAGAGTTATTTGAAGAGTGCCTCCATCTACAAGGTTTTTTAAAAGAGCATGTAGACTTGGAGAAGCTTCTTTTAAAAACAGAAGACGACGATAAAGAAAAGGATGATAAAGATGAACTCGATAATCACGATGAAGAAGGATAATCACATCAAGGATGATGTTCATGATAGTGGGGCTTCATTTATATCCAAAAAACTAAATCTTAAGAAAACTTATAAATATTTGTATGATAATGGACTTTTATCTGTTTTCCCAAACATTGAAATTTGCTTGAGAATTTTTTTATGCTTGATAGTATCTAATGCATCTGCTGAAAGGTCATTTTCTAAACTTAAACTTGTGAAAAATTACCTTAGGAATAGTATTAAACAAGAGCGATTAAACGCCTTAAGTATTCTCAGCATAGAAAATGATATAATGAGTAAAATTAGTTTTGATGAAATAATTGATGATTTTGCGGAAAGAAAGTGCAGAAAAAAAAGTTTTAAAACAATTATTTATTTTAGATTTTATTTTTTGATCATTAATTTTTAATTTTATATGTGAGTGTATTTATTTATTTATTTATTGAATAGTCTCATGCAAAAAGGGACATAAGAGAACTTAAAAAAAATTATTGAGAAAATGAAAATCGCCTATTTTTTTTGGAATACTTAATATATTTTTTAATTAAAGCATACAAATTATATCTTTTAGTTTAAAACAATAATATTCAAGGCTCAATTTTTCAAAATCTAGTATTCTAAAAAAATTAAGTTTATTTTAATTTTTCCAACCATTTTTTCAAATAGACTTAAATGTCTCTTTTTTCATGGGCCTATTTGTTACTTACTTACTTATACATCATTTTCTATGTAGACGATGATTGTAGTATCTATAAGCATATATTTATCTGTTAAATATAAATAAATAAAATCATTATTTAAAAAATTTTGAGTTGTGATTTTTGTAAAGCAGCCTGTATTTATTAATTTAATAAACCAAAAAAACTTAATAATTTGTATTTTTCATTGCAGTGCGTGAAAAATACATGTTTACTACCATGTGATTTTTTTTTAATTTACATTTTACTCCCACATGCAACGAAAAATATCGTATATATCTCGGACGTTTAATGTAAAACTCTTGTGTGCATAATATACTATACTTGGGGCCTCATTTTCGGGTCTGCCGGGGGCCTCTGAGGTCCTAAAAACGGCTCTGATTACTGTACGTATTTGCCAAAAATAACACAACTCTTTATAGAATATGAAAAACACATGAACATTAAAAGTGTCACTACAGAACATAAAACTCGGAAATAAAAATTAAAAGAAATTAGTTATCTTCTTCTGCTTCTTTTGTTCAACTGTTATGTTGAATGCGGAATCACGCCATTTCTTGATGAACATAACATCAACTGCAGTTGCCTCTGTTTGTTGCTTGATGTACGTCATTGCTAATTCTAGGGCTGCTCTTCCCTCAGCGTGGTTCATTTTCTCCTCGACATTTCCCTCTTCGTCATTGACTTCTTCTTCTTCGTCTTCTTGGCAAATGACAGCTTCCACAATTTCATCATCATTTAAGATCTCATTTTGAAGCTCCTCATCTTGACCAGCAGTCCATTCTGCAACGTCTTGTTGTACAAGATCATCAGAGTGAGGCAATCATTGTAGATCTTTTAACAGAGATTCGTTGTCATCTGTTTCAAAACCCTGAAGATTTGATTCATCTGCTTTAGGGTTGTCGTCTTTATTCTTTTGAATGAGAAGAAAACAATTTGGCCATGCTTTTCTCCAAGACTTTGTAAATATAGATAATGGCATTTCATCGTATGCTTTAGCTACCATATAGATCATGCTTTCATGTTGATTGTCTTTAAGGCCGGAATGAGACCTGTGCTGCCTTCATTGTCCAGTTTACCTAGAATTTCCAAAAGAAGCTTTCTGCAGTACCTTCTCTTAAAAGACTCGATGACCCCTTGGTCCATTGGTTGTGTAAGACTTGTGACGTTAGGTGGCAGGAATAATAATTTTATATCACTGTAACCTTCACATTCAAGTTCTTGTGGATGGGTAGGTGCATTGTCTAGCACTAAAAGTGCTTTAACTGGTAACTTCAAACTCATCAAATGATGTTTCACTTTAGGAACAAATTCGCTTTCAAACCACCCCTTAAACAGATACGAATCCATCCAGGCTGAATTTTGTGCTCTGTAGTACACTGGAAGGGATGACGTTTAAATTCTTAAAAGCTCTGGGTTTTGCTGATTTTCTGATTACAAACAAAGGCAGCTTGTGGGACCCTGAGGCATTTGAACACAAAGCCACCATGATTCTCTCTTTACTGGCTTTAAATTCTGGGGCTGAAGTTTCCTTAGCCGTAGCAAACGTTTTCTTGGGCAAGAGTTTAAAATTCAACCCCGACTCGTCAATATGATAGACTTGTTCTGGACTAAGATTTTTACTAGCAATGATGTCAGACAGTTTTTTTGAAAAATTGCTAGCTGCTGATGGATTCGCTGACAATTTTTCACCACAAACGCCAATGAAATGAACTCCATGATGCTTTTTCTAGCGTGTTAGCCATCCTTCACTTGCCAAGAATGTACTGGCATCTTGAAGTTTTGAGTGTAGGATAACTGCTTTTTCTTTTAAAATTGGTCCACTTATCGGAGTGCTTCTTCGGCGTTCCTGCATAAACCATAACCACAAAGCATCGTCTACTAATTCGTTATTTGGTTTTTTTAAAGTGCATCACGTCGAAAGCACTTTTTCAGTTTCAATTTGAGTGCAGAAAGTCTCAATTGATTTTTTGTTTCGGTGCCAGTCATTAACAGTACTCTTGCCTACATTAAACTCTTTGCAAATAAGCTGGACTGATTCACCCTTATCGAGACGCTGAAGAACTTGTAATTTTTGGCCCATAGTCACGAACGTGTGTTTTCGTTTTGCACTCACATCAGAAAACATTTTTATTTACACAGATACATACATTATTACTATATACACAGAACTCAGCATAAGACATACATCCGCACATGAACAAAACCGTGAGTCAGCTGAGCTACTGTACATATATTTTCCGTTTAATAAGTTGGGGCCTGTCACTGGAGGCTCGTCTAGACTGTGTGACTCACCATATGGCTGGCCGAACCATCCGATGGCCGATCCAACCGAGGCTGGACGAGAGGGAGTCTACTGTAGTGAAGTCTGCAATAATGAAGGTAGTTGTAATGTTCCCATTGATTATGAGGATATGGGCAAATTGGAAGGTCATGCGTCGACTATGTCAACATTGGCGAAAACAATGTTACTGTGGAAGCCATTAGATATCGGAGATTACTGATGGCGTTCAGCAAGAAATGGTTGAAGATGATGAAGAACCAATTCAGACCACCCCCACTCATGTGTTTTACAGACGTTGTTAATGCTTTAGAGGCAATTAAACACTTTGTAATTACATTGGAACAATGTCATAATGTATGGAATGAAATTATGATGCAGTTGTCAAGATTTGAGGGGATTGTTTATTCTGTAGCCACATAAAAGAAAACACAGTGGAAGACAAAGGATTTTAAGGGGTGGAGTGATTAATTATATCTGTGTTGTTTCTCTCTCTATATATAAGTTGTGTTTTGTATGTTTAGTTATATACTCCAAATTTGAAGTAGGAAACTAAGTTTTTAGATGTAAATTCTAAGGATGTTATGAGTGCTTAATGTAGTTTGTGGCTTATATAATGCAGATAATTCTATATTGAAATTAAAGTAGGAAATTGAGTTTTTTAAATGTAAATTCTAAGGATATAATGAGTGCTTATTGTCATTTGTGAATTACAGTGTACAATCAACAATGCTATATTAATTTTTTTTTTATTTGTCACCTGACCTTGACCTAAACTGTACTCAGAGGCTCACTTATATGGACTTGGTTATTTCCATCTTCTGGTAAGTAGTTTTTTGCATTACAATTATTAGTTGTGATAGTGTGATGGGGGGGGGGGGGCTCTCACACGCTGTCTATCAGGTGTGAGTGTCCCAGTCTATCCAAATTATGTTTAATGAAGAAAGTTGTGTTAGTGGCTAAAATCACAAGCAGAAGGTGACCGGGCTCAGAGGTTGGGAAGGGACAAATGAATTATAGCTTGTTGTGTGTGAGCAGGGTGTGGTGAGGTTGGGGGTGAAGGGTTTGTTTTCATGTCTATTTGTTCATTTCTGATCTGACGATGAGCTGTGGAGCTTGAAAGCGCTAATCGGAATAATTTTTATATAGTGGTGTGCAACAGTGATAATTCTGCTTGTCAAAATAAGTTTCTTTACACTATAGAATAATAAATATTACAATTTGGTAAATACTTTTAAGTAAATAAAGATGTTCACATTGTCATTGTAAGTTCCATTTGACTCACGTTGATATATATGTATATATGGACTATATATATTCTATTCTATTATATATATATATTATATATATATATATATATATATATAGAGAGAGAGAGAGAGAGAGAGAGAGAGAGAGCAACACAACAGAACACAGGATGTAAGTTCATATGAGTGGAATACGAATGCTATAACACATTTTCTGATGGCCATACACATGTTAAAAATTGATTTTGTTCTGTTCTTTGTAAAGTAGTCATGAGCTTTGAACCAAACTTTGTTTAAAAAAGTATGTTATGTCAGAATGTTTATTATTTTGTACTCTTTTATGTCATATGAAATATTTGTGTGTAAGTGCACAGGTGCATGTGTGATTTACATTTTATTTAATAACTTTGTTGAAAATTGACTTTTCGTTCTAAAACTTGGATAGGGTATTCTCATGGTTTTAAGCTATGTTTTCCATATACTCAATTCTTCATAACTATATATATTTTTTTGAAATCAGTTCTTTATTATTTTTGTTATCTCCTAGAAAGTAATAAAATTTGTAGTTTAAATCTAGACAGGCCTTTGCAGAATCGGATAGAGTTTTAACTTGAGTTCGGTCTATCAGTGTGCAAATCTATGACATTGCTAGATCTTCCACCAATCAGAAGGTCTAAAATTTATTTGAGACGGTGCTCTGCCGAGAGCAATTCGTTCAGTTGATTCCGAAGTCTTGCCATAGAAAGACATGCTCGCTGTCACGAGATTTTCGTGACAAGACAAGTCGATTTCCATAAGATTTAGTAGTTGGTAAGGTACAAGTTATTTGTTACCATTGCCATTGTAGAACTCAAATATTTAAATAGATCAATTTCTAGTGCTTTTTCACGTAGAGTGGAAGATTTCTGGATTAGGGGAGATTATCTACCATAATATTCTAATTATTAACGCGAGAACACTTCAAGAAGCCGGAATTGTGTAAGCCTAATACACAATCTATTTATACCCAGTTTTGATCCCTGAGATTAAAATTATTTAAGTTATAAACAATGATAGTTTATATCGCAGTGTGTGTGTGTGTGTGTGTGTGTGTGTGTGTGTGTGTGTGTGTGTGTGTGTGTGTGTGTGTGTGTGTGTGTGTGTGTGTGTGTGAGCCAAGATGTGGATATTCAGCATTAGTTATCTTCAGTCGGTCGACATGCAGGCGGAGCACCTGGTGTCTACGCAAAAACTTGGAATTCTACGCACAAGTACTTATATGTAAACAAGCCAATAGACTCATTTGTTGAAAGACAATTCTTATAAAACAATTTTATATTAAAAAGTCATAAGACAATAGTAATCTTTATTGTGTTAATGAATCAAATTTTCCTACCTCCAGGTATAGACTGTTGTAGTAATTTCAAAATAACCTATCTATGCAGTCATAATTTGTATTGTTGCATATTTGCGGTATGTTTTGTAAATAATTATTGTAAAAAGAATACGAAGAACAGTTTTAAACAATTTTGTATGGGAGAGTACAGGCTGTGGCCTGTCAAAAGTGACACCTGCCCTGGTAGTGTTAAAATACAGTGTTTGTATGTATGTGTGTGTATGCCAGTTCTGACCTGCATTAAACGATGAGAAAGGGAGACACGTATGAATTGTTGGTTTGTCATTAATCAGGGTTTAACAAGATTATAATAAACTAATTAATATGTTTTTCACCTGTTACCAAAGACATACCACAATTCTAAAAACAACATTAGATTAAGGACAAACGCACGTGGTGATCCAAAATTATTGCAGAAAAGTGCAATAATAAAGAGGCTATGTAAATTATTGTTAATTACTATCATAATTAAGTAGTAATTAACAATTGAATTATATGTAAGTGACCAGTAGAAAATTACTAAAACAATGAAATCACTCGTGTTACGCTAAATTGTATGTGATCACGAAAATGGACTAAAAAGTGATCAGTAAGCAAAGAGACGCTACACGCAATTTGAACACAATTTTAGATGTTTTCAAAATGCTTTTTGTTCAATAATACCACAATAATTGTGATATTTCATTTTCATTTTCTTTTTAGTATACATACTGTGGAAAAAGTACAAATTTTGTTGGGTCTAATTATTGATGCCTACACAATAATAAAATGAATGTTTTAAAATTTTGTTTTTTTCAGAAAATTGTATAACTATTGGAAATAGGGTAGCCGTGGAATATGATAATGTATTATATAACCCTGGTGAAGTGTTATCAGTTACTCAGAGTGAAGCAAAAGTTGATATGATGCTTCCTACAAGTGGAATGTACAGATGGCCACGTAAAAAGTATGTACTATTTTACAACTTCAATAAAATTGGAAGAAAAATTCAAAAGCCATCAGCTTGTGATAGTACAACTGGATATTTCATAGTAAAAGACATTTAATTTTCATTAACTAATATTCACAAACTTACTGAGACATACATGTATTTATTTTGAAATTTTAATAAAATTTTTTGTTCTGTACGTGGATTTGTTAATTTTTCCCTTTTCACAAAACTGACATGAAAATGACATTAAACCAAAAGGTCATTACCTACTGTCATAATAATTAGTATGAAATAACAATGCCATGGATTTAAAAATTTTCAAAATTTATATCTTTGGCTCTGAGTAAAGTTTGACTTTTGCTGATGGTAAATTATTATTCTAGGACAGGATAACAATATCATACATTTTCCCAAATAAATTATTTAAAAAATGTATTAAAAATTAGAGGTTGGAAATTACCAGTTGTTTGGGAATGACAAATGATCCACACATATTTGCTGCACCATCAAGACACTATACACAAAGATTTTCTAATTCAAGCCCCAAAGAAGTCAAGTATGATTGACTTCAGCAACATTGCTAGTGTTTCTCCATCTGTTTTTTTTTCAGCACAGTAGAATCCTATTAAAAATTTGTGTATTTTAATTTCACCATCAACAAATCTGAATACAACCGCTACTTGCTCGTCTCTCAGATTATCTTGGGTTTTATCTGCAATTAAGGCAAATATTCTACTTTTCTGAACTTGTTCGGCTATTTTGTTTTTTATTTGATCGTCAATGATAGAGAGAAGTTCATTTTAAAATTTTGCAGTAGTGTACTGAAAGTTTTTCTGACGATTGATGAAAAGTCATTTCAGTAACTGATTATCTTTACAACGAAGCTCCATCAACTGCAAAAAATTGCCTTTAATCTACGAATAATCAGATTCATCATGACCTCTTAAAGCAACACTTTGTCTTACACAAAATATCAGAAATAAAAAATTGCATAAAGATATTTTGTATTAGAAATAAAAAGTACTTATTTACTACGATTTTTTTAAACTATTTTGATTTTGTTCAAAAATTCTATTTTATGATGATTCGTAAACCCATTAGCAACACACATCAAAAACATGATATGATGTCTTAATGAGATATAATATAAAATATGTTTAACAGAAACAAAGTCACAGTCTTGAGTTTGGAATATATTGAAACTAATGGAACCACCTAGAATAGCCGAGAGCGTCCTCGACCCGTCTTCCACCTAGTGTGGCTGGTGTTGTTTCAGTCAAGGCCACATTTAAGTATGTGCAAGAGTACTCTATAGAACACTTAAATAAGCATTAAGTGGCATGTACATTCAGGATGGAAGATTTCTAGAAGATGTGCGCTACCTATAAAAAGCCATAGCAGAAAGCTTGTCAGTTCAGTGGTGTTGAGCAATTTCTTTAGTGTGGATCGAGTGTTTGTAGCGAAGTGTTGTTGTGTTATAATTAGTATGGAATTCTTTATAGTTGACATTATTATTGCGTGTGGGCAATTTTTACTAGAATTGTTGTAAGAGACAGTCCTGTTGTGTTTTTAATCTCGTTGATTACAAATTATTAATTTTGATAATTACAGCTGGTTATTAGCGATTTCACTGGTGCCTTGTATTTTGTTTTCCACTGTACCATACGACGATCAGTTAGACCGTCATAACAATATTAATAATATGGCTTGATTTGCTCGTCCACACACATGTATGTGGACAAATAATACGTACGTCTTCTCTGGCATACCCGGGCCAGATAAGTAACAAGGGCACACAATATATACCACACACAAACAACACTCTTCCCCTCCCCCACCGCATGTCTTGCCCCTGGGCGTGGGTTAAAAAGTTGGCTAATATCTCTGGGGTGGGGTGTGAGTTCTATCATGGCCAGAGGGCGCAACAAGTCTATGACATAATGCCTGAAGTGGAGAGGAAGAAGAACAACAATATTAATTATGTTTAACAGAAACAATGTCACAGTCTAAGTCTGGAATACCACTATCACTGCATTGTCAACTAAAGTAAAAATTGTACCACACCTGTTTGTTTCATTTTATGTTCAAATATGGGTAGGCCTAAACACATTTCTACCATTATGACTGCCAATAACAAACTACAAAGATGAAATATAATGAAGAAAAGAGTTAAGACATGCCTGAATAATGACTTTCACTTAAAGTAACTACACAGTTTCACATACTACACTCCGTTTTCTGTCTTTGACAAAAACATTGTTTTCATTTACTCAAGTTCGGCATTGGCTCAGCAGATAAATTATGTTTTAAATAATACATCAACAACAATCACTGTCACCATCACCATAAAAGACATAACCATTTAAAGGTAAATCGTATATAATTATATAAAGGTTAGAAGTAACTGAGAAAATAGTAAAATGTGCAAAAACTTTGCATCTCACATTCCACAATTTTGACAGAAAGGTAAAATGCATGAAAAATGGAGCTGTGAAGAAAACCAATTCACTCACACTGACTTTCCATTTGATGACATTTTTGACTCCTACTGTCACTGAATTCTTGCAGAACTAATCAAAATGAAAATATTTGAAGAAAGATTTACTCTTTATATAATAGTTTTTGAAACTTTCTCTTGTGAAAACTTACTTGTCTTCTACGTCGAACGCGTTTCGGCATCGTATTCGCCTTCGTCAGCTTAGAAACAGACTGCCAGTAGTTAGTAACGGTTGTTGCTTGGAAGGTATAGTGGGGGTGGTGTGTAGAGGAAGGGGATTGGCGCGGGGATCCAAATTATTGTTTGTTTTGTCTATAATTGTGTCAAAAAGTGTATGTGATTTATATTGTAATTGGTCGTTTAGTATGTTGTTTGGTTGTGTTGTGTGTTGTTTGTATATTTCATACTGTTCAGCTGTGTTGAGTTTTCCACCTTTGGGTAAGAGGTGTAATATTTCAAGATTAGTATCTATGTTGGTGTAGCTATGGTTATGTGTGTGTATGTGTGTGGCAAACGCAGAATGTATATTGTTGTTGGAGAGGGCCTTTAAGTGTTCAGAGTAACGGGATGAAAAAGATCTTCCCGTCTGGCCTATGTAGAAACTATTGCAGTTATTACAATTTAATTTGTATACACCTGTTCTATTGTATTTGTCTATGTCCATGTTTGTATCGTTGATGTGTTTTTTGATGGTATTGTTAGTTCTGAATGCTATTTTGTGTTTTGTTATTTTTGTTTTTGATGCGTTTGTGTAGTTTGTTTATTAAATTGGGGTTGTAACCGTTTTTCATTGCTATGTATTTGATTGTGTTGAGTTCGTCAATATAATCTTGTTTACTTAAGGGTATTTTAGTTAGTATATGGAGCACATGGTTGAAGGCTGCATGTTTATGTTGTGTTGGGTGGTTTGATGTGTTGTGTATAACCATGTCAGTTGTGGTAGGTTTTCTGTATATTTTGTACGTGTGTGTATTGTTAGTTTTGTTAATTGTTAGGTCTAGAAAATTTATACTATTGTTTTGTTCAATTTCCAGTGTAAATTTTAATTTGTGGAGTACTGTGTTTATGTATTTGTGGAAGTTTTCAACTTGTCTTGTGTTGCCTTTGAATAAAATTAATATGTCATCTACATACCTGTGCCAGTAAATGATTTTGTTGGTGTATTTGTTGTTGTTTATTATGTGGTTCTGTTCTATGTTGTGTATATATATTTCTGTCAGTATTCCTAATATGGAGGATCCCACCTGGAGACCGTCTGTTTGTGTGTATATCTTGTTATTATATGTAAAGTAATTTTGCTCAGTTACTATTTTGGTAAGTGTGATGATCTCTTGTATGTGTGTTTCAGGTGTGTTGTTTTGTCTGAGTAATTGTTCTAGTGTTTGTATGGTTTCTTGAATTGGGACATTGGTGTATAAAATGGTGATATCAAAAGATGCTAGTGTTGAGTTGTGTAGGATGTGGATGTGTTCAGTTTTCTTGACTAGGTCAATGTTGTTTTTGATAGATGTGTTGTTACTGAGATTAATGTTTTCTCTGATTATTTTGTCTAAGTGTTTGGCGATTTTGTGGGAGGGAGCTTGTATGTTATTTATTAATGGTCTGATGGGAATGTTAGGTTTGTGTATTTTTGGTAATGCATTTAGTATAGGGGGGTTTGGTTTTATTTGTTTTAGGTACTTGGTGCTTTCAGGTTTCATTATATGTTTTGTGTTGTTTATAAATTTGTTAATCTGTTTTTGAAATTTTAGTGTGGAGTCTTTATTTATTTCTGTTATATTATTTTCGTTGAAGAAATTTTCAATTTTAGTGTTAAGTTGATGTTTGTCTATTATGACGTTTATGTTCCCTTTATCAGCTTTTAATATTGTTATGTTGTGTTCATGCAACTTTTGTTTTACATTGTTAAGCGTTTTTATCTCGTTGCTGTGTCTTTTCGGTTGTATATGTGTGCGTTGGAGCTTACGTTTTATGTCGTGACGTATTGGGTCCTGGTCATTAATATGCGTGTTTTGTACAGCTGTTTCGGTGTCTATAATTATGTCACGTATGTGTCTATTGTTGTTTTTGTTATTAGTTGTATTGTTATTCAAATTATGTTTCAGTCCTTTGTTTAATAAATCCATTTCATCAGTTGTGAAATTAATGTTAGTTGTGTTAACTGTGCGTGTGTGGAATTTGTGTGTCGGTTCAGGGATTGATTCTATTACGCGTTTTGTGAGGTTCGTTATTTTTTTGTTGTGTCGATCTTGTATTGTCAATTTGAGTTTTTCTATGTTGTCTTGTGTGTGTTGTATTACGTTTTCAAGTTCTGTGTGGTGTAATATTTGTGTAAGTTTCATGTGTAAATTGTATGCCTGTCTGTTAAGTGTGTCCTTTTTATGGTATAAAGAAATGTTTATCTTCATAAAGAAATACAGCAAGAAACAGAAAGGCAACTTATAAAACTACAACTCAAATTGAAATACAAATAGTTTTCTGAAACCTTTTATCACACATTAATAGAATTTGTATCCTAAGCACACCATGTTGTGTTGTCATGGTGATACTGCAGCCACCATAATACACAGCCAACACAGGCTAAGGATTATATTATATAAAACACACACAATTTACAAAAAAACATGAGGAACAAGGACAGTGCCAAAATGTTCCAACAAAAATACATAATTAACATGCTACTGTCTATTTATCCAACCTTACCACATGACAATCTGTTATGGTTGGTGCTACAAACTGTAAGTCAAGAAATGAGTATAGTAATTACTGTTAGCCCGCAGACTGTTGCAGATGTAACATTACAACAAGGATGGCTTGTCTCCAGAAATATAGAAATATGGCTTTCATATAGAAATATACCATCATTTTTCTGGATAACGTCTTAATCATGTAATATTCTATGTTCCATAATACTTTCCGGTCGACGCGGCATAGGCTCGACCTGCAAATTTCTTATTAGTTCCCAAGCATGAACAGCAGCACTACTTGGCTTTTAAAGTAACTTTTTAAAATAAAATAAAAAATTACATGTATTAGTTGCTAGCAACAAATGGCAACACGACCTGGTACTCTGCCACTAAAATTGTTGCAGTAGGTGTGTGTGTCGATAAAGCCATCTTCTACAAAACAAATCAGAACATGTACAATTAGAAGCTTAAACCTGGCCTTGATCAGAAACAAAATGGAATTGTATTAAGTCAGGGTGTATGTAACTCTCTATAAAATTTCAAGTTAATCTGTTCAATGCTTTTTGAATTATGAATGCCCATAGAAATATTTACATTAACATGTATTAGTAATATGTATTATATGTTTACATTAATATCTAATATGTATGTATTATGTATTATTATGTATTAGTAAGGGTATTAAAGCAGACAATAAGAGACAATAATTATACTAGTATAAGCATAAACAAAATTTGTTACATATAAGGTACACTCATACTAATTTATATATCACACTCACATATATTGGTACTCCAAGCCAAAAGAACCAATAACCAAATACCACCAGCCAACTAAAACTTATATTAGTTTGGATTGTACCTACCTTTAGTTTTGGACTGTACAACAGTCACTTCCACATGTTTTTAATTGCTTTGAATCAACTCTCATTACACATATCTGAATAATCATTTCCAAATATTTTGACAAATAATAAACACATTTATTCTCTTCATACACAAAAATTAGGGAATATTACTACTTATTACAATCACTTTTATATCGTTTTAAAAACTCTAAGCTACAAAAATCTTTTTTCTCAGAAAATTCATCAACAAAGTCCACAATAAAATTCAGTAATATAACAAAGCAACAACAATTCTATACATTTTGATACAGTATGTAAGACTTTTAAGATTACTTATTGTTAGAAGTATTACAATTACTTATATGCAAGTACAGACCATTGCACTTTCATTCCATATATTTAAAATACAAACACAATAATAACAAATAATTAGATTCTAAATTAAAGTCACTACAAAACATCACACATCCCTTATCTCATGAAAACCGATAAAAGAAAATTTTGGATTATTCACGTAAAAGGAAGAGAGAAAATTATCTGTGGATTATGGACAGATTATTCTATGGATTATGGATGGTTTATTCTATGGATTAGACGGTAAAAGATCTGCTCCAGATGGATAAATATATTTTCGAGGAAGTACATGCTACTTTGGACAGCATGGGAAAACAGAGTCCACATTGAAGGCAGGGAAATTGTGCAATCATAAAAAAGGAAATTGGTGAGAATACTGAAAAGCACTTACAAAAGATGTGAACCAGATGAAATACTAAAATTAACAAAAAATAAATAAAAATAAAGAATTGTAAGAACAAAAATAAGAAAGGCATAAGAACTAATAGTACAATTTGTGCAGTTGTGAAGCATTTTACACACAAGCAACTGAAAGCTGATCATTGCAGTTGTAGAAAAGATAAATGACAACATGTGTCTCACAGAGTTACATAATGGAAGTGAAAATTAATAACAGAACTTGGCTTATTTGAACATGCGTAATTCGAATTCATGGATAATTTGAACTCTTTTTGTTAAATCAAATTAACAGTTTTGCTCAAATCCTGAAAAACGTTTGTAAATTATGGTGTAAACCATGCAATAATAGACAAATAACTGGAAATAAACAAGCACAAATAAACCTTGTGAACAGACACTTATTGTTTGTGTCAAATTCCTGGATTTGGCTATGCCAGTATGCCACAATGACTCTTTACCAGCTCATATAATGGTACCATCATTGCCTCTTGTTCCATCCAACACTCATTGTTACTTTTAGTTTAGTCTGCATACATTCGTGAATAGTTCTTTTAAGTTTTTACCCTGCGTACTGTGTCCTGTAGTGAGAGACAATGCATTTCTTTATACAGTATTGTATACTGTACGTAGACTTGTGTGTTTTGGTGACTCTTATTGTACAGTTTTAGTGTGTTGTGTGTTCATCATGGCTCTTTCAAAACCAACATGGACACAATACAAGTCACTGACGTTAGCAGAAAAAGTTGCTGTCATTTGGGAAGTAGTAAAAAAAAATCGCCAAGGAATTATGAATACCACCAAATACATTACTAATATATTTCTAAAAAATAATGAAAGGATTCTGAATAGTGCGTGTAAGTCTGGTGACAAAGAGAGGAAAAGAGAGTGAGGAACAGAAATCCTGATGTAAATGAATGTGTAGTGAAGTGGTTTAAGCAAGCAAGGGACAAACAAAACACCTATCAGTGGAGTCCTTGTCATAGTCAAAGCTGAAGAATTTATGTATATCATAGGCAAAAATGATTTTAAGCCAGCACTGGTTGGTTTGAAGGTTTTAAGAAAGAAATTGGATTTCTTTCAAAACTATTTGTGGGGAAAGTGGATCTGTGGACATTAAAGCTACAAATTCTTGGAAAGATGATTTGTTGCAAATGATGTCCAATACAGACAATAAATACATTTTTAACATTGGCAAGACAGAGTTATTCTTCAAATGCACTCCAGTAAAACTTGCATTTAAAATAAAAAGTTGTAGTGGCAGTAAACAAGGAACACATAACATTGTTGGTTGGAACAAACATGGATGGTTCAGACCTTCTGAAAGGATCATTATGGATTTGGGAAGGATTGCCATTATGGACTTTTATGTCTCTTGGCCTCCATCATCACATAGGCCATTGTCTTACCTAGTTATATATTCTGTCCACCAGCACTTACTTTGCTATTTTCCGAAGTAAGCAATATTATCTGTTCTCGTTTGGTTACATAATCAATTAATTGTTTTCCTGTCTCATCTTGTTATTTTTAAAATAGCCCTTCCATGATTCTCTGTGAAGTTTGCAGTCTCTGTATTATTCTTATGTTCACTGCCCATGTTCTGGCCTATAATCATTCCATGAAGCACAAACTGAATAAAAGATTTCACTTTTGAAATATAAACAGAGTTTATTATTATTCACAATACTGCTCGTTTTTCTGAAAACGATCCAACCAGATCTTATTCTACTGACAAATTCTACCACTGCATATCCACTAATTGCTGTTTTACCCAAATATTTCATTCGCTTCATTCACCACTATCAGACACATACCATCAATTCTCAGCTCCTCAGCTGATGCAGCCTATTACACATTACATTCATCTTTTCCAAACTTATTCACAGACCAATCTTCTGACTGTTCTGATTATGACCATTTACTATAGTTTCTATCTCAACATTATTTTCACTAAATAACACTACATCATCTACAGATTTGAAATTATTGTACTACACATTTGAAATTATTGTACTATCTTTTCTATAGTATTTTATTTTGTTAACATGTATAATTCGATTTCACCAGTTGAGGTGGTATACATTTCAGCTGCAATCAGTTAACACTCCTTTCCTATCCCTTGTTATTCTAACCTCTTCCCTACAGCTTTTGTGTAACTGAGAATACCAAGCAAGTGGTCTCACATATTAATTATAATACACTTGAAGCCTATTAATTGACTGTAGATGGCCTATTGTACTGTAGTTGTTTCAAAATCATGCTTCATCGAGGTGACAGTCAAGTTCTGTGTTAAATCTGTTAGTAAGAATTTTATTTGTAGTCACACCAGTAAGAATCTTATTCATAGTGACACTTCAGTATTGACTTTCCATCAAAAACTCCATTCTTCAACATTGGGTTTCTGTGCCGTTACCATTCAGTAATATTTCATTTGGATATTGTATGTATTTATCTGAATTATCTGTTTGTTACTTTGTTTCCATTTCTATACCTCATTACAGAGCTGCTCCACATAATTTACCATCTTTCTCCAGTTTCTTATTATATTTCTATTATCATGTCCACATATTCTATATAGTTTAGTCTCTTTTGGTGTTACTAAGTATACCTCTTTTTACATGTTACTCTCTTATTTTATTTTATATTCCATACTGCTACAACGGTCACATAGATTGTCGTGTTGTACAGTAGAAACAAAGTAACTGACACTAGATGAAGTCACTAATTACAACTTTAATAGGAAAAAACAACAGTTAGAAATAAACAGAGACACTCTTATACAATTCTTCAAGTTCAAATTTGTCTGATAATAACTGTCACCTTATTACAGTTTTGCACTAAGCAACACAATATCACTATACTGCAAGTCACAATAACAAATACTCCAAACCACACTGTAATGTCACTGGTCTAAAACTATACTTGGCTGGCTGCTGGTGCATATACTTATACCCTGCTGAGATTTGAGAATAATCTGTCACTTACCATATGATGTGTCAAGAAACAATTGCATAGTTAGAAGTGCTCTGCAACTTGCTAGAAGCTGTCAATACCTGACCTTGTATAATGTTGGGCATAATGATCACAAACATCTGGAACGGCCTCATGTGTTGCCACGTAAACACTTTTGTTGTCTTAGCATTGCTATACTTTTCTGATGTATTAACTTCAAATTGAAAAACATGTTTGAATAGCTATCCAAGTCACTTATAGAAAAAATATATATAATATTTACCAAATTTCTTCTGTTGTGTGACTTTGTGTAGCAGTCAATTGATTATCATTACGCGTTTCAAAACATATATTTCATCTTCACAATGAAAAATCACTCAAAGTTAATCATCAAAATTGCAAATATTAAAAATAATTCTGCACATATCCGCGTTACATGAGTGGACACTTGAGTGGGACCGATCATACACTGTCTGTCAGTAACTATTGTGTAAACAGGTTTATTGCGGTATCGTAGAGTGAATTAGATTTAAAGTTTAAATAATCGTTTAGCACGAAGTCATGAGTGTGTATGTCATTGTATGGTCTGTATATCTTGAATTCTTCCAAGGTGTTCATGTAAACACCTTTATTACAAACGTATATGGATTTCAAGTTGAAATTAAAGCTCGTATATTTATGATTTTCATTTATTAAATGACGTGCATAGTTGCATTTTATGCTCAATAACTTTAAATGCGGTTGAACTGAATATTTTAAATAAGGGCATAAATTATTGTCTTCCTCGTAACTTTAATAAAAATCAAATCGCCCATGAAATCATTAGTGCCGAAATGGCGATAAAAGCAAACCCAGATCCAAAACTACAAAACAAGGTACATTACCTAATAAGTAATAAGTTTAAGAAAATTAAAAGCAAGTACTTCACATGATCATTTGTATCATATGTAAAATAAATACACGAAGAGTTCCAGGGAATTCAAGATATTGAAACAGATATAAACAAAATTAATCAAGAATAATGCACTCATCACAAAAACGGACAAAGGTAAACCCTCGTTATGATGAACAATGAATCGTATACAATGAAGGTTAACGATTTTATCTCAAATAACTATATAATAACTCTGAAGTCTGATCCTACACACATTTACGTTAAAAATCTAAACAAGGAAATTATTAAATGCGTAAATTTACTTAATCAACGTACACGTCGCTAACTAAAACCTGCAATGCTAAGGCTCCGATGTTTACAGGTGTACCCAAAATTCACAAATGCAACATGCCAATTAGGCGACTTGTTAGTTTTACTACAGCACCATTATTTTGTACAGCCAAAAATCTTGTAAAAGTCGTTAGGGATGGTATAGATGTAAAAAACAACCTCCCACTGACTTTATATATAAGGTTAACAATGATAAGTTCACTCCTAATTATAAATTGGCTTCCTTTGACATTATCAACTTGTATACTAACATACCAGTTAGGGACACACTACAGATTCTAAGGAATAACTTGTTGGAAAGTAACAAATTAAACACCCAAATGATAGAAGAGCTAATGGGCCTAATTGAAGTAATTTTAGGACAAAATTATTTTACTTTCAATGACAATTTTACTGTTAAATTAACAGTTTAGCAATTGGCTTGCCGCTATCAGGTTTACTAGGTGACATTTATTTCAAATTCTATGAAAACACATTTATGTTTTCTACTAACATTTACAAAAATAACATAATATTTTGTGCAAGTTATGTTGATGACAAATTTGTAATATACA
The DNA here is from genome assembly GCA_034769895.1 of Magicicada septendecula. Taxonomy (NCBI): domain Eukaryota; kingdom Metazoa; phylum Arthropoda; class Insecta; order Hemiptera; family Cicadidae; genus Magicicada; species Magicicada septendecula. The sequence goes on along the minus strand of CM068376.1, from coordinate 151,905,685 downwards.
ACTGTATTTTGCGACATTGGAAATTTAAAAAAACTTTATGAATAATATAAATAAAAATATTCAGTTCACTCTTGAGACTGAAACAAATAATAAATTAAACGTTTTGGACTTAACAGTTACTAAACACATTGACAAACTGAAATTCAATATCTATAGAAAACCAACCACCACTGATGTGACCATACCTCTTGAATCACATCACCCCTTTTCGACAATGTGCCTCACACTTCATGCATATTTATGTGACTTTGTGGACATGTCATATAAATATGAGTATTAGTGATCATAGGAATTAGTGTCTGCAAAAACAAGAAATGGGCATAATGAAAACAGGAATGAACGAATGGACACGTGAAAAATGTAGTTAAGGACACTCTTAACTTTACCAGCCAGGAGATGTATTCATACTGAAGTGTGAGGCATTGGGAGGAGTGAATGACTCTGTGACTCCTGTTTATGTTATGCACTGAAATTGAAATACGAGAATGTGCTTCTCTTTCTAACAGACACTCTTCCTTAATGATAAAAGCAGTAAAAGGGCTACGGACATATTCTAAAATAGTGCACATTACTTGCCTTGTGCATCCCCTTCACAGAGTCACAGAACAGTCTTTGTATTCACTCGTAGGTATTTGTGATCTGTGTTCCTGCTCCATTGTTCATATTTGTTACCGGGTGTTTGTGATCTGTTTTCCCATGCCACTAAAGATATCCATCATAGGCACAGACAAAACGTCCCCAGTGAACAGAGACAATCTAGATCATAGCCTAACACCCCAGAAAATTATGTTAGTGATAATATACAATTGTTGTTTCCAATGCTTTCTTATTGCTTCTGATGCACCAGAAGCTGATAGCAGCACCTTACACTTACCATTTGGCACAAAAACAAGCAGTCTTGAACACACAACAGAGTATATTATACAAAGAAAAATAGGGTACGGAGCAGAATATGCATGAAGGAAGTGGGTGAAATAAGTGGTTTGCATTAACTGACACAACAAAGCAGATACTAGGAAAATCTTCAAGACCAAACATACAACAGAAGTAGGATATCTCCTGCAAAACGGTTGTGCCATGATGCTCTGCCCCAGATTGAAGCAGAAAGCCAACACACCAATCTCTCATATGTTTGGAGAACTACAAATAATTGTGAAACTGACTATTCAGAAGAAACAAAAATTGAATAACATCACAAATTTATATATATATATATATATATATATATATATATATGTTCAAATAAATACACTGCAAGTAGGTTTAACTTCACCTTGTGCACGTTTCAGAGAAATTATTCTATATTTTCATTGTAAGCAAAACATTCAATAACAATTCAAACAAACCTCTGAAGATACAGAATAATTTCTGTAAAATGTGCATCAGTTAAAAAAAACCTACTTTCAGTGTATTTATTTGAAGATAATACATGGGAGACATGCAGGAAACTCAACAAGTTACTTACAAAGGAATAATTACACACACACACACACACACACACACACATTCAAGCACTTTTGCTACAGTCTATTTCTTTATGTATATAATATATTTAATATTTATGATAACTTTACCTCAAGATGTTTTTCCCTTATTTGGAACATGTATCGGGACACTTATTGTTCTTATCCTCAGCCTTCTTAATTTTGAATCTTGTGGAGTAATTGTGTGTTGGTTGGTTGCTGTTATGGTTTCCTGTTGGTTTTTGGTATTTTAAATTGGTATTATTTTGTGTGATTGTGGTATATATATTAGTATTTTGTGTATTTTCGATGTTGAGTACTTTGAAAATTATTATATGATGTCACAAATATGTACACCAACATCCCAGATGAAACAATAGACATAATAATAAACAAACTTAAAAAACAAAATAAAGACACACAATATATAACTGAATTAAAAAATAGCCTCCAGCTAATACTAAAAAAAATTACTTTGAATTCAATAGCAAAATTTATCAACAAGAAGAAGGTCTGGCAATGGGATCTCCATTATCTAACATAATATTAGACATATTCTTACAACACATAGACTCCAAAATACAAAATATTTTAAATTCATTTCATCCTAATCGCATATGGATAAGATATGTAGATGATGAGCTACATGTATCAAATAACAAAAATATAAATGCAGATATCATAATAAAACAAATCAATAACATACATCCAAAAATACAATTCACAGAAGAAAAAGAAAACCATAACAAAATCAACTATTTAGACATAACCATCACAAGAAACAATAGCATTTACAATATGCAATAACAGAACACCAACTCCCACTAACATCATTACATCTAACCATTCTGACCACCCAACACAACATAAAATGGCAGCTTTCTACTCACTATTTAACAGAATGTACAAAATACCCCTAAACGTACAGGAAACAGACTGAAATAAATACTGAATAATTAAGAAATAATCAAAATGAACAACACATAAATAATAACAACATAACAACAATAAAAAGTGGGCCACATTCACATACATAAATAATAAAATGACAAAGCTAACAAAACTATTTAAAAACAGACATTAAAATAGCATACAAAACTAATACAAATAATTTTCAAAAACTAAATAACCCACACAACAAAGGTAATACAACAACCAATGGTATATACATAATTGAATGCCAAGATTGCAATAAATGTTACATAGGACAAACAAAAAACAACTGAAAAATGTTATTTTGAACATATAAATGCATAAAAAAAACAGAAATGTATAAACCTAATTTTACCACACATGAAATGAACACTGGACATGAATTCCCAGACATAACGAACATGACACTAATAAAACACATACCAAACAAAGCCACCATTATGAACATTTGGGAAAATTTACAAATATACAAACACAAAACAAACTAATACCTGAACAAATACAAATCAATACAAAACATGACACAATTTTCAAAGCACTCAACATCGAAAATAAACAAAATACTAATATATACACCACAATCACACACTATAATACCAATTTAAAATACCAAAAACCAACGGGAAACCATAAGAACAACCAACTAACACACAAGTACTCCACAAGATTCAAAATTAAGAATGCTGAGGATGGGAACAATAAGTGTCCCAAAACATGTTCCAAATAAGGATAATACATATTGAGGTAAAGTTATTATAAATTTTAAACACACACACACACACACACACACACACACACACACACACACACACACACACACACACACACACACACACACACACACACACACACACACACACACAATATGGCAGAAAATAATAAAAATACTTTAACATTAGCTGTTTATTTAAAGTACAGCAATACAGTAAAACCCCATTGAGATGCTCATCGAAGAACCCCTTGTGAAACCGCATATTAAGCGGTATATTACCAAGTAGCATATACATATTACTGAAACTGTGTAACCAATAATCACATTGTCTATGCAGTTTAAATACTAATTTACACAAGCTGACATTTTGTTAGAATTAATTGTATTGACAAATTGTTTTATGTGTATCATCTATATTGTGTATTTGTGGAGTTACTACCTACATATATATAGAAAAGTTATATAGGCCTAGGTCTAAAACCTAAAAATCTAAGTGAAGTCTTCCATATTTTCATGTGCAGCATGGATTAGATTCAGTAATGAATTACACAAACATATGAATTAATAAAATGTCATAAAAATACACGTCAGTGAAGTCGCTGCTAACCTGTCGGTAAACATCACAGGTGGCGTTCAATCTCAACACTTAATTTTTCATTTCCATTAACTAAGCTAGTAGAGCAAAACGGATTTCAATTTGACTTCATAAACATACAAACATAACTTACAGAGAAAATTAATTGTTCTTAGCAAATGTTCCCACAGTCACAGTAAAGTACGTACTAGGGAGGTCTGAAAAGTCCGTGCAAAATTTAACAGACGGTGCCACAACTAAAAACCGTTGCTATCATTTTAAAGTTCAAACATTCCTACCACTAATTCCAAATTTTTATGAAGGATTTTCAAGTAGTATTGTTTCGACAGTAATCTGAATTACACAACTTTTTACTTATCGAAAAAAATGGAAACAAGTGAATTTTGTGTTGTGACTGAATATTACTTTTTCCGTAAGAAAACAGCTGCCAAAATAAAAGCTAAGCTCGACAAACATTTTGCTTGATCTGCTCCATCAATTGTCAAAAAACATGGTTGATGCTAAATGATCTGGAAGGCCAAAAGAGGCTACTACCGAAGAAACAATTGGAAAAGTTCATGTTGCTGTAATGCAGGATCGTCAAGTGTAAGTGCATGAACTAGCTGAGATGTGTAAGATATCAAAAGAATGTATTGGACATATCTGGCATGACGAATTGCATATAAGAAAGCTTTTAGCAAGATGGGTACTACGCCTACTCACAACTGATCAAACATGGGAAAGAATGAACATTTTGAAAGAGTGTTTGGAGATGTTTCAGTACAATCCTCAAGAATTTCTGCACCAATTCATAACTGTCGATAAAACATGGATCCACCATTACATGCCAGGGACATAGGAACAATCTAAACAATGGGTAGAGGCTGGTGGAAGTGCAGCAAAGAAGGAGAAGATGGTTTCTTCAGCCAGCAAGTTTATGGCCACTACTTTTGGGATGGGCATGGCATAATATGCATCAACTGTCTTAACAAAGGAAGAAGAATAACAGAAGAGTACTATGCATAGTTACTGTATCAATTCAACAATGAAATCAAGCAGAAATGGCCACACTTGGCAAAGAAAAATTGCTCTTTCATCAGGACAAAGGAGCAATTGCAATGGAAAAACAACATGAACAATGCTACCAACTGCTTTGCCATCCACCATATTTGCCCGATTTGGATCTATAGGACTTCTTCCTGTATCTGAACATGAAAAAATGGCTCAGTGGTAAAAAATTTACCACTAATGAAGAAGTTGAATGGGACACTGATTCATATTTTGCTGTGTTGCCTAAATCATATTATTTGGAAGACATAAAAAAAGCTATAATATTGTTGGGCCAAGTGTATCGAGCTAAAAGGGAGTCCTACATTGAGAAATAAAATGAAATTTGCTCAAAAAAATTATGATTTCCATTGTTTTTGCACAGACTTTTCAGACCTCCTTCATATACCCGGATGCAAGCTAGTTAATAAAATGGTATATTAAAATTAGCAGAACAGATGCTTTATTATTCAGAAATTTACTTCTGGTAATAAAATAAAATATTGTTACCACGGTCTAGTGATTGTTGTATGGTACAGTGGAAAATAAAATACAAGACAACAATTAAGTTAATCACCTTTGAATTTATCAGCTTTGAATTACTAAGTCACTAATCACAATTAAACAGTTTGTAATCAACAAGATAGTCCCTTACAACAAATCAAATAAAAATTGTTCACATGCAATAAAATGTCAACTAATATAAAACACAATTGTAATTACAATTATCCCGCACAATTAAAAAACATTACACTTCACCACAATACGTCGAACCGCACTGAAATAAATCACAACTCAACCTGAAACTGAGCGTTGCTGAGTACTTGTATTTATACCCCACCAAAATACCAGAAAGATCCATACTATCCATCAGTGCTACACTAGAACGTAATTGATTGCAGCCTTGACACAGTGCGCGTGGCTGCCTAAGTCTAGAAATTTCTCGCTAATGCATGTTGAGATCACTTACGCACTCAACATTACATCCAGTTTCCACTGGAACATCTGAGAAACACGTAGAATGTTTTGTAATGATGTAACACTATTTGCGCATTATGTAACAATATTATAGTATGCAAATAAGGTCACAAACATTTCAATTCTTAGTGTTCCCAAAACTATTAAATATAGAAGCACAAAAAATGGTACTGAGCTCAAATGAAAAAAAACTGATATATAATTACAGTGACCGTATTTCCTCAGTTGCACTCCAGTACACACCAGTTGAGGTTGAAGGGGAGGTAGGTTAGGTTAGGTTAGGGTTATGCAGGGAAGTGTCCTTTTTTTTATAGCTGTTACACATGTACAGAACTAAACAACTGTTTCAAGAAGAAATCAAAATTCAAGCAGGGGCGGCTCGTTCTTAGGGTGCTAAGGCACATGCCTCCCAGATTAAATCATATCATTAAACAACCCATTATCACTATTTGTGGAAAGTCATTACATATTATTTCTTTAACCCTTCGGACAAGAAAATGTTTTTATGCTAGGTAATAGCAGAAATGTTTTCGGAACAGTATGAATTACGGCGCTCTGACCTATTTCTCAGTTCCCCCACTCTATCCAAAGTTGAACGAAACTGTAAACTTATAGGTGGCGTTTAAACTGTCGCTAGGCATGCCGGCTCCCACGCCACGATTACCAGAAAGTCGCGTAATTCACTCAGTACAACTAATCGCAGACGATTGATAATATTATGAGATTTGCTCTTTTTAGTGTTTATAGTTTCTCTGGCATGGTTAATTCAGCGCGGGCATTTGTTTAGTGTTTAGGTTTTGAGTCTGTGTGTTTTTTTTTTAATAGCTTCATGAATAATGTTCTGTTTTCCATGTACTTTATTGTCTCCCAGAGACAATGGTGATTGCTTTTGGACTCTAAATGAGGTTAATGATATAAAACATCTTACAGAACAAATTAAGAAGCATGAAATATCCGTCCATCACATGAATAGTGTTGTTGATTTTTCTTTGTTAGACAAAGTAAACATGCTGTCTAGTATGGACTTGCAATTTAGACAAAACATTGAAAAGCACAATGTTCAAGTCAGCAAAAATAGACATATTTTAAAACAGCTGATTTCGTGTGTCAAATTCTGTTACAGTTGTCTCTAAGAGTTCGTGATGAATCAGCATCGTCTACAAATCTGAGGGTATACAAAGGTTTAATTAATTTTACTGCGGAGCTGGATTCTGCAATGAAAGACCATTTAGAATCAGCCACTGTATTCAAAAGTACATCGAAAATAATACAGAATGATATGTTGGACTGTATGCTTAGTGTCTGCAGGGAAGAAATAGAAAAGGAGATACAAGCTTCTGAATTTGTGATCATCGAATGTGAGGAGACAACTGATGTGACAAACCACTGTCAAATGGTATTAGTTTTTAACTACGTGTTTAAGGGGGTCGGTGTACGAAAGGTTTTGGGGATTTCTCAGTCCTGAAGGTAAGTGTGCAGAAACATTAGCAAAGTGCATAATGAACAATATCTATCCTCTTCTGCACACATCAAAGGAAATGTTAATAGCTCAGACTTATGTTGGTGCTAATGTTATGTGTCGTTCTATTGGATGTGTAAAGGCAAAAATTAGAGAAGTGTATCCGTTCACATATTTTGTACACTGTCATGCTCATGAACTTAATTTGCTATTAGAAAAAGCAACAAGTGTAAACAACAAAGTTAGAGTTTTTTCTCAAATCTATCTGCCATTCCAGCATTTTTTCATACTCATCTCTACGAACGGACGTTTTAGAGGAAGTAGTGCAAGCCATGTTACCCAGAGTTTCTATAACAACATGGAATTACAACATTCGTACAGTCAACATTGTGTACAAAAACCGATATAAGTTGGAGGAATGTTTCGAAGTTCTTGAAGAAAAGTATACAAAGAAACAAACAGACTCACAGTTAATGAGGCAAGTGGTCACAGAAGGGCTCTTCAGGACCAAAATTTCATGTTCTGGCTAACTTTTTTCCATAGAATTCTAACCCATGTGGACATAATGTACCAACAACTACAGAGTAGGAACAAAGACAGTGTAATATGGCAAAGTGACATCGGAATTTTTGAAAATGAGATGCAGAGAGGGAGAAAATAAATGAGGAGTTCCCTGAGGAACCAAGATAAAGGAACAATAATGTTGGATGCTGCACTAGAATAGGGGATGCAAAAGAAGTATGTGATATCATTATAACTCACGTAAAAGATAGGTTTACTTACACGGGACACCTAGAAGCAGCTTCATTGATGTCCAATGACGTATTTCCACTTTTTTCTACAAACTTTCCGCAAGAAAAATTCAAGTGAGTGATTCAACATTACCCTTTCTTACAAGAAAACAAATACAACTACTATATTAACAAGTCGGAACACAAAGTTTTTTATAAGTAAAAACATAAAGTAACGGACACGTCATGGAGAACGAAATCCAAGAAGAAAACAAACTTCGGAGTGAATTGGAACTATTATACAGACGGCATGATTTTAATATTAAAGATGCAATAAAACTTCTTAACTTTATAGAAGAAAACAATCTTACATTTTCAAAGAAGTGTTGAAACTTCTGAAAATTATCATAACTATCCCAATGACAAATGGCAAACCTGAGAGCTGCTTTTCGACTCTGAAAAGACTAAAGACTTTCTTGAGAAATATAATGAAAAATGATATCCTGAATGCCCTTGCGATGTTATCTATCAACAAGGAACTTGTAAAGAAATGAAGGACTTTGATGCTAGAATAGTCTGTTAATTTAAAGGACCCTTTATTTGTATATAAATAAAGGGTCTGTTTAAAGTGTAGGTATTATAGAAATAATATAATGTAAATATAGTATATTACTTTTTTTTGTTGAAACAGCATAGACATTTTTGTGGACACTTTCGACAGTTTGTGGTTATGTTTATTAATAAAACTGCTGACTCCCTACAACAGCTCACAATATTTGAGGTGAGATCAAATTTTTAAATAATCGTTGCATGCTGCATGTGTTACTATTCTTATTTTATTAATGAATTATGTGATCAAATAGTGGCAACATTTCTATTGTGCGTTACATTTAATATTGATAAATAATTAAGGAGCCTAAAGGCCACACCCTCCAGCCTCTTAAGTCATGAGCCGCCACTGAATTCAAGTCAAAACTATCAGCTACTGGCATCAACCTGTGAGCACGTGAAGTGAGGGGAAGCACTTGCATCTCCATCTAGCAGACACCAGTGTTCCCAGATATCAGGAATGAAACTAATTTACAATACTTATTTTGTCTAACTGATTACATGGAAAAAAATTACCTCAAAATTTTGTGACGCATTCACTACAAAATGTGGGACGCAACACCACCATTTTCAGGTAAAACTATGTTCTGTGTATTAACGTATTAAGAGTAAACGTCAAGCAGACCATAGACCATGGCTGCTATGTTTGTATCAATTAGGCACAATTTTTGCTTTAATATGGTTTTTTGGAACTTTTTAACGGTTTTTAAGGACACGAGGACCTTGTTCAGAAATCTGGGACTGTACCGGAAAAACCAGGATGTATAGTCACTGTATATATATATATAGTACAACAAGTATAGAGACATATATGAAAATCTTTTCATAATAGTAAGAAATTTTAATTTATGAGACAATGAAAAATAATGAAAATCAAAGAAAAGCTAACCATAGGGAATGCACACAAGGTACATAAAACCTGAAACAGGTTTACAGAAGTCTGTATTCACAAAAATGTAGCAACGGATCAACATTATTTTCACACAGAAATTTTATAAAATATGTTATGCTTGATAATGACTGCAGATGTGTTTACAGTTAAATAGTTGATTTCATATTAAAAGAGCAACCCATTTCTATAGATATTATACCAAAAATATTTTGTCATATATAAACTGAAAGTTCAAAACCATTTAGCAGATTAAAAAAAAAAATGTATGTCTGATAATAGGCCAGGCATATCTAGCCCTTGGAGAAGAAAAGAAAAGAAGACTTCAGCATACAGTGAAAAATTATATTTCGTGATCTTTTGAAAACTCCTCTTCCTGAAAATTCTAAATCTATAAAAGACCATCCTCAATTTGTCTGAATCATATGTATACAAAGAAAACAGTCACTATTAATGCTAAGAACACAAAAGCTGTATGATAAAAAATTATCAAAGAAATTGGATAGAGCCACGAGTTCATGTATAAACTAAAGATATTATGAGAGCAGAAAATAAAAGCGTATAGTGGCAAAAAATTCTGTTATGATGAGACATAATTCACAGTTTAAGTGATACACGGAAAAATGGAAAAAGAAATTAAATTCATTCTACTAGGGAAAACATTCTGTGACTCAAAAATGGAATACTTATAAGTAAGTTGTGAAACATAATTGAAATAACGATTACAACTCTGGCAATATTGCCAGTGAAGTAGTATAGGAGTCAGGCAGGGTAGTATGCCTCATTTATCCATTATTGCGCCAGGATGTAATCGCAAGGTACTTGTTTCCACAGACTGAGCCAGTTAATTTGGGGCCTGAACAAAAACAAACTGAATCTCTAAGTTAGTAGTCACATACCATATCTACTGGTCTACTAAGCCCCTTCCTGCACAAACGTACCAAGTGTATATCATATATTGATGTGATTGTCGTGCATATCACACGTATCACATATCACACATAATAATACCAGTTTAAAATACCAAAAACCAACAGGAAACCATAACAACAATCAACCAAAACACAAGTGCTTAATAAGATACAAAATTAAGAAGGCTGATGATGGGAACAGTATGATTCCCACAACATGTTCCAAATAAGGGGAAAACGATTTTAAGGTAAAGAAATTATAAATATTAAATAAATTATATATGCATCAAGAAATAGACTGTAGCAAAAAGTGTTTGAACACACACACACACACACACACACACACACACACACACACACACACACACACACACACACACACACACACACACACACACACACACACAAAGTAATATAACTGTTCAATGGAAGCTAATTTTATGAAAAGGCACACACACACACACAAGCCAGCTCTGTGACCAAGCACTTAAAATCAGGTAAAGCTTTTTACAAAATTCACCCCAGATTATAGGGAGGGGGTCATGTTTCAAGTCAATACTGTATTAATCATAGTTACCATGAGCACTATCATATACAAATATAATGGGGTGGCAAAACAGGTTCAAAATGCCTTATTTTGTAGTCTAATGCTGTTAACAAAATTAGTTGTGTGAAGAACAATTTTCGGATACTTGAACTAAAGATGTTTCTATACTGAAGCAAAACCCGTTATGTGCAAATTGTTTTTTAGGATAATAAAAAATATATCTGAACCTCGGAGGTATAGAACACTATGTCCATTTTTTACCAATATAGCATTATTACACATTCGTATTTAACTTTTTTTGCTTTACCCAGAGGTATAGAACACTATGTCCTAGACCAATTGTAAGGGGAGTTACATGCTTTTAAAAGAACACCAAGTCCACTTTTATTCAGAGGAATACAACACCATGTGGACTTGAAGTTGTATACCTCTACAAAATTTGGATGATGCAATACACCATCTGGACATAGTGTTGTATACTCCTGGTGGATTTTTCATGAACTCAGAGAAGAAGGTTTCAGTTCAGCCATTTTGCTTGTAGTTTGAGGCTTTTACTTTTGTTTTTCAACAAATTATGGTAAGATTGATGTAAGATGGATCCTAACTCTCGTGGATATAAAATTCTAAACTTATTTCTGCGCCCTAGGCCTAACGTTAATGTACCCATAGGTAAGCTATTGTTTTGTACATTCCATAATATTATTAAGTTACAAAACATAACCTAAATAATATAAGGCATTGAATTATCATTGAAATCACCAAATTTATCAAATAATAAATAGTTTACAATCATTATTACAAGGCTGGTATTGTTTCAGAATCAAATGCTAATAACAGTAAGTGTCAAGATAATGGCAATGAAGAGGACATAGGTGATGTTTTGTTTGATGGGGAAGAGGATGATTCTGATGCCGACAAAAATTATGAACCTCAAAGTGGGGAAAGCTCCGATTCGGATGACAATGATGGGAGGCCTATATTATGTAAGCAATCAAAAAATAAGGTAAGAAATAAAACTAGTGCTAAAACAATGGCAAGTGAACAACCAATACAAAACTTACTTGCTGAAGATTTATACTTAAGCAGTGATAATGAAAATACTGTGGAAAATCAAGCAGTTTTAGAAGAGGGAGGAGGTGCCAAAAGAAAAATTAAAAAATAAAACTAAGTCTACACAGCAAGGTAAAAAAACGTGTAGTGCATGCCAATGATTGGGCATGTAATGTCCGCAAACGCAAATTAGCTGGTGGTAATGAATATTTAAGTAAAAAAGGTAAAGTTGTTCCTGCCAAAGTAATGAAACCTCCTTGTTCTTGTAGGATGAAATAATCAGAAAAATTACCAGAATATGAAAGACAGAAGATTTTTGATTCATACTGGAGTAAGGAAAAGACTACAGATATTAAAAGACAATTTATTTTTGCATGTGTTGTGAGGCATAGTACAGCTCAATCAAGAAAAAGAGAACAAAACTAGAATAAATCTAAAGATTACACTCTATTCTACTGTTTCACAGTAAATAACCAATGAGTTAGGGTGTGTAAGGCTATGTTTTAAACACACTTTCTATCTCTAACATGGTAGTAGTAAATATTTTTAAAAATATTGAGCCAGGAAGTATAGTAAAAACAGATCAAAGGGGGAGGCAAACACCAAGTAACAAAACCCCTGATGAAACCATATAAAGTGTCAAAAAACATATTTCTTCTTTTCCACATTATGAGTCATTACTCTAGAGAAAAGAGTGACAGGAAATATTTAGGAACAGAGCTAACAGTAGAAAAAATGTATGAACTGTACATAGATGACTGCAATCAAAAAAATGTTGATCCAAAGTTAAGAGCTAAAAAATGGCTGTAGGCCTACTGAGATATCTTTAATAAACAGTTCAAGTTGTCATTTAAACCACCTGAAATAGATACCTGTGATACATGTGATTTGTTCTATGCTAAACTGAAAAATAATCTGACTCAAGAAGAAAAAGAATCTGTTAATGCTGATCATGCTGCACATCTCAATGAATCAAAAACCAGATACAACTTAAAAGTATTGACACTAAAATGGCTAAAGATTCACCAAAACACAAAGTATTAACTGGTGATCAGCAGAAATGTTTGCCATCACCACTCACAACAAGCTGCATTAGTTTCTATAAAAGGAAGCTTTGGACCTTAAATTTTACCATTTATGATGCATCAGATCCCTCGGTTCACTGTATTATGTGGGACGAATCAAAAGGAGCCCGTGGCGGAAATGAAATTGCATCATCGATTTTGAAATGGGCAGATAGTGTCATTCCTGGCAGTGACATAGAAGAAATAACACTTTGGTTAGACAACTGTTATTGCCAAAATAAAAATGTGAGTATTGTAATGTGTTTTTTTTGGATACTCCATAAGTATCCTCAAATTAAGACCGTAACTCAGAAGTTTTTAATGAAAGGTCACACCCATCTGGAGGCTGACAGTGTACATGCATTGATAGAGAGGAAGAGAAAGAAACTCAATAATTTGGCTCTCTTAACACCCTGGGACTAGCAACAGTTGGTAAGACAAACTTCCAATAAATACACTGTTCATAATATGGAACTTCAAGATTTCAAAAGCTTCAACACACTGTATGACAAAAAAAAATCACCTAATCCCCCTCTTGTAAATAGGAAGAAGGATGTTGACAAACAGCCAGTTCTGATATCAACCTGTGTACAGTTACAAGTCCAACAGGAAAATATTGGAACGCTATATTTGAAAACCCATTTCGATGGTGAGAACCAAGAGGTTGACTTCGTGAGGTTCCGCAGACAAGGAGTTACGTTTCCAGCAGATTTGGATCAAGTCTCAACAAACCCAATACCAATTTCCCAGCAATAAATCAATGATTTAATTGCACTATTGCCTTATGTTCCCTCAGTTTGCCATGATTTCTATAAAAATTTAAAACATACAAGTAATAAAGCCACAAGTGACTATCTAGAAGGAGACATAGATGATGACTTGGACCCTATGTAACACTTTTATAACTATAACTTCTATCTAACTGTAACATCTATTTTCTAAAATAAACTATATGGGCTTAGTAATGTGTTAATCATTGGTTATTTCTTGAATACCCTGAAACACTATGTCATATAATATAACAGCCTTATGAGAGGTATACAACACTATGTCCATAAAAACTGCTAAAAAAAGAAAAATAAATTTATTGTGGATAAATACAATGTAAAAGGAATGTACTGATAAAATTTTGTTACAAAAGTTCAATAAACAGTTAAGGAAATAAAATGTTTTAAAAATAAAACCTGTTCAAACTGCTCTGCTGTAAAGTTAGGGAAATATGACATAGTGTTCTATACCTCCGAGGTAGGCCTACAGATATTGACATGATTTCTCACAATAAGGTAAATAATCGACTTTATTTTTTCCAATTTATGACAATAAAATCCTAGTTACTGTGATTCCAAGAAAAAAAGTTATATTTTTTGTTTCCTGAAAATTTTGTTAGAGTAGAGATAACGAATACTTTGCAACTGGACAACTGAATTCTTAAACATCTAAAAATTCGAAAGATTTTCATATTCTTACAAATAATTCGATTTTTCTTATTAGACAACTATTTATTTACGACAGAATTTACTAGCAGTTTAATCGTTCAATTTATGGTAAACAATCGTAAAAATATACTACTAATTCATCAAAATTTCATTCTGGAACGTGTCTCTACTCCGTTTCGAATCTGAACAGCAGTAAACTCTAACCCTCCAACAATATAACTTAAACCTTTTTGAATTACTTAAGACTTTTCATTAAAAATTTGTGTCTTCTTTAACATTTCTCAATCATGTAACCTTGGGCCATTAAACTCTACAAGAAACAATGTAAAAGTCAACGCTACTCTACTTCAACTTGCACACTTCTATCTTTTCTTATCTTGTACTAACTTAGCATACGCCCAAGTATTTTACAAACGCACTTCTTAATCTAGCTGTTATCACGAAAGTAAAACTGCTCACAAAAGATAGTTATGAGACGACATTTCAAATTAATGTAACACAGAGTAGTTATAATACTTAAAAATCAATCTTACCTAAGCTTATATGATGTGAACCACCGATTTTAGCAATTAACACCAGAGATTTAAATACAAATTTCATATAAGTTTTCTTCGCAACAACCACTAGACCTGGACACTGGACTAACGCTCCAAAATAATCGTTTTGTGAATTGTGAGACCACGAGACCACTTAGCTAGTTACTGTGGTTCGCCGGATCGTGGCGCTAGCATCGCCAGTTTTGTACGGGAACGTGAAGTACAGTACGCAGATAAGTTTTAACACAAAAAAACAATTTTACTTATTTGAAACTGTCGTGAAATGATTTTACATGTTCTAACAATTAAAATAATATTTACGATACACTACAATGTGTATAAATACAAAAGGATATACTGTCTGGCCACGACTGGATGATCGAGACTGCTCTCCCCCTCCACGCGGCCGCTTGTAAACGAGGTAGGGTGAAATATGTGTACTAGCCGTTTGGTTTGGTTTACCCCCACTTACCGTAGTACCCGGCCTTGCTTCTCCCACCTTACACTAAGCTCAATTAGGGGATGGCAACCGTTGATTGGTGTATCGATATACCGGTCTTCCGATATATCGTAACAGATATATCGATATATCCGATATATTGCTTCAAATATATCGATATATTACGATATATCGGTAAATTTAGAACACCGCTTGGATCTTATGACTTTCAATGCTCCATTGTTTATTTGTTTACCTTTTCATAACTTCATGTTCATCATTCTTTTATGGACACGTTTATGTGAAGAGTATGAGATTCATTTTAGGTAAACTGGTTAAATGAACCCTAAAATCATGATTTCTAAATAAACGGTTAATTTAGCGCATAAAAATTAGTTCTATTTATTTGGTCGGTACAAAATTTTTTTATTTACAATATTATTTTTTATTTGGTTGGTACAAATTAAATAATCCAAAACACAAGCTTACACATAACATAATTAAACCTAATTTTAAAAATCAGCTAAGGTTATTAGCACACAAAATATATAATAACATATAATTATAATATAACCAACCTTAATTTTATACCTACATACATATTATGTTTATTTAACAATTAAAATAATAGAATCAAATAGGCATTTAATATAAACAAGCTTAACACAAAATTATTAAAAGAAACATAATAATAATACATTAAAAGTAACATTATTTTTAATTCAAATGAGTGTATGAAAATATAAAATTATGAAAAAATTTCTTCAGGTAATGATTGTAAGAATAGTAGTCTAATTTAGAAATAGTTTTTGGGCTAAGCCGGTTCCGAGTTAGAGAA
The DNA here is from genome assembly GCA_034769895.1 of Magicicada septendecula. Classification (NCBI taxonomy): domain Eukaryota; kingdom Metazoa; phylum Arthropoda; class Insecta; order Hemiptera; family Cicadidae; genus Magicicada; species Magicicada septendecula. The sequence continues at coordinate 151,889,469 of CM068376.1, read as the reverse complement.
GCTGTTGCTCCAGCTTTGGAGAATAGCCTCTCACAAGGTACTGAGGTGGCCGGATTAGGGAAAACCTGTTCCGCTAATCTGAATAATTTCGGAAACACTGTTTTCATGTCATCCCAAACTATTATAGGGTCTTGACTTAAACCACACACGGGAGTGTCAAGGTATTGGGTAAGCTCATCAGAATTCCCTTTTTCTTTGATTTGTGAGCCATATCTTTGTGGTGGGTCCACAAATGAAGAGCTGATGGCTCAGCAGTGCCATGATCTGAATCAGAACTGTCTGTTTCGGTCGAGTTCTTTTTCATGATGTTTTTCACATGCTGATATACATTTGCCACAGAAGTGGGATTTTTTAAATGAATATTCTTGAACCGTGGGTCCAGTAAGGTAGATGAAGAGAGTAAAAAGTTGTCCTCAATTCTTTCAAAACGTTTATTCATTTCAAATTTTCCTTTTCTTTTAACGAATTTCCAGTGGCAGAAGTTGCCGTTAAATTTAATAAGATTTGAAATGAACATTTTACCATTGGGATAACTTTACTCGATGTCACATACTTCTCAGCGCTTAACGAGAAGGCTTTACTTAAGGGTTACTTTTTCGAGAGGCTGTAGAATTGATAATATTTCTTTTAATACCTCTACATTTGAAGGACTAATCATTGGAGGAAAATCGACTAAAATCAAAGACAAGTGACGCACAGCTGGCAATACTTTTAAAAATCTTCTCAACATGTAATAAGTTGAGTTCCACCTTGTTTTTACGTCTAGAATCATTTTTTTAATATCACCTTCTGGAACCCCTTCTTTGATGTAATATTTTCTCATTTCATCACTGGCCCTAGTGCTAGTTTGTATACCTATAACTATAGCCCTGACCTGAGCAAATATAGCTTTAACGCAAACAACTTGCAGAGAATTCTCGCAAACCAAATTTAATGTATGTCCAAAACACCGAACATGGCGGTTAGATAAAAATGTGGTAGTGATGGCTTTAAACATATTAGCAACATTGTCAGTAACAACGGCGAGGATTTTATCGTAGGGAATTTCTCAATGTCCCAAAAGCTCCACTAATTCTTTGGAAATATAATCAGCTGTTTGCGATTCCCCAAGATTTACTACCCCCAATGTTGCGGACACTAATTTTAAATTGTGAACAAAATGTACTGTTACACCGAAATAACTAGCCTACTCATCTGAAAGTCAGTCCATATATCCAGTTGTCAATGATACATTGTGGACATTACTTAATAGTGTTTTAAAAATTATACTGATTTTTTAATAATGAATTTCTTAATACTATTTCTGACTGGCACCTTATATCTTGGAGAAAGAGTTTTCATTAGCAGCAAAATTCCAATTCCTTCCACGGTTGAAAATGGTAGATTGTCCTTAACGACAAATTCAGCTATAGCAGCGGTGATTTTTGTATTTTGTGATCCTCCCTCTGGATAAAATAGAGTTTATTAGTAACAAATACATAATAAAAAAACATAAGATGAATAAAAATATAAAAGTTTAACCTAATTTTATACCTGCAAATGAAGAAACAGAGGAGAACATTTTAGAAATAGTCGGCTGAAGAATCTTGTTTATTGATTTTGTTGAATCTGAGGAGCTTGTCGTCGATCCACATCATGTCGTCCACATCATGTCGTCCACATCATGCCCTCGATCTTGTCGTCGTCGACCGTCTCATTCTCAATCCTTATTTCTTCAACATCCGAGTCGGCGGGGTCTTTGGCAGAACTACTGGAGTGATTGGAAATGAAAAAGTTAGATAATCAAGTAGGTAAATATTTATAAGAAAGATAATAAATATTTTCTGTGATCAATATTATTGTTATTCAACAAATTATCATTAACTTGTGGTTGCTTATTGACATTAAACTTTAAGTTAAATAAAAAAATACTATTAGAAAAGATACTAATTTAAAAATAAAAGCGTAACTTACCGGAGCCGAAAAGTCGAGTCGAGATTTTGTGTTTCCCTTCCTTGTCGATTTCGTCGCAGTTCTCGACGCCCACGCCAACTTCAACTGCGAAAACAAAGCAGGATGCTTTTGTTTTAAATGGGCAACCAGGTTTGTGGTGTTCACCGATGTTTTCAAATCCTTCAAGCAGGTTTTGCACGTCGCAACACGCTCACCTTTAGCCGGGACCTCGAAATATTTCCAAACGTCGCTTTTGGGAGAAGACATTATGTCTCATAAAATTCCTATACAACGGTAACAAAATAACAAAATAACAAAAGACAAATTGAAAATTGAAAATTTCCACAAATACATTAACACTATACACCAAAAACCAAAAATTAAAATTCACACTTGAATTAGAACAAAACAATAGCATAAACTTCTTGGACCTTACAATCACCAAAACACACAACACACACACACACACACACACACACACACACACACACACACACACACACACACACACACACACAAAATATACAGAAAACCTACCACATCAGACATGGTCATACATAACTCATCCAACCACCCAACTCAACACCAACACGCAGCTTTCAACTACATGCTCCATAGGCTCACTTGAATACTCCTAAACACACATGACTGCCAAGAAGAACTCAACACCATCAAATATATATAGCTATCAAAAATGGATACACTCCCGATTTAATAAGCAAACTACACAAACGCATCCTAAACACAAAAAGTAAAACACTTAAAACCAACAGTACAAAACCCAGTAAATACATCACACTCACATACTACAATTCCAACACGCACAAAATTGCTAACACATTTAGGAAACATAATTATAAAGTAGCCTACAGAACCAACAACACCATCAGGAAACACATAAATAATACTAACAAGGACATTGACACATACAGCAAAACAGGGGTTTATAAATTAAACTGCAATGACTGTCACCAATTCTACATCGGCCAGACGGGAAGATCTTTTTCCTCTAGATATTCTGAACATCTAAAAGCCCTCACCACAAACTACATACATTCCACATATGCCACACATTTACAAAACGAAAACCACAGTTACACAAACATAGAGCACAACATGGAAATACTACACTACTTACCTAAAAGTAGAAAACTAAACACAGCTGAACAATTTGAAATTTACAGATATCACACACTACAACCAAACAACATATTAAATGAACAATTACATTACAGATCACACATACTTTTCGATACACTGATACCTACACAAAATTTGAATCCCAGCGCCAATTCCCTCCCAACAGCAACCCCCACCACACACACCCACATCCCATAACCGTTACTGTACAGACATTAAGTATTTAAAAACCCATTGAGAAAGACGAATACGACGTCGAAACGTCTGGGTAATCAAAACCTAAAAGCAAGTTCATAGTGAAAGTGTTAATATATATTTATAGAAAATTAACCTATTATGTACTAAACTAGGTAGTCTAGCTCTCGGTGACAGCATAAGCTAAAGCTAATGACGTAATAAACATAAACTATTAACAGTAATAAGTAATCTAATAAATAACCGGCTAACCGCTATCGCATATCCGCAATGGCGCAATGAGCCAATGACCGCAAGCTCTCAGTCTGCACTGCTGTCCAACTCCAATTCCAATGCAATGCAGTGTTGCACGAACACGACAAAAAATCCCTACAAAATCCCGACGTTGTTTATAGCATATAGTAATAATTAATCTCATTATTAATGAAGTATTAAAACACAATTTGTTACAACCTTATTAAAACATCATTTTAAGAGAAGTGAACTTAATGTTTTACATTTTTAAAATCAATAACAAAAAAACAATATATATCGCGTTTTTAGAGATGTATCGATATAATCCAAAAATATATAAATAACATATATCGATAAAAAATATATCGATATATTTAGAAATATATCCATAAATTTCAACTATCGATATATCGTTGCCATGTTTAAGCTCAATCATCGAATCGCGGCCAGTCAGTAAGATTTATTGTGTGTACAAGCAGCCATGCGCCCTGAAGGATTAAGCGACCCTCGCACCCCCACTCACACACACACACACACACACACACACACACACGCACGTGCAGCCCGGCCTACCTGCCGCTCAGTGTTTAGTGTGAGTGCGCGTGGGGGTGTGAGGGTCGCCTAATCCTTCACGGAGCATGGCTGCTTGGACACACAATAAACAATGTACTCACCCTAGGATGTCAGCAGTTCAAAAATTTTAGAGACGATTTAGCTGATTTTGTACTGGTCATTTCCCTACGTATTTCCTACGTACGGAAAAAGAATCTGCAATGGATATATTTGAAAATTAGCTTGCCTACAATGTCTAGTGTGTGTGTTCTCGGCAACATCTTACGCTGTCCGTTGTGGGCACATTCATTTTTTGATTTCATCCAAAATTCATAAAAAATATCCCCCACATACTGTTTGGTGAACTAAGTTTTGTTGTAACAGCTATTTCTGCTTGCAACAGTATATGATAAACACCATTTGAAGAGTGCGTTAAATGAGATGTTTCTTTGATAGTTCCGTATTCTTTTAATTTTGGCCACACAGTTGCAGGTTAGGAGGACGATACTACATTTAATATTACCTCTTTTCCCACAGATTCCTAAGTTCGTCTACGTCACTTTATTAGATTGAGTACCATCTAATGTAAATACAATTATTCTTACACCTCGCTGCTCTAACTGCAAGATAATCTGTATCAGAATTTTTGCCAGAATATAAACCAGGTTTGCATTCCTGCTTGCGTACACTGATACATGCTGTACCCAGTTGAATAACAGAGGCACAAACATAAATACCAGGGCATGGTTTGCCAAAGAAGTTTTCATGTCCTTCGTAGGTGTATAATCACCAAAGTCTACAAAGCCATCAACTTTTAAAAAGGTTGCATTGAACTGAATTTCTTCCCTTAGCTTCACTTCCTCGAATACTACTACTCTGAGACGTCTATTTTCATCAGTTTCTTTTCGCACAAACTCTGATATGGCATTTACAGCGTTAGTGTTTACCCCGTATGGGCATTTCAGACCTTTACACAGTCTTTACAGATGGCTTTCCGACGGAAGTGGCAATAAATCATGTTGCATGCAATGTCTGTATCCCTTTGGGGATTTGATTTTAAGCAGTAAACTTTCCAGTATTAGCTCATTACAGTACCTCATTCCTTTGGTATTTGACAAATTAGACTTTTTAATCTACAATCATGTTCTATTTTTACTTAAATTCTTCATCCCTCTTTCATACGAGTCACATTCCTTCCTGACACGTTTCTTTTCTAGTAAAGCAATTTTTGCTTTCTCACAACGCAGTTTACCTATTCTTAGTTCGTAACAAATTACGAGTTAGATTTTGTATTTTCCGTTTTAGCAACATGATTTGGTTTTGTTCGTCCAACTGATCGTCTTGGTGTGTTCTGGTGTGGGGGTGGTCTGAATTCAATGTTTCTGTCACAGAACAGTTTGTCGAATTGTTTTTTACTTGTCCTGTTTGTACTTGCTGTATTTGCGTTCTTGCGGGTGTATTTTGGTGTTTTAGAGGCCTTTATTAAATATGTAGGCAATTTCGGAAAGATGTGAGGTACCGCGCCAGGCTTTAAGCTCCGTCTCAGTCTTGGAATTTCGACCTATTTATTATTTACAACAAATGAATCTACTTTCAAAATCAAACCATCAGAAAAATGTACTTGACATATATAAGATTTATGTGTCAGACATTTGTCCTTCTTGGGAATTGCCCTCACCCACTTCGCAAACTGATCTTCGTCCCTGGGAGGTCTAAAGAAATGATATCCTTTGTAGGAATCTTTACCATATCCACATCCAGGTACAAAACAGGACGGAATTTCTTTATATATTTTAACATACAACTTATATATAACTGCACTACTACATAAATTTTTTACACGAACTGTTGACTGAAACTAAAAGTTACCCGTATATGAAAAATAACACACACAAATCATTACTATATTCATTCATACATTCTGAGCATTTTTACTATATATTATCACACGTTTATTATTCAGAATATTAGCCAATACATATTAGCCAATATAAAAAATTTATAACATAAAAATGTAATAAACATGCAAATTCCTTGTAGGTCTAAAGCCCATCGTCAAAACAATACCCTAAAACAACATACAGTTAAAGAACTACATTAAAACTAATAAAATAAATCACTGACCATTACAAGTTAATGGTTCCGTCTTCTATTAATAAACACTTAATATTTATTTTTAATATTTAATAAATATTTAAAACGAGACATTTTAAAATGTAACTTTCCTGGTCTTAATTGCTGCAAAGTCGGTTATTAAATCACTATAATCTAAAGACAAAGCTATGTAATTTTCAGTTAAAAGTACGCTAGATTTGATACCTGACTTGATTTATTGTTGACTGTAGGTACGATTTAATCAAATTAACTTTACTAAACGACACAAGAAGACACAGACACTGGTAAATAGTAAAGTATGAACAATTTTTAAAGCTGTTGCTAGCGTTTTGTAGGCTTCTAATCCCTTTGAAGAAATGTATTTTAGCAGTCCCTGAGGTGTAAAGCCCATTTGTTCTCCGTTAATTTTTACCCTTTTTAATAAACGTATGACGTCTTTAAAGTCACTGAACAAGTCTTCAGTGTTTAGGTAATGTGGATACAGTTTTGCAAGCATTGTGCACTTAATATTGGTTTGGGAAAACTGTTCCTTAAAATGTATATTCCCGTCATTTACGTACGCCTCAAATTTACAGAGGAACCCAAAGCGTTTTTCTAACTTTTTTGTGTTAGAGAAACGGTTTCAAATTTCAACTAACAGTTTGTCCAAAATTTCTGTTAGAGAATGTCGCATTTCTTACTGAACGGTTAATGCAGAATCGTGCGCTTCTTTCTTATCTTTTTTTGATACTGATACCCCATTCATTACTTACCTGCTCTGCCTTAGTAATGACATTGTCACGCAGCTCATTCCTCCAAACTTTTAATTTGTCCGTTAGCATCTCCAGAAATGTCAGTGCTTGAATAAAGCTTATTCCTTTGGAATGCAAGATTTTCTGGATTTTATCCATAGAAGAAAAAATATCTGTCCAGAAAAAGAGCAAGGATACAAAATAGCCTTTCTATCGCATTAATTATAAATGCTGCATCTGCCTTCGTATTGATTGTTTCAGCCGGTGTATCCCTCAATTTCTCCAGTGCAGCGATCACTTCATCCACCTGAGTGTATATTGCTTTCACCGCATCTGCTTTTGAACTCCACCTGGTATCACAATGTCCTTTTAGTATAATATTTACGAAGTCTTTAAGATCACTCCATCTATGAGTGGAACAGGAAAAGAAGGTGAATAGAAAAACAAAATTGTTCTACTGTCCCAAAAAATGTCACTGTCTGTACATTTGCAGAAGCTGCATGAACTCCAACCAAGTTAAGTGAATGGTTGTCACAGAGAACAAACACAGCTATTGGATTCAAATCTAATAATCTCTTCAGAACTCCTGAATGGATACCAGCCACTGTTGGTAGATTGTCATACGACTGATCTCTGCAATCGCTAAGATTCAATCCATCTCACTCAACTTTACTTGCAATAGCTTCTGTGACCACCTCCGCTGTTTCCACTTCTAAAGAAATAAAATCTATGAAGGCTTCCTTGATATCAACAGAATTGCGTTTAATTTCTACAAATTTTATAATCTGAGCCATCTGTTCTACATGATCAGCATCTGGTGTTGTATCAAATATAATACTAAAGTACTTCGCCTTCTTACAAGCAGTAATAATGTATTTGCGCATTCTTTCTCCTACCAGGGTTATTATTTCATTTTGAATAGTTGGCGAAACATACGATATGCACCGAGATATACGAGAGGGAGTCAAAATGAGATCTCATGACTGGGTCATATTTAGCCAAGTGTTTTAACAAAGCCAGAAAGTTTCCAGGGTTTGGATCGTTAGTAATTGACTGTATGACTTGATGACCTCTCAGTGCCAGATTTGTTGTGCAAGAGTTTGTACTGTGGCAATGACCCGTTCGAGGATTTCTTTCCATGTCTTAGCACTTTACTCATTTGTGTATGAAGTAGATCATCAACCCGTCCCTCTTCCTTTGAAGAACGTTCCAATTCTTTCCATTCCAAAAGCGCAGAGCGATGAGCAGAACTATTGTTCCCCGTCCAAAATCTGTTTAGCATCTCAATGTAACGCTCAGCAGTAACAGTTACAGTGACGCCGTTTTGTTAAAAAAAGTAAGGACCAATGATCCAATTCTTTCCCAACGCCCACCAAACTGTAATTTTTGGGCTGTGCAGTGGTTTTTGGTGGATTTCTTGGGGATCCTCAGCAGCCCAGTAGCGACAATTCTGTTTGTTTAACTGCATCATTGAGATGAAAATGAGCTTCATCACTCATCAACAACATAATATTTTCATTTCCCTCAAAAAGTGTCAACATTGTTCGTGCAAAGTTCAATCGTTGTGGGTAATCTGTTTCGTTCATCTGCTGCACAACCATTAACTTGTACGGGTGAAAACGTAATTCGTCATGCAAAATACGCTTTACCGTGGGATTGTTGATTTGAAGTTACGCAGCATGTCTCCGAGCAGAGCGATGTGGATAACATTGCTGTTCTAACCCTTTCAACATTTTCCGGAGTATGTACCGTACGTGGGGCTCCTGGTGGTTTGGTTTTCATTATTGAGCCTCCTGAACGAAGATTATTAACCCAACGTAAGATTGTGTTACGAGAGGGAACAGAGTCATTTCGGTGGATTTCGAATCTGCGGCGAAACTCACGCTGAATCGCGGTCACCGATTCACCACTATGCACAAAGCAGTCGTACGCAAAAACACGGTGTTCTAACGGCTCCATGATGCCGTGGCGACTGAAAGTGAAATGCAATGAAGAAAGGAACGGAATGCTCCCACCCGCACTCATCTCCCACTGCTACAGGCCGAATACTAGCCATTTCAAAAACATCCTATTTCTCTGTCCCACCCTGTACGTTTGCAAATAATATATTCGTCTGTATACGAACAGCAATTAACATTCTCTATACAAAGCTAATACTGAATGATTATCAGTTCTCCTTTCCAGCACAACTCACTACAAAGTCGGAAAAAATATTATTTATATATATATATATATATTATAACGATTCATAATAGCGTCCTATCTGAGCGTTATATGAAAGTGTTAGACTGTACGAGTATAGCAGCGTAAGCAAGAGAGAGAGCGTACAATCGCAGCCATCTCACTCTAACCTCGTCACAGCTACGTCCGCTACCGGTACGAACATGAAACTTTACTCAAATCAAATTATCAGTTCAACCTGCAATAACTTCCAAACTAATAAATATAGGGCAATTCTGGAAACAGCATCGTATTTAGCAAGTAAAGCTTTATAAGTAGCCGCAATCTCAGTTAATATAATTAACAATTGAAGAAGTTATACGGAAGACGAACGCCAAAAGGAATAACGAGAGAATTATGCTACGTAGGAATTAGGTGTTTCCACACACACACAGATAAAGACCTAAGCAACATTATTCTGTGGTCAGATCTTTGAAAACACATTTGCAAATACCTGTAATCAATCAATTTGCAAACACAGGAAGTACGATTTTGACTAGAAATTCTCTGCCGTTTCAAACCTGTCACGGGGTGTTTGCTCGACCTGTGAGAGATTGTCGAGACTGGAAAAACGTATGATTTATTTGAACAACCAATCAGAAGCCCGTATTTAAAACAGATGCCAACTCAAACCGAGGGGTAGCGTTACTCTTCGATCGGATCTTCAATGCGCTAGTCGTATGTAAATTGCAGAAATTTTACAATCACGCAAAGCGGTATTTAAGTATAAAATTCGAGAAGTAGTCCGCAGTGAAGATGAACTAGTACCGTTCAACAACTCTCGCTGTGTAAAACAACATTTAACTCGCTGTGTTAAATTATTAATTAATTAATAAATAATCAGCCGTGAAGTGACCTGTGCAACAGAGAGCTACAGCATCTGTAATTGCCAGAGCATCTTTCTACAGGATTGATCAACATCATTTCTTCTGTGCTAAATCATCAAAAGGAGGACCTCTACGGATTCCTATCTTCGGTCGACTCATCAAACAGTAAGAAATAGATTCATTGATCAATGAAATAAGCACTAAACAAACAATAAAAAGCAATAAACAATTTTTAAAAGACACTAAGAATCACACACTTTTATTTAATGTGTAAGATTAGTCATAACATAGAATAGGATCCAAATACATTGTACTCACCGTCTATGGCTTTTTTCCGTGATGTTTTTTCCAGAAACTGGAAAAAACATCACGGAAAAAAGCCATAGACGGTGAGTACAGTGTATTTGGTTAACAAACACGTGGTTTGGGACTACAATAGGATTTATTCCGTTTAATTCAAAATAGAATAGGAGTGTAGAATGGGAAGTGAGGTGTAGTATTGGACGTGAAAATTATTGCAGACCTGTTCTTTAGCACTGGTTTGGGAGATATCAATCTCTTAATTAAACGAGATAAGAGCAATAGGTCGTTTGAGCGTCTTAATCTTTACTTTTCACACACACTCGTTAATTATAAGAGTTAGGGTAGCAATAAGTCCTACAATTAACATTTTCAAGAAGTTTAAAAATAAATTAAAACGTTAATTAAACATACTCGAACAATTTTTAAAGTGTTATTTTTAACGATTCCCCTTGAATCCACAATCACTGAACGAATCCTGAGAAATTTGTGTCTCTATGCTCTGAGCTAAGCTGGAACCGTGTCATTAGTATCTGGGATTTGTTCTGGCGCCCAGGTAAAGTAATCTCACGGGTAGGTAACGTTTTATCTATCATTCAAAATATTAGATAAAAGTGTTAGATGAAAAGTAGCGTTGTATGAATTTGTCGTCGCAACTTTAGGGGCACGATTAAATCACCAAATTTATATATAGAGGTAAGTTAGTAGTATAAAAGTGAGCGTTAGAAAACACTTCCGGGTTCTAGTTGAAAACACTACCGGGTTCCAGTTCCTGACGTCATAGAGGCACTGGCAGCTGGTGTCCGAGCTGTCCATGTGACGTCACTGTTGTGTGTGTGTGTATGTGTGACTGAAACACTTCCGTGTTCAAGTTCATGACGTCACACAGAGGCCCTAGTCGCTGGCGTCCTCATGACTAAAACCTGTTTCAAGACGTCACGGAGGCCGTGGTTTCTGCATGTCCGCAATTTGGTAGCCGAAAACAATGTGTAGCGGATGGGGGTACCCGGAATTCGGCGGTTGCCGAGGGCCCGGACGCACAGAGGCGATGTCATCGGGTACCGTTACGCGAAATTTTGGGGGCATCGAGTACCGTTACCCGAAATGTTTAAATCAACGGATGGGGGTACCCGAAAGGTGGGTACGCCCTAACCGGGTTCCAGTTCATGACATCACACAGAGGCCCTGGCAGCTGGTGTCCGAATGTTAAAACACTCCCGCGTTCTGGTTTATTTTGATGTAACAAAATAATCGTTCTCTCTCTGTAGCGTATGGGGGGTACCCGAAATTTTTAATGTCAGAATTTTGGGACCCTAAATGATTAAAACAAAGGATGGGGGTACCCGAAATTTGTGGGTACGCCCACATGACGCATGTATAAAACACTGGTTATGACGAAACAGGAGGCTGGGTTCTGTCACAGTGGATATGATAGCTGGTTCGACGACAAGTAGAGGGCGTGATGTCTGAAATTTGACACCCGAAATGATTAAAACAACGGATGGGGGTACCCGAAATTTTTGGTGTCTGAAATTTAGTACCCGAAATGTTTAAATCAACGGATGGGGTTACCCGAAATTTTTGGTGTCCGAAATTTTTACACCGAAATGTACGACCACATGACGCATGTGTTCGACTGTAACAATGGTATGTCATTGGATATTAATTTGTACATAAAAATAAATTATGGCCTATCCGGGATTTGAACCCGGGACCTCCGGTACACCAAACCGGCGTGCATCCACTACACCAAGGGGCCGTTATCGCTTAACTGTAATTATTTCTGTACTTATACTTCTCGTCTCTTACTTGTAACCATGAGGTGGACGAGTGATATCTACTGTCGTCCTATGTGTAAAATCATAAAAGCACAATATAAGTTTATTTATTATTAAATAAATAAACATTTCGTTATACTTTTATTTTTTTACCTCTCATCCACTTCCTAGCAGCCTGAGGGAAGCGAATGAGAGCCTGCTACGCTTTTTTTAACGTGGTTTCCCCAACTTTACAGATTCGTAAAGCAGGCCTACTCTACGTTATCTATTGCTGTACTATTGACTAGTACAGTGGTAGATAATAATAAAGATACACTATGCAATGCTAAACCAATGTGTAAAAGCAGTACATATTTTTTTATTTACTTTTTTATTTATTTTTTTTATTTTTTTAATCGGGTGAATATGTTGTTCATACATGATGCGTATTCACATTTGCTGTACCGTAATGAGTAATTTTCACACCCATACTGGTTCTTGACGAGTTTACAGGTATATCTACCGTGCCAGTGACCCGTCTCGAACTACCAGGACTACGTTTATGAGTATTTCTACCGCGACAGTGACGTAGTCAAGGTTAGCACACACGCACCCACTACGGTACCTAATTCTACGTTTATGGGCATTTCTGCCACGTAGCATTCACACAAACACCATGATGAAAACATGTTCACAACCGACTATATTTTATATCGTTGCCGCCACCATTCTGCATAAAACAAAGCTTTGCGCAATGCACAGTGTAAGGGGGGAGTGGTAACGGGTTGACGATGAGGAACAGGACATTGTATGATGGGTACAAAGGACCTAGGAACTACAGGTGCTTGAATATCGTTTAAGTCAATCACCTCACCATGGTGATACAACTGTCGTAAGAAATTTGCCTTCTCAAACCCTTTTGTATAGACGACAGGATAATCTGAAAAAAATGTCTGCAAAGATTCGTACCATATTCTTGTACGGTACATTACCATCGTTCCATCGTATCCTGTGATAATGTGTTTCCAACCAGTCATTGATTTTTCGGAATTTCTGGTGCAGTCGTGCACTTCCGTATGGTGGAGCGAACAACACGATAACAAAACGTCCGGTTGTTATGTCAACTGTAACGAACTCTTTGATTACATATTCATTTTTGTCACCGCGAAACGCTTCAAACTCGGCAATAACCGTCATATTCAAGTTCATTTTTCCGATTGACACATGTCCGCATCGAGTACGTTAATTTTTTGAAATTCCCCCTCTACTTTTCCTTCCAACACCAGTTCATCGTAAAGACGATCAAATGTTAGCTGTTGGTCGTGACGACTGCTTTCCAATCGAAAAAACGAGGGGAAAAAGAAGGATGGTGGTACATAACACCCCTTGGCTACTACTTGATTAATGTACGATTTGAAGTGATCTTGATCATAAAACAAGCGAATAAGATATTTCTTTAGTACGGTTAATAAATAACCAAAACGCATCCACTCGGGTTCTGTGAAAACAAATGTTTCGTTCTTACTACCGTTAATCCGAACAAACGTTTTCCCAAAGTGATGACTGATCATCACACTCTTTTTATTTTCACGGTTTTCACATTCTTCGTACAATAACATACTGGATATTAACTGTTCACGAAAGATCATCAAGTAATTCCACTCAGAAAAATCAAGTAATATACGTTTCTTTTTCCCGTTTGTAAACAAAACACCCGGTTCATAGTTGAGTTCTTTATACAGTCCGATGGTAACGAACTTAGAGTACGAGTTGATCGGATATGCAAGAGACAAGTAAACGTTATACTCACAATGGCTGCTGCTGCTGCTGTCACAGTCACCTTCCATCGTTGAAATGGACTGAGGTTGTTGTAAGGTAGAGATCGCTAATACCTATCTTTATAAACTGGTAGAGGGGAGAACAAGTTTTTTTATGACAAACGATGAACAGTATTCGACAACGCTGTGTACTGTACTATCCTATCGTGTATAATCAAAGCGTAAGCGGTGGTTTTATCTGGGAAATTTTTACTAGATTCAAATTCTAAACGCACATCAACGGCAGACGACTTGATTGGTTCTTCTTGTCTGGAACAATCGATGACAAACAACGGTGCTTTCGTTATAAATTCATTAGGTGTCAAAAGAGGCGTTCTGTTGCGACGGTCGTAGTATGATGTTTGGAAACGTATATACATGTCGTAGAACAGTGCGTAACGTTTTTTATCGATGTCCTGGTTCTGATTATCGTACGGATAGTATTTATCGTTCAGAAAAAGCTTGACATTCTTTAAATTGCAGTGATCAAATTCCGACGCGTTTTTCGCTATATTGTTCTTCCTATCCGTCTGAAATATTAATATTACATACCGAGGTTTTTCCAACTGTGACGTTGTCTTCAAGGTCCACGAATGTCGATTTGTCGTCGGTAGAACGGGATACTCGTGCAATTCCCAACTGCGGAACGGCATCACTAGTTCATGATCCTCCTCGATGTGCTCCAATAGCGGTATTCGGTACTTGTTTGACACGCGCACATAGGGCATCTTCCAGTGTACTTTGTTTATTACGAGATTACCGTTTGCAGTTGCACCCGATTCTTTTAGCACCATTGCGTTCTGATCTGTAGAGGTACGCAACAGAATCAATTCTTGCTTAACGTTCAGCATGATGCGTGTATAGTCTTCGTTGAAACCGAGTAGCATTTTCAACGGAAGACAAAACGTAAAATCACCGGTACTCTCGTGTACTGTCAACGACTCGTCGGTTGTCGTCACCCATCCTGCATTGATTAGATGCTTTCTTTCATGCTCATTGCTCGATAGTAACAATTTCACAGTGCTCGTAATTCCAAAGTTTTTCGTACGATCTACTTCCACACCGCACACTTCGTAACGGATCTCCTCAAACAAGAAAGCCATTGCATTGTTGATTAATTTCACGTTCAACGCTGTGTCGGTAGCGTTAACCTTGGTCAATGTTCCTTCGATGTACAGAAAACTCTCCGCCGGTAAAGTGAAAACATCCTGTTGTTGGATGGGTATACGTATTTCATCGTTGTTACCGTATCGGGTGGAAGCATACGGTGCGTGCGTACGATATTCGAACTCAACGATTCTGTTATCGAAAGCCGCTCCTCGTTCGATAGCTAGAATTTCACCCGACATTATTTTAATTGTATAATTTGAATCCAAGTGAAAGTAAGAAACGCTTGTTCCTTGATGTCAATCGCTTCAACGTTGAACACCGACTACCATGTTTCTTTCGTACACACTCCCTTTTTACAGTGATGTTTGTCCGAAATACAATCCCATATTTTCAGATGCAGTCGTATCGTGATAACTTCACCGCGAAAATCGACTAAATCCCCGTCCTGATCAACGAGAGACAATATGATGTTGTCAACGCGTTGTACGTTTACCGGTAAGTATATTACGTTTGTCGGTGTTTCAACTATTTTGAAACCTGGTTCCACGGTCGGATAAAACGAATGCAAAGTGTGCTGGTCCTGGCCGTCCTTGTACGCACCCCGTACGATATTACTCCGTACGTGAACGGTGTTAACTTTGATTATGTCGACGGGTACGTTCGACTCGTGTGTTTTATACGCTTCCAGCTGCTGATTCTCCTTGAATCCTAACATACTTGCAATGGTATTCGGTGTATGCGAAAAGTCGATGACATGTTTACAGTAAATTTCACACTTTAATGTGTTGTTGTTTGGACGTAAACTGATTGTTCTCTCGCCTAACTGTTTCTGCAGATACGTTTCGATATCACTAATTTCGTAGGTGCCGGTAGGCAACTTTATGACGGACCACTGATCTTTGGAAATTTTTACTGGAAATTCATAATTTTTTCCCTTCAGTAACGTTTGGTATTGAATTATACAATGTAAAATCCAATAGACCAACGTACCATTCACCGTATAACTCGAGAGGTGGGAAAAAGTTACACACGAGATTCGCAGCGTCGGTACCCGTCACGGTGACCGTTAGCGATGACATGCTGAAGTTTACTGATCAGAAGACGATCAAAAGTCTAAACATAAATGACCGCAGATGACCGTGTTAGGAGGTTGCTTCCGTTCATAGTTGTAACGAACGTCGGCTGTATCACCAAAATATTGCATCAGCTCGAGAGGTGGACGTAAATTACCGAACCCGTCAAAATAGTGTACTCGATTTCCACGCTTCTTGTAACATACCCAGTGGGTTCCCGGTCCGCTCTCGTCGTCCAAATTCACGATGACGCTTTCGTTCTTCCACGGCGCTGTATCCGGTAATGCGTTACGCATGTAAACACCTCTACAATACGGTATGTTTAGCTTTTTTGCGTATACACGTAATTCATCTTCGGACAACGGGCGGAGCGGTATGTGAATTAGTTTTTTCGGTACGGACGTAGATACAATCCGGACGCAGTTCTCTTCTTTTTCCTAGCGGTTCGGACAGTTCTCTTCCTCCTCTTCTTCATCCCACCACCAGCACCACGACCACGACTACTCACATTCTTTTAATTTTTACGACGTCGACCGCTTCCTATTGCTGATTTTGCTTTCATGGCCGCTGCAACTGCTGTCGCATAAGCTCGTTCGCTGATACCCGAATCCAAAGCCTTTACCCGTCCGCACGCTTTTTCCGCGAGTTTACGATCTGCAATACGTCTACTTTCGTTGTCTTTGTATTGAGCGTAAGCGATGTCGTGTTCGCGACAGGCTTCGTCTAATTGGTTGATTCCACGATCACCACGCGCTAATCTTTCTTCGAGTTTCGTGCCCGGTCCACAGAATCTGTAACCCGGCAGATGTAATTCGACAGGTAGTGCGTCCACCGCGCGATTGATAACTGACGAAACAACGGACGGTACAACGTTTTGAAGCACGTTTCCTACGCCCCATCCCTTTTTCCTCTTAACGTTGTTGTACATCGTAAACCGATCTCCAGTCTTTCTCTTCTGTGTTTTTATCGTATTCATCTATTAACCTTTTTATTTCCTTCGTGTCGAGTGTCCACTTGTCTTCCGAACTACGTGACTTAGACAATTTCAATAAGTAGTTGTCCAGTTGATACTGAAATGTTTTAACGACTTTATACATCTCGCTCTTTACGTACCGTCTCACGTCATTTAATTGTTGTAAGTTAACAGCATCGCTTTCCGCAAAACCATCCGCTACGTCTGTTATTCTCTTTTCCGCTGCTTTGAAAACACCATCTTCACTCAAGCTAACGGTGTTCTGCAACATGTATTTTAAGTTAACCGCGTCATCTGCAAAAATCGGTGAACTCACTCCCGACAACCAGCTCTGTCCAAACAAATAGCTGTTCGATACTTTTTTAATGACGTTCGCGTCAACGTAGTTTTTGTTGACCGCATCGGTCGCTTGTTCCGGACTTCGAACGTTGATTACCCATCGATCTCGTGCATCGATGACCTCACCTCTCTCTTGACTCGAGTGTTGTATACAGTTGTCATCAACGTAATATTTGTTGACTACGTCTTTAACGTCTACAGGAGTATCAACATTTTTCAATCTACACCCTTTAACGTCCACGCTTTTACGTTCATCATCGAGTAGCAGACAATGTGTTTGCATATAAGTCAGGGATACAGCATCCTTTGCTGCATCCGGTTCGTTCAGATTGCGGATCTTTTTGTTTTCAACATCTATATGCCCATCATTCGTAATCTTAAATCCTACAGGATCGCGTAATTGTCTTTTTGTTTCACGTCGCACGCTCACGGCGCTTTGATGTCTCCCGAACTTGCCCACAACCATTGTACGACTGCACGCTACAAAAGATGTGCTAACCGTTTTAAGTAACGACACTGCGGTGACCATCGCGTGTGTAACACAATCGGATCGTCACCCTCTTTCCAATGAAAGATTCCTATACAGCAAAATGAACACCGAACCCTGTCAATTTCATTTGTGTAATGAAAGCCTGCAGCAACCATAGCGGTCGGACTGATGAAATGCACAGGCCATGATGTAAAGGTTTCCAGTCTCTCGTTTTCGACTTTAAAGTCGGGTGTCAAATCTAATCCACACATGTCGACAGTGTTGACAACAATGAGTTTGTACACCGACGTTCATAAAATTTATACGATAATGTTGGCTTCACGTAATTCCTCCACAACAGAGATGATTTCGTTGTCGTGTCCGATGTGACCGGCGCGTTTTGAACTTACCAGCAGTCTCAACCGTTCAACCAGTTCGTTGGAATCGTTCCAGTGTACGTAATCGATACCAGGTCCGCTGCGCGGTGGGAACAATCGAGCGATTATTTCTCTGTACTTTACACCTTTGTTTGTATTTATTTTAGCACCGGGTAAATGAAAAATGTTTACGTGCGTTAGTGTCCGACAGTATAGATTTGTACGCTGCTAAATCGTTTTCATCGTAGACGCTCTTGTTGGGTTCTTTCATAAACATAAGTTCGTAGAGACCCGGTGTACCCCTGTATTGTTTTCCAGCTATGTAGAAGCTGTCGTCTTGATTGATCTCCAACACCGAATCGCCCACCATCCATTTGTCTGCAACGTTACGGACACCGTACGTATGATCCATCCTTTTTTCTCGATCATCAGATAAAGCGAGTAGTAAGTATTTCCTCGCGAGCGGACCTTCGACAGACTGTTCAACGTATTCTTGTGCTTCGTGTCGACCTTCGGGTGTTGCTAAAAACTCTTCAAGTGTCACGTTCGGTGTTTCGACATCAGGTGTTTGTGCCAACACTTCCGTTCTAAGGAATCGAGGTTGTGATGGTGGTGGTGTCATCTCAACAGCTGTCTTCGTATCTTCATTTTCAACTTTTATTTTTTTAATTTTATCACCGGAGACATTCAGCTTTTCCGAAATCTGGGTTAACGGTTCCAAAAGAGGTTTGTACGTTCTCGTTAACGCTTCATCGCTCTCTCTGAGGTCATGTTTCAACGCACGATACTTTTGCCTTATGTTATCGCTAATTACATCGATTTCTTGTGTCAATTGCTTGTCATCCATCTTGACACTGATGACTTTCTCGCACAAACTATTCTATTTATGTATAAAACGATCGAAACCCACTCTGTATCTGCCCGCGTTTATCGGTGAGTCCTTGTTGATGACTAAGAATCCGTAACGATCCTTCCACGCTTCGGCGCACATCGCTTTGAACTCTTCGTATTTCATGTCTGTGTTAACGTGATCGTTGTAAACGTGGTGTAAATTGAGATCATCTTGTCTGAACAAAACTAAGAAATTGGTATTATCACGTACCAGTTGCTTTGGCACCAGACTGTACGTCTGACAAAGGTACAAAGTGTCCACGCCGCTATGCCGCCCCATAGCGAAATATTTTCGTATGCTATTCTGTCGTTCGCATACCACATCGTCGAACAACATGATTGAATTAGGTACAATTTCGTGCGGAGGCGGTACTTCATCGTTTTCACTGTATGTGAAGTACATCATTCCTTCGTCAGCGAGTGCATTAAAAACGTCTTCCAACATACGGTATTTCGGTTGAAATAACGATTTGGAGAACACGTAGAGGTTCTGAAATCGCAGTCCGTTTGGATCGAATAACCTGTTAAAGGCAACGTTTGACTTCCCGCTGCACGATCCTCCGCACACGATGCATCGAACTGTGTTCGGAAACAGTGGACTGTGCTTATTATATGCAACTTCACCGTTGTACTTAGCAGAGTCTATGTTCTTAACATTTAACTTTAACGATTGTTGTTCAATCTTCATCTTAACTCGTTTACGTTCGGTTAAATACTGTGGTAATGTTATTATATCAGATCTTTTTTATGTATCCACGAATCGTGTTTACCGTCAAAGCCGAGCCAGCGCACTCGCACGCGATCACTTTTACGTTGTAATATTTTCTCAACGAGATACACATCACCAACGCTGGTTTTACTCAATTCTTGTTCATAAAACCCACCTTCCACAACGTCACCCGTGTGATCTTTCAACAAGTACGTAACCGGTACGGTTGGCTGAACTCTGTGCACTGTATATATCTCGTTCGTCCAGTTTGGCGTATAACCTTTAGCGAATGTGATTTTGTATTTACTGATACGCACTCGATCGCCTATTTAAACTTATGTTTCTTGCTCACTTTCCGCGGTACGGTATTTTTTCTTATTCGTTCCAACACAATTCGCTCGTTGCTCTTGTCGACTTGTCGCGGCTTCATCTCTATAGTTCTATGCACTCTGTCGTTGTATTCCATCACCAGTTTAGGCAAAAGCGACAACCACCGATAATGCTCTTGCTCGCTGAACGCGCGGTACATGTTCGTTTTCAACGTACGATTAAATCGCTTTACGATGGACGTTTTCTTCTCGCTATACGTTGAATAGTTTTTGACGTTGAATCTCTTTAGTAAAGCTTGTACGGTAGTGTTAAAGTACTCTTTCCCCTTATCCGTTTGCAGGTATTTCATTTTATTTTTTACAATTATTGGTTCGAGAGCCTGTGCTACTTCAACACCCGATTTAGTTTTTAAGGGAATCGCATATGCATACTTGCTAAATGCGTTTATTACTGTCATTAGATATTTGTACCCCTTGTTCAACTAGGCATGCGGTATCATTTCCACCAAATCCGCTTGGTACAGATCGTGTAACCCCTTCACCTCCACCGCACGTCTGGGAAAGTTCCTTCTCACCGGTCTGTGCAATTCCTTTGCAATAGTTTTGAGTACGTTTTCCATATCGCCACCCGAATCACGAATCGCAAAATTTTGGTACGAGATATACCGTTACGTTTTCACTGAACTTCACCGACTTCATCGTCGCTACTGACAGTGTGTTGCTCCTGCAAGCGAGTCTTATATCAACGTATATCGAACGCATAATTTATAACGGATTTTCTCGCTTGCTGAATTATCTCGCGTCTGGGTTGACAGAGTTTATAATGACCGTACGCCAGTGTTGTTTCACCGTCATTCAAGACATATCGTTTGTCATCGTACGGTGACAGCGATAATTTTGTAAGCTTTCTTGTGTATATGTTATGTTTTTCGCTTTGGATAGTCTGCGCCGTAGTATAAGTTTGAGAAGTGGTCTTTACACATTGCTTATAAAGTTGATGTTTCAACTGCGTAGCTATCGCGGAACGTGGCACACCTTTCGCTACCTTTTTCTCTTTATCGTTTGCCGTAACGAATGAATAACATTTTGCGCGCAACCCGACAAATTCAAGTATCGGTATTCCATTTGTTTCGTCTTTAAACGTACCCAACTTTTCTTGTTTGTTTCACTATAGCACGGATGTGTCTTAGAGTACTCCGACGTGTCAAAGAGTTCGAGATGCTCCTCCATGACTTTGTACACATCGTCGGTGCGAATGTCGTACAACAGAGAGTCAGTGTCCGTTATACATAGACGTGCACGTGACCCGTACGTATTCATCGTGAATCCGTAATGGAACCGATACATGATCAGCTTACTAATATCCAATACACTGAACTCAACGTACAAAGGTCGGTTCAGTGTAATGGACGTTTTTTTCATCGTGAAACCTACCAGGTCCTCGTTATAGATGAAAAAATGTTGTTGCCTGGGGTTAGGGTTAGTTTGTGAAGTTTCTTCTCGTTTGGAACTAACTTGAAATTGATTCGCTTCCGTACGTTTTCCAACGATTTTCCGTACGGCGCGTTATTCATTAACTTAAAAAAGTGTTTTTCAAAGGTGTTTCTGGCTTCCTTTCGTCGCTCCGTATTAAAATCGATGAAAGGTTTCAACCATACGCACTGTGTGAATGCTAACACACGGTGAATCGCTTTCAACTCCATTCCTAGTTCGAGGTAGAGTTTCAATGTTCTGTAATGAACAATGTATTTTGTCTTGTCCTCGAGGGACGTTATCAGTTTCTCTACCTTACCGTTACTACACACAAAGTCTTTTAACAGCTTCATGCGATAGCAGTACGGCGAAAGCATACTGTCCGTAATAGTACGCTTTTCGGGTGCTAAAGAGTAGTCACTGTGTAAGTCGTGTAGGTAATGTGGATACCCCAGATCGACTTCCAGGATATAACCGGTGTCACCATCGTCGCGTAACGCGTGCACGTTCAACGTATCGATCTCTGTACGGTCCAACCATCGAAAACCTGACAGTGGTAAAGGCTGTGTCATAGCCGTTCCGTACAGGTTGGTACAATCGAGGTAGAGTAAATAGTTGTGCGGCTTACTTGCGTCATAATCGGGAATGTACGGGTTGTTGGCTTTGGCGTACCGATTAGAAATTGCTGCTAAACCGCCTCGTATACCTTTTTCGATGTACAGGTGTACGTCTATATCGCGGAGTAACTCTAACCTGACTCCTGTCATTTTCAGCATCGCGTTCCACGCTAAACCGGCGGTGGTAAAAACGTTACACGGATCGAGTTCGTAGTACTGCAGACTCATGTTTCGAAAGTTTTCAAATACATCAGCAAGCAGTAGTACATCCGTTTTTAAATAAAAGTCATGATAATCACCGAACGTTTGCATGTCGAAAGCTGACCAAACCGCTCGAGCGTGCGCGTAATCTTCTTCGTTTATATCCGACTCTGTCAACCCGTTGTAAAAAAGTACGCGGTCCGGTAACTGCCTCTCGTCAAATTTTGAATCGTCCGTAACGTATTCGTAAGGGTACACACCTTTACGCAACAGTAAATCAACATTACGCGTGTAAAATTTATTAAGGATTTTAAATTTATCGACGGATAAGTTGGAGACGAGTTTTTCAAGTGACGCGTTCATGAACCGCAGAGAATCGAGAAACCGGAGCTGACCGAGTGTAACGGAGATGTAACGTTCGCTTGTAGTAGCGATACACGTTATTTCATCTTCCTTGTACTTTCTGAAACCTTGCGTCAAATGATGTGAGTCATAGCCACTTAAATTATGGAAAAAAACCGGAACGTGTGTTGGTATTTTGTAATTTATATTACACGCATTGTGAGCAGCACCTAAATAGTTTCCCGTTATGTGGCAATGGTTTCGAACCGTGTCATCCGTTAACGCCTTCTTGCACAGATGACAGTGCGTAGCGTTTCGGAATGACCGTTCATCGGCCGCTGTCATTTGGATCGGTTTATTAAACTTTCTATGGAGTCGTTCAACGTCGACTAAAAGCACACGAAGGAACGTGTCCACCACGTCTTTACCGCGGTATATTACAGGTTCCTTGACGGCGTTTCCCATCCAGTCAACTATCACATAGCAGAAACTGGCTGATATATGATGTGCCACGTTTTTACCGGTGGTCGGAACAATAAACGATTCGAAGTCAGCGTATACCGTATAAGGTACGCGGTGGCAAAGTGAAAAGTTTTTAAAATACATCCACTTTTCGTTCTCATCAGGAAGTTCTACTTTCTGTACTCCGTGCTGAGAACAGGTGCGTTCGTGTTCTTCAACTCGTTTTCGCGCCGCGTTAGTATCTTTATTGTCCGAAAATCTGTGTAGACAGTAGTTGCAGTAAAACGAAGCGCCGTTTCGTTTTGTCAACGACGAAAGCATACGCGGAAGGTTCCGTATGAGGCAGTAGTGTGTAGTGTTCGCGTCGGACAGTAGCAGTAGGTTTACGTGGTACTTTCTAGCGCGATGTTCAGTGATACGTAAAGGATATACCTCGCCTTCGTAGCCAAAAACGTTAACGGATATGTTTTCGTTTAATTTTTCGAACCGTTTTATCTTATTGACTGCGACGGGATAAGGAATGTCCTTCATGTTTATTTCTTCTTCGTACGGAAGGTAATGGCTAACGCGATGCGGGTTACACGCGATCGGGTGTATACCGGCGAGCACACACCACAAGAAACACTTTTCATCGCCTACATTTTTTATATTGATAATTCCTTCCTTACTGTGTGACAATTTCGATGGTGTAGGTAGAAAGCTCGACCCCACAAGAGGATTGTACTTTGTAATATTTAATTCCACCGACTCGACACCGTTTTCGACCCACCCGCTTCCGTCACGCGTGAATTTGTCAACGGATTCCATTATTTTCTCGCTCGCTATGGTAAAAAAATATGAGTGGTCAAGGCATATGACTCTAGCGGATGTCCGCTTCGTAACCGTTGTCGCGTCTGTTGTTATCTAAGATATCAAAATGACTTTAATTCAGAATACATGTTTTTTTTAATACCACACTAACTATCATTTGATGTGTCTACATTCTTTTGTATTTGATCAAGTATTATTAATTGTAGGAAATTATATTCTGTTTTTAATTATTAAAAAAGTATGTGGTTTATAACATAAAAAGTTGAGATAAACAATCATTAAAGTGTTAATTAAATTTTTATGTGTAATTAAATTGTTTAAAAGATTTCTCTCATAGTTACAGAAACCTTGTTTCGATGTTATGTGTTTGTGTGAATGCGAGGGAGATGTATGTCGTTCACCACCATATGGTGACCACTGTAACATTCTGAGTGCTTGTGAGTGGAGAGAATTTACGCTCTGAAAAACAATTGTTTTAAAAAATTATTTTGACGAAAAAAAATGTAATTGGTTAAGGCATAATTCCACTGGATGTGCGCTTTACAAGCGTTGTTACTTCTGTTATTATCTAAAATACTAAAAAGACTTGAATTCAAGGTTTTGGTGTACCATTTTACACATGTAGTTAACACCATAGTAATTATCATTTGATGTGTGTCTACATTTAGTATGTTATTATTAACATATTACACATCAACATTGTAATATTGTATGTTATTAATTATTATTATTATTATTATTGTTAGACATATAAGGCTTGTTTTGGTTATAGTAAATGTAATTATTATTTTGTTAATTATGTATGTGTGTGTGTGTGTGTGTGTGTGTATGTGTGTATATATATAGAGAGAATATATATATATATATATAGAGAGAGAGAGAGAGAGAGAGAGAGATAGAACCTTCAAGGCTGCAAAAGAGAGAGAAAGCGAGAGAGAAAAAAGATTATTTTGTATAATTATGTAAATATATATATATATATATATATGTAGAGAGAGAGAGAGAGAGAGATAAAGTGTTTATTTTGTTTAGTTATGTATATAGAGAGCGCGCGTATGTTTTGCTCAATTATAATTGTCTTGTCTTGTGAATATAGAACGTGTGTGTGTAGAGAGAGAAAGAAAAATTATAGCTTATGATTTGATTGTAAAAGCTTTCGATATTATTAAAACTTATATATAAACCGTAACCTTTGTTATTTTATTATTATACCCTTATACAAAACAGTAATTACCTTGAATAAGGTATACGCCAGCGAAGATAACAAGTTTTTATAGTTGTGATGCAGCTAACTCATTGATAAAGAGAGACACAGCTGGAGTGCGGTATGCGCCAGCATGCGAAGAAAACCGGTTTATAGAGTTCAGATGCGTCTATCTCTAAAGAGAGAGAGAGCGTATAATCTGTTTGTACCAACACACAGCGATTCAACCAGACCTGTTTGACTACTTTGTTACAATTATGCAGGCACACAGAGTAAAATATATTTATACAATTACACAATTTTAGTAATGCATAATTGGAATATGTATTTTTCTAAACAATATTCAAATGGATGCATCTGTTTTATAATAACACAATATACTCATATATATTAATACAATATATGGTTTTGCGAACCGCAGCTCCAGGTTCAAATCCCGAGGAGTCATAATTTATTTTGTGGAAACCACCACCTGTCGGAACCCAGCTGTATAGCCTCTTGTTTCGTCATAACCAGTGTTTTATATATGCGTCGTGTGGGCGTACCCACAAATTTCGGGTACCCCATCCGTTGTTTTAGTCATTTAGGGTACCAAAATTCTGACATTAAAAATTTCGGGTACCCCCCATACGCTACAGAGAGAGAACGATTATTTTGTTACATCAAAATGAACCAGAACGCGGAAGTGTTTTAACATTCGGACACCAGCTGCCAGGGCCTCTGTGTGATGTCATGAACTGGAACCCGGTTAGGGCGTACCCACCTTTCGGGTACCCCCATCCGTTGATTTAAACATTTCGGGTAACGGTACCCGATGCCCCCAAAATTTCGCGTAACGGTACCCGATGACATCGCCTCTGTGCGTCCGGGCCCTCGGCAACCGCCGAATTCCGGGTACCCCCCATCCGCTACACATTGTTTTCGGCTACCAAATTTTGGACATGCAGAAACCACGGCCTCCGTGACGTCATGAAACAGGTTTTAGCCATGCGGACGCCAGCGACTTGGGCCTCTGTGTGACGTCATGAACTGGAACACGGAAGTGTTTCATACACACACACAAAACAGTGACGTCACATGGACAGCTCGGACACCAGGTGGCAGTGCCTCTATGACGTCATGAACTGGAACCCGGTAGTGTTTTCAACTGGAACCCGGAAGTGTTTTCAACTGGAACCCGGAAGTGTTTTCTAACGCTCACTTTTATACTATTTAAGTTATATATATGAATTTGGCGCGGCCAACTAAGAAGCTCGATTAAACTCGATTAAGCACGATTAAATCACCAAATTTAGCCCAAAAGAAAGTTATATAATTTGGCGTTGCTATTACCGAAGTGATTAGTTAAATTGTAATATTAATTAATTAGAAACGAAGTGGAATTCAAGGTTACAAATAACTGTTAAATAATTGTAAAATTAATTTGTTAAAAATAAATTTAAAAAATGGCTAAATCATCAGCAGTAGATATGGCAGCAATTGAGCAAATGTTTAAGCAGTTGACCACTAAAATGGATGAAACTAAAAGTGAAATAAAAGAAACTAATAGTAAAATTGAAAATACAAATAGTACGATTGATAGTATAAATAGTCAATTAAATAGTAAAATTGAAAAATTATCTAGTGAAATAAAAGATACAAATATTAAAATTGATGAAAATAATCAAATGTTAGAAGAAAGTAATAAAAAATTAATAAATGATGTTAATAATAAAATAGAGCAAACTAATAAATACTTGTCTAGTGAAATGAAACAAATAAACGAAAATTTATTTAGCAAAATAGAACAAAGTAGTAAAGAAGCTACATTCAAAATAGATGAAGAAATAGCAAATTTAGCTACTAACTTAGCTGGTAAAATAGATGAGAGTAATATTAGGTTTGAAAACATACCGAAGAGGTTAAAACTACGTTAGAGGAATTTAGGAAACAAGTAAACACTAATTTTCACCGTCAAGACGAAAAACTAAATAAGTTTAGAAACGAATTTCATGAAAGGTTAGAACAAAAAGTAACCCTCATTAACCAACAATTCAGCGAAATAACAGCTGAATTAAAAACACAATCGCTTCTAAATAAAGAAGAAATCCAGAATACTAGGGCAGACTGTACACAACTGGGTGAGAATATTAAAGAAGTTAAGAAACAGGTAGAGAGTAAGGCTAACAGTGACGAAGTACATCAAAAGGTGGAACAGCAGTTAAAGGTAATGCGGAAAGATCTGACTAAAGCAATGAAGTCACAGCAAACCAAAGTCGTGAGGTGTGGCGGCTATAAGGAAGAACCGGAAAACCTTGCATTTTCAGGAAACCCACATGAGAATCCTGTGGAATTTCTAAAGCTGTTTGAGGTTTATGTAGCTCGTGTAAACCCACTGATGGACGACGAGGACAAGAAGGACATGTTAGGCCGATTTCTCAAGAATTGGGCAGGTACGTGGTGGAAAGTCATCTCGGACAGAGTCCAAACCTACTCAGACTTCAGAGAAAAATTCCTGGCTCAGTACTGGAACATTCAGATACAAAGAAGGGTACGCGATCATCTGGAATTTGATAATTATCACCCGTCAATGAATATGACAACTACCAACTATGTGCTTAATGTAATGGCACAAGTCAAGCATCTAACACCACCAATAGAAGAGAGAGACCTAGTGTATAAGCTAACGCGTCATTTCTCAGAACGCACTAGAGTAGCAACCACTACTAGAGGAGTGGATACTCTAGAAAAGTTCATAATGGTAGTGGATGAGTGTCAAGACCTAGAGAGGGACCTGCAGCGAGTAAATAATCAGCTGAGTAACTACTCTAGAGGCAATCATCAGGAACCAACTTTCTATTCAACAAAGAGGAGAGACAATGAGCGTCCGAAAGAAAAAAGGTTTACCCCATATCCGGGTAACAAACCACAAAATCGGCCGGAATTGGAAGAGAAGGGTAGAAGTAGGAGTGTAGAAACAAGACCAAATAAAGGGTATAAGGTTTCTAAAACAACCATAACATCTACCGAGTCGCAACCGTCTACCAGTAAAATGAATACGGGAAACGGGAAGCCACTGCAGGTAGAAAAGAAACAAAACTAAACCTACCATTACCTGCAGTGAAATCACCCAAGAAAACAGGTAAAAGGAACGTAGCAGATAATAAAAAACAAGTGAGCGATAGGGAGTTCTTGTTAAAAGAGGAGCAAGAAGTGGGTAGAAACCATTATCCTGAATGTCCGGAAATAATTTGTAAGATCAGTAATCTACTAGTAAGAGCGCTTATAGACACTGGCAGTGAAGTTACCTGTGTCAGCTCAAAATTTGTAGATAATAGTCAGTTGCGTAATTGTCCCAGACTACCCGTAAAACATTGTAATGTACAGGGAGCCACTGGAGCCAAAATGCAAAAGATAACTGAACAAATTTATTTACCTGTCAGTTTAAATGGTAACCAAACCCAAATTGTAGCTCTAATAGTCCCGAAACTCGTTCATGATTGTAATATTGGGGTAGATACGTTACATGAATGGAAGGCAGAAATAAATTTTAAAAGAAATACCATTACGATGGAAATTAATACAAATAAAATAAATGTAAACATTAAAGAGTTTAAGCATTGGAACTCGGTAAGTGTCATAAAAGGGTATATAGAGAAACCTGTAGTTGACGTTAGGAGTGACCAGCACTGTATTGATGATACTCCAGAAATCAACATTGGGACTGAGTTGAACAACGAGCAACAAAAAAATTCAGCAACTCGTTTGTGAGTATAGTGATGTGTTCAGAACAGAGCCTGGAAGAGCCAAGTTCTATGAACATCAGTTAACATTTTCTGAAAAGGCATCATTTGTACAAAGGACTTACCCAATCCCTCTACATTATAGAGATGAAGTGGAGAAAGAGGTCCAACAGATGTTAGCGAATGGTGTTATAGAGAGAGCAAGTAGTCCCTATATAAACCCTTTAGTAGTTGTCACCAAGCCGAACGGGAGTATCCGATTATGCCAAGATGCTAGGAAACTAAATTCTTTATTAGTACCAGATTACGCGTGCGCAAGGAGTATGAAAGAATTGTTCCAAAAATGCAATGGGGTTAAGGACATGACCAAATTGGACTTAACATCAGGATTTTGGCAAATTCCTATCCGAAAATGTGATAGACAGTATACGGCACTTTTGTATAAAAATAAGTGCTACCAATTTAAAGTGGTACCCTTTGGCCTGAGCACCAGCTTAGCTGCAATGGTAAGGTGTTTAGACAGTGCCTTAGGTAATGAGGTAGAAGAGTATACATTAGTGTTCGTAGATGATATTCTATGTGTGTCACAAACATTCGAGGAGCACTTACAACATTTAAAGAATATTTTTGAAAAATTAAGATCAGCAAACATGACGCTGAATCTAAGGAAATCAGAGTTTGGTAAGGAGGAAATTAAGTTTTTAGGTCACCGAATCTCAGTGGAAGGCATAACCACGGACCCAGATAAGGTAAAAGCCATACAAGAATTTCCAACTCCAAAGAACTGTAAGCAGCTAAAGTCATTTCTAGGTTTAGCTAACTACTATCAAAAGTTTACAAGTAAATACGCGGAAAGTACTGTTCCATTGTTTAAGTTGTTAAACAAAAGGATTAAATGGAAGTGGACAAAGGACCACGATGAAGCGCTGCAACAAGTGAAAAGTCTTTTTATAAATACTGTGGTATTAAATCATCCAAGGATAGGAGAAAGATTTTACTTCCAAACAGACGCCAGCAATATTGCTATTGGAGCACACTTGTATCAGATAGATGAGAAGGGCCAAAAAGCGGTATTAGGATTTGTAAGTCGCACACTTAAAGGGGCAGAATTAACCTATTTTAAGACAAAAAAAGAGCTATTAGCGATAGTGCATAGCCTGTCAAAGTTTAGAAGTTATATTCTGGGTGCTAAACTTACTATAATCACCGACAATAAGGCGTTCGTATTTTTATTAAAGTGTAAATTGCTAGGTGCTCGTCTGACTCGTTGGATCTTGGCTATACAAGAGTATCAATTTGAAATTCAGTATTGTAAAGCGAAAGACAACTTGGTAGCAGATGTACTCAGTAGAAATCCACCATCAGAAAACAACATGGAAACAGATAACTTTAAATGTAGTAGCAATTATATTGGTATTTACGCGGTAAAGCATATAACAAAAGCTGAAGTAGTTAGACGACTTAAGGAAATAGGGACTCATCAACAACAAGACCCTAGGATTAGTGTAGCTTGGAGAAGTGCAGTTACCAACTCCAAACCAGGATTTCCTATATACGACGGTAAGCTATATAAGCTATGTTCCCATAGGAGGAAATATAAACAAAATATTGACACATAAAGAAATAATAGTTTGAGCCAATAAGGTATGTGAATCAAACGTGGTCAAATAAAATAAATTTATAATTGTTTTGAATCAATATTAATAATAATAATAAAAAATATTATTTAAATAAATGTTAGTATTGTTGTTTAAATTATTGACATTAATTGATCCAAAAAGTTGATTAAAACATTAATGGTCATATAAGTTCCAATATGTGTATACCATGTTAGGTTAAGTAACAAATTGTAGTCTTTAGTTATAAGATAGATGGAAGGAAAATTTTATTAGTGCAAGTTTTGTGCGGGAAAAACCAAAAGTGCGAAAGAAAAAGTGCAAAATTTTTGTTAGAGTAAAACGATACATTAAGAAAGAAATTAATGATTTCTTAAAATAATCAATTTTTTTATACCTAGTGGGGGTATATATAACGATTCATAATAGCGTCCTATCTGAGCGTTATATGAAAGTGTTAAAAAGACTGTACGAGTATAGCAGCGAAAGCAAGAGAGAGAGCGTACAATCGCAGCCATCTCACTCTAACCTCGTCACAGCGACGTCCGCAACCGGTACGAAAATGAAACTTTACTCAAATCAAATTATCAGTTCAACCTGCAATAACTTCAAAACTAATAAATATAGGGCAATTCTGAAAACAGCATCGTAATCAGCAAGTAAAGCTTTATAAGTAGCCGCAATCTCAGTTAATATAATTAACAATTGAAGAAGTTATACGGAAGACGAACGCCAAAAGGAATAACAAGAGAATTATACTACATAGGAATTAGGTGTTTTCACACACACACAGATAAAGACCTAAGCAACAATATTCTGTGGTCAGATCTTTGAAAACACATTTGCAAATACCTGTAATCAATCAATTTGCAAACACAGGAAGTACGATTTTGACTAGAAATTCTCTGCCGTTTCAAACCTGTCACGGGGTGTTTGCTCGACCTGTGAGAGATTGTCGAGACTGGAAAAACGTATGATTTATTTGAACAACCAATCAGAAGCCCGTATTTAAAACAGACGCCAACTCAAACCGAGGGGTAGCGTTACTCTTCGATCGGATCTTCAATGCGCTAGTCGTATGTAAATTACTTGCAGAAATTTTACAATCACGCAAAGCGGTATTTAAGTATAAAATTCGAGAAGTAGTCCGCAGTGAAGATGAACTAGTACCGTTCAACAACTCTCGCTGTGTAAAACAACATTTAACTCGCTGTGTTAAATTATTAATTAATTAATAAATAATCAGCCGTGAAGTGACCTGAGCAACAGAGAGCTACAGCATCTGTAATTGCCAGAGCATCTTTCTACAGGATTGATCAACATCATTTCTTCTGTGCTAAATCATCAAAAGGAGGACCTCTACGGATTCATATCTTCGGTCGACGCATCAAACAGTAAGAAATAGATTCATTGATCAATGAAATAAGCACTAAACAAATAATAAAAAGCAATAAACAATTTTTAAAAGACACTAAGAATCACACACTTTGTATTTAATGTGTAAGATTAGTCATAACATAGAATAGGAGTGTAGAATGGAAAGTGAGGTGTAGTATTGGACTGTAAATTATTGGAGACCTGTTCTTTAGCACTGGTTTGGGAGATATCTATCTCTTAATTAAACGAGATAAGAGCAATAGGTCGTTTGAGCGTCTTAATCTTTACTTTTCACACACACTCGTTAATTATAAGAGTTAGGGTAGCAATAAGTCCTACAATTAACATTTTCAAGAAGTTTAAAAATAAATTAAAACGTTAATTAAACATACTCAAGCAAATTTTAAAGTGTTATTTGTAACGATTCCCCTTGAATCCACAATCACTGAACGAATCCTGAGAAATTTGTGTCTCTATGCTCTGAGGCAAGCTGGAACCGTGTCATTAGTATCTGGGATTTGTTCTGGCGCCCAGGTAAAGTAATCTCACGGGTAAGTAACGTTTTATCTATCATTCAAAATATTAGATAAGAGTGTTAGATGAAAAGTAGCGTTGTAATATATATATATATATATATATATATATATATATATATATATGTTATGCTTCTTTTATGAAAGGAATATTCATATCAAAGAAACAAGTTGTTCGAAGTTTTATAAAACTGAAAACAATTTTTTCAAGGCTATGCTCACTTTCTCGCCCTCCTGGCTATACCGCCCGTGGCGGCTATACTCTTGGCGCCCCCCCCCCTAGCTATGCCTCTGGCGCACTCAAACCAGTTTTCTCCGGGTATAACCAAACGCTGCTGCCGTGGGCTGACGTAGTACTTGTTTACTGCAAATACGTAACTTTCTAATTCCGCTACACACATCAAAACACATTCCAATCGGCGTACGTAATTATTATTATGATTAACCCGTCAACCATTCAAAATAGGTTATATAATGTAGTCTTACAAGACCCCCCAATGAGAGGTTTTATGTCCACTAACATAAAAACTCTGAGTGCCCTAAACCTAGGCGGATCTGTGAGGATATGACACCATGAACCCCCTTACTTCATGATTATCATTGGGTGCTTACCCCCCCCCCCAAATCCAGTGGCTGTGGTCATACCCATATGATTTTACTGGACTTCCTTCATCAGGATTCCAACACCATAAAGCCAGACAGGGACTTGGCAACTCTGCCCTGACGAACCCGTCAGCACAGGTTCGCCTCCACAGTTTCACACATATTATGTGACAACAAAAGCAAAATTATTAAATGGACTTTCAA
Organism: Magicicada septendecula; assembly: GCA_034769895.1. Classification (NCBI taxonomy): domain Eukaryota; kingdom Metazoa; phylum Arthropoda; class Insecta; order Hemiptera; family Cicadidae; genus Magicicada; species Magicicada septendecula. The sequence goes on along the minus strand of CM068376.1, from coordinate 151,856,215 downwards.
CATTTCATATCCCTGCACTGATTTCAATTCCTCCTAGAAATACTGATTTGCATTGACTAAAATACCACCCATCCATTACACTATTGTATTTTTATGGGTGGACTGCCTCGCCCAGTTGCTTCCACAAGACCTGAAAATTATTTGTGTATTCAATTGATACTCTGTGGGACCCATCCTGATACTTTCTAATAGCGGTATGGGGCCCGTTTTGCTTCAGCCTTACACAAGGTCTGGTGTTACTGGTGTACAAGACATCAGTAACAACAGTGAAATACTATACGTCCTTAAGATGGTCTACCACCCCATTCGGTGCATAGCCGCTGTTCCATAGTTTATTAGAGATTCCCCCAAATGTTTCAAAGGCTCGATTTCTAAATCCACCTTTACAACGATAACAAGCAATGGCCATTTTCAAGCAGCGCGTATCGTAATGTGCCCTGACCATAGGCTGTTAAAGATGAACCAATTACATGTCAGGGTTCGGTGAGGCCGTGACTACCCGAAAGTTGGGGAATCCCCTTTTTACACCGTGTTAAAAAGAAACTTATACATATAAATATAATAACTACATACCCCATTATAATCCATATAATATGACACACATCTTATAACTAATCGCAAATACACCACATTAATATAATCATTACAAATTTATATACAATCTAATAGAACTCATCAGTGTTACCCTTAATCATTATTTAAAGAAAACCAATCGACAAAACCATGTAATTACATAATATAATGTCCAGAACCATTACATATTTACCCCCCCCCATCGCCATAAATTAGTGTTAATGATATCTATATATGTAATTTAGAACACTTGAAATTACCTCGATGGGTGTAATTCTCAATACCATTATCATACAGCTTCAAATATATATAATAGTCAGAAACAGGATTATTCCACAGTAATATATCATAAGAACTGTAATCATATACCTTCTCAACATTATGAATTTTCCAGTCACCATTTTGATTTTTGAGGTAAGTCACGAGATCATCATCATCTGCTGTACCAGTTACCCCCAGTCTCATTACAAGGCAAGTCTTTAATTTTCTCCACTCTCTCAATATGTAAAATCTCCACTAACTCTTTATAACCTCTACTAACCTCTACTAAAAATCTCTATTTCTCTCTTTCTTCACCTCTCATCATAATACCTATCACAACCCCCCTGAACTACATCACTCCTCGCAAAGGGCACAAGAAAATCATTATTACACCTCCTTTGTTTACCAGGTAAACCAGAAAAAACATCTAGGGGACCATTATAAGACACCATGTCTCCCACATAACCCTTGGAACCCTTGACTTCAGAAACCACATGTGGAGCCCTTACTCCACTTAAAACACTGGGAAAATTTGCTTTTTGCACCTCGCACTCACTAATCTCACTTTACACTCTCTATCACACACATCAACTACTACCTCACCACTAATTTCTACTCCCACTAAAATTTCATCATCACTAATATTCAATATACTGTTACGACATCACAGAACAATCTACGTGTTTGTCGAATGTGCCAGAAGAATTTCGATGTAACGTGTGTGGCGTACGTGCTTGTCGACGCATTTTCGAGAGGTTTCTCGAAGGCGCCAGCCGCGCGGACTGGTTCAAGGCCGCAGTTAATTACGTAGTTCACACGAGCGCTAAGACGCAATTAGGAACATTCTGGTCTGTGAGCGCAGGTATAAATACATGGCGGCAGCGGCCTTAAGTTTCAGTATAGTGGCGATATATTTACAGAGCGATTCGAGTTATTATCGGGCGAGATTACTGTGCGCGTTCAAGTGGTTATTAGTTAAGTGTTGTGTTTTATGATCGGACGGTATATTGTAATACAAGTGTGTTTTATTATTAGTTGACATTTATTTGCGTGTGAAAATTTGTTATAAGAGACTGTGTTGTTAACTACGAAGTGTTTAACTGTGAAAATTAAAGCTGGTGATTAGTAACTTAATTGGTGTCTTGTATTTTGTTTCCACTGTACCTACGACGATCGAGTAGACGGTCGTAACAACACAATCCTCTAATACTACATTTTCAATTATGTTATCAATATTATTCATCATATTATTATCATTATTACTTTCACTACCAAAATCACCTACCTTGGTATCCATAACCTGGTTCAATTTAACTTCTTTGTTCTCATTTAATTTATCTACGTCTCTTTTCCACTTCTCAGTTCGCTCTTTAATCTTCCTATTTAATCCCTCAGATTTTTTGTCAATAGCATCAATACATTCACTCAAATCATTAAATTTTACATTTATATTACTTTCAAACTGTTTTAATTCACCCATCAAATTAACATTTTGTTCTTTCATTTCACCCCTTAAGCAACTAATTATTTGCGCATTTCGTTGTTCTATTTCACCCCTTAAGGTATTAATTATTTGCGCATTTTTTCTAGTAGCATTTGCAAAATTTTCTTCACCTCATCATTCGCCTTATCACTAACAGTAGACACTGGGGTCGAATGTACCCCAGAGTCGCTCATTATGGCAGAGTCGGTTAGATTAAGTTCAGTTTCGTTTTCATCTGCCATTTTTTTAATTACGTATATATATTAACCTTGCATAGAAATAAAACAAAAATTCTATCAAATATTATACACAATGTATCTCAGCATAAACTTCCATATAGTGCATCAAACCATCAAATTACCAAATGAAATCACTATAAAACCATTCCGCCACCTACCCTAATCTATCTCTGTGCCTAAGTATGCCTAACTCATTAAATAATTTTAGCAAGCATCCTGGTAGGGTCGCCACTGTAATCAGTCAAAATAATTAACAGTAGAAATGAAGGAATCATGCCCCATTACTACCTTTTACTTATCTTCAGAAGATTCCAAAAACACCAAAAGCTCCAGGGCCACCACCACATTTTTAAAGGAGGAAATGTGGAAACCTTATCTACTTTCCCCATGAAAAACAATTTAAAATAAAACCTATCCCTCACAGAAAATTCCGAGCCCGTTAGACGAACTTTTGGACACAGAGAATAGGTTATGGTAAGATGGCGTAAAAAAATTAACTTAACACTTTGTAATAGACATTCTTATCCGTTTTATTATTGAAATGTTATTGAATACAGTGGAACTTGGTTATAACGTCATTGAAGGGACCAAAAAAATAATGACGTTACGTCCGAGTGATGTTATAAAAGAATCGTTATAAAAGACCCTTTTTAATCACTAGTAAGGAAGGAGAAATAAAAAAAAGATCTTTGCATTATTAACATTATTCGTGATATTTATTCTAAAGTTTACAAACTGCATTTCATTTATACAAACAGCATGAAGAATATTTTAAAAGATCAAAAAGAAAGTACATGCAACTTACATTTAGGCTTACTGTTGAAAGTAATCCGTAATTTTCTTTTGAACGCTCCTTTCTGAAAAATAAATTCTTTCTGTTGTGCTGTGGAGATGCTGCGCTGCATTGAACGTGTCGTCAGACGTCTCTCTAAAACAGTAAACTCGTGAAAGAGTTTCGGCGGCTCTCATTGCTTCTTGTACTGTCGGACAAAAGATGTCGGCATCCTCCTCTTGCTCAGCATCTTCTTCAACACTATCTTCTGCTTCTATGTTTTTTACTTCCGGGATAATTTGTGCGTCACTCAACACTTGGAATGTTTCTACTTGGTCATCCACTGATGCATAGGAATCAAGTTCATTTCCAAATTCATTTACGTCGAATTTCTTAATCCACTCCGAGAGCGGCAAGTCGTCGTCTTCGTCATCATCGGGTAAATTTTCACGTACGAGTTGTGCTTTACTAAAGCATTTTGCTATCGTCTTCTGTGTTACACTCTTCCAAGAGTCGTCTAGGAATTGTATTGCATCTAAGAGTGAAATTGTGGCAGGTTGCGCCGTGTCCATACAGAAAATAATTTTTTTTTAAAGTTGCTTGCAGTAGTGACACTTTAGGCTTCTAATGACGCCTTGGTCCATAGGTTGCAGGACACTTGTACAGTTGGCCGGTAAGAAGACCAGATTAATGTTTGTCAAATTTAACTTTGGATGGGCTGCACAGTTGTCAACTAGAAGTAGAATTTTTCTGTTTTTCGATGACAGTTCTTTATCCCACTTTCTTAGTTCATCTTCAAAAATACTAGAAGTCATCCACGCTTTTTTGTTGGCAGTGTAACTTACAGGAAGTTTTTTGATGTTTTTAAAACATCTAGGATGCAAACTTTTCCCGATAACTAAAAGTTTCCTTTTTTCGGTTCCCGTCATGTTCGCACAAACAAAAACTGTAACTCTTTGTTTAGAGAGCTTCCCACCAACGCACTTTTCATTTTTAAATTTGAAAGTCTTATCTGGAGTTAATTTATAAAAAATTCCGGCTTCATCTCCATTAAAGATGCCTTCATCTTTATATGATCGTCTAATTTCTGGCCAAGTGTTACGCACCCAATCGCCTGTAACGTTCAGATCTACGCATTTTACCTCACCACAAATTTTTGCAAAGGAAATCGAGTGTCGGGCCTTAAATCGATCTAGCCATCCGTTGGAGCATGTAAAATCAATACCAAACAATTTTCCGAATTCTGTAGCTTTCTCTTTCAGAATGGGTCCACTGACAGGAATATCTGAACATCGACACTGTTTGAACCATTTCAATAATGCTGCATCCACATCACCATGTTCGCATTTCCTAATTTTTTTAATTTTTTCTCCATCTTCCTCAAATTTTTTTAAAATTTTGTCTTTGTTTTTTAAAATTGAACCTACAGTAGAATTCACTAAACCAAACTCACGGCATACATAAGCTATTTTACGTCCGCTTTCATATGATCTAATTACACGTACTTTCTCTTGAATAGACAGAACCTTTCTTTTTGTACTAGAACTTGCCATGATTACTGTGTAAAAATGTAGACCTACGTATAAAATTCTATAAACAGTGGCTACCGAAACTTAAGTTATAAAACACACAAAAGAAACTGTCACAGTACGAGCAGATACAGAAACAATAACAACCAAAAACAGAGACGAGACTACGTGTAAACAATACTGTACAGTAAATACTGTAACAGCGTGGCGTGAACAATAGCCTCGAGACGCGCAGTGCTACTGACCCGGTGAGATTGTAGGGGATACATGTCAGTCGCCAGACACCGGCTGGCACCGGCGGTCCTGTTACAGTGCTTATCGCTTGCATACAATGTATGTCTGTAGCCATGGGCGTAGCGCGCGCACATATATGCGTTTATATGAAATTTAGAGTAAAATATCTGAGAATTTTTTGACGCTATAACAGAGTAGTACAATATTTAGTGACGTTAAAACCGGGAATTTTTATAATGTTAAAGATATCAGTTTGACCGGACTTATGACAAAATAACGCTACACCCGAGTTGACGTAACAGCCTACGCCGTAATAACCAAGTTCCACTGTATATTAAAAATTACTGAAAATAAAAAACTTGTGACTACAAAGCTTATTACATAAAACAAAACAAATAAAAGTAAATAGAAACAAATCATTACTTTTGTTTACTTTCTCTCTCTCTATCTGCTATTACCCCCTTTTACTCTCTCGCTCTCTCACACTCTGAATCTGTATACAACTTTAGTTTATAACATTTGTTTTTATATTTTATTATTTGTCCAAAAAAACTTTCCCCACACTCATTGTATTTTACTTTTTTGTCTTTTTAGTTATCTGGATTATCGGTGAGTCCCACTTTTTCAGTAGTTGTGCCACACGGGCGAAACCGCACTCTTTCTCGATAATTATTGTCCTGATGAAAAATGAAAATGCTCAAAAAGTTCAGCACACTACATTTCACAAACTTAGTTAATTTTGTATTGCTTTCCGACTTAGATGGTGGTAGGCTGCTTGGCTGCCCGCGGGATCTAACAAATCCGTGTGTACTGGCTGACGGCTATGGTGAGACTGTTCCAGTGTTGCCAGGTCTAAAAATTTTTGTTTCGGAAGATTTGACATGAAAATTTCGGAAGATTGTCGAAAATTTCGGAAGTTGGTTTGACAAATCTCAAGAAAATATAGTAAGCTTAAATGAAAAGAATATATACAGTATAATTATTTTCACAAAATAATTTTCACTCACCAACGTTGTCTTATATTCTAAACCTCCTCCTTCTAAACTTCTTCTTCTTCACCAGTCATGTAGATACGGTTGTTCATCAAACTTGTAAAATCCGCGCCAACTTTGAAATCATAGCAGGATGCAGAGTTTGTATTTCTTTTGGTATGTAGAAATGCGCAGATCGTTTGGGTGCTCAGCCTATTTCTGATTTTTCGTACGGTTTATAGTAGAAAATACTCTCAACACTGGCGGATGAATGGGGTAAACACAGAAGTGACCGCATAAAGGTAGACAGCTTCGGAAACATAGGTGATCCATTCCCCTTTTCACATTACGCACGGCATTCCAAAATTCTGTTGGATTTTCATTGTCTATGTCTACCTCTGTGTTTCTCAGTATCCTCCATTCAGTGTCAAGTTCCTGAATATGTTTCAATAAGTTCTGAAATTTTGACGCCAGAGTGGCAATAGATGAAATTTTCTTGCTTCTAACACAACTAGTATCAAGAGCCTCCAAATCTTTCATTACAGTATCTGCGAAACGAAATCTTTTAAAAATCTGTTGGGCACTTTCAATAAAGAACTCCAAACATCGAAGTTTAAAGTTTTTCATCTGTTCATTAGTTAAATTCTTATTTGTTTCAATATTCAGCAAAACTTTCGCACCTAAGTACAGTTCATCAAGAGGCTTAAATGAGAAGGATTTCGATATTGAACATTCTTCAAGAGGGTTTTTTTTCTAGATAATCCTCCTTCATGTAGAAGTCTAATATTGTTTTCAGCGTTCCCTCAACATTACGGTACATGGTGTGGATTTGAGGGGTTTCTGATTGCATCTTTAGATTTAAAGAGTTAAAAATTGGCAAGAAAAATTCTAGAAACTGAAGACATAATTTGATTTCACCATCATTTAATTTTTGCAAAATTGTGTTGCTTGCCAAAAGTATATCATTACCCGTGGTATCAATTTAAAAAATGTCTTGACGGCATCGTATTGTTCTAGAAGCCTAGATACAACCATATATGTAAGGAAAGCCAGCTCGTCTGGCTGGGATGAAGTAATTTGTTTCTGAAAAACATATTCAGAATCCGATCTTCAACTCATATTTCTATGCACAAAGAACGCTACACAATGTACGGCTGCGAACTCAGTCAATTGCGTGCTAACACTGAAAAACAGTCGAAATGAATTGGCTCTATCTATTGCGAGAGCGCCCGCAATTCTAGATATGGAGTTCCACGAATTGGATGTTTTGAACAGTGTTGGGTTTATGTTTTCGATTCGCCAGAACTTGAACTTTAAGACCGCAGAGGTGTAGAAATAACAACAATTCAACAATCTTCATACCCAACACAGATTATTTTAGCCACCTGGTGTAGTACTTTTATTTTCACGTTTATCACGGCGACTTGACATTATTATGACCTACTGTAGTCTAGACATTACAGTATCTGTTTATTCAGGTGCAGTCATGTAGTGCGATTCTGTCAGCTTGAGACATTTTCAAGCAGCGCGTATCGTAATGTGCCCTGACCATAGGCTGTTAAAGATGAACCAATTACATGTCAGGGTTCGGTGAGGCCGTGACTACCCGAAAGTTGGGGAATCCCCTTTTTACACCGTGTTAAAAAGAAACTTATACATATAAATATAATAACTACATACCCCATTATAATCCATATAATATGACACACATCTTATAACTAATCGCAAATACACCACATTAATATAATCATTACAAATTTATATACAATCTAATAGAACTCATCAGTGTTACCCTTAATCATTATTTAAAGAAAACCAATCGACAAAACCATGTAATTACATAATATAATGTCCAGAACCATTACATATTTACCCCCCCCCATCGCCATAAATTAGTGTTAATGATATCTATATATGTAATTTAGAACACTTGAAATTACCTCGATGGGTGTAATTCTCAATACCATTATCATACAGCTTCAAATATATATAATAGTCAGAAACAGGATTATTCCACAGTAATATATCATAAGAACTGTAATCATATACCTTCTCAACATTATGAATTTTCCAGTCACCATTTTGATTTTTGAGGTAAGTCACGAGATCATCATCATCTGCTGTACCAGTTACCCCCAGTCTCATTACAAGGCAAGTCTTTAATTTTCTCCACTCTCTCAATATGTAAAATCTCCACTAACTCTTTATAACCTCTACTAACCTCTACTAAAAATCTCTATTTCTCTCTTTCTTCACCTCTCATCATAATACCTATCACAACCCCCCTGAACTACATCACTCCTCGCAAAGGGCACAAGAAAATCATTATTACACCTCCTTTGTTTACCAGGTAAACCAGAAAAAACATCTAGGGGACCATTATAAGACACCATGTCTCCCACATAACCCTTGGAACCCTTGACTTCAGAAACCACATGTGGAGCCCTTACTCCACTTAAAACACTGGGAAAATTTGCTTTTTGCACCTCGCACTCACTAATCTCACTTTACACTCTCTATCACACACATCAACTACTACCTCACCACTAATTTCTACTCCCACTAAAATTTCATCATCACTAATATTCAATATACTGTTACGACATCACAGAACAATCTACGTGTTTGTCGAATGTGCCAGAAGAATTTCGATGTAACGTGTGTGGCGTACGTGCTTGTCGACGCATTTTCGAGAGGTTTCTCGAAGGCGCCAGCCGCGCGGACTGGTTCAAGGCCGCAGTTAATTACGTAGTTCACACGAGCGCTAAGACGCAATTAGGAACATTCTGGTCTGTGAGCGCAGGTATAAATACATGGCGGCAGCGGCCTTAAGTTTCAGTATAGTGGCGATATATTTACAGAGCGATTCGAGTTATTATCGGGCGAGATTACTGTGCGCGTTCAAGTGGTTATTAGTTAAGTGTTGTGTTTTATGATCGGACGGTATATTGTAATACAAGTGTGTTTTATTATTAGTTGACATTTATTTGCGTGTGAAAATTTGTTATAAGAGACTGTGTTGTTAACTACGAAGTGTTTAACTGTGAAAATTAAAGCTGGTGATTAGTAACTTAATTGGTGTCTTGTATTTTGTTTCCACTGTACCTACGACGATCGAGTAGACGGTCGTAACAACACAATCCTCTAATACTACATTTTCAATTATGTTATCAATATTATTCATCATATTATTATCATTATTACTTTCACTACCAAAATCACCTACCTTGGTATCCATAACCTGGTTCAATTTAACTTCTTTGTTCTCATTTAATTTATCTACGTCTCTTTTCCACTTCTCAGTTCGCTCTTTAATCTTCCTATTTAATCCCTCAGATTTTTTGTCAATAGCATCAATACATTCACTCAAATCATTAAATTTTACATTTATATTACTTTCAAACTGTTTTAATTCACCCATCAAATTAACATTTTGTTCTTTCATTTCACCCCTTAAGCAACTAATTATTTGCGCATTTCGTTGTTCTATTTCACCCCTTAAGGTATTAATTATTTGCGCATTTTTTCTAGTAGCATTTGCAAAATTTTCTTCACCTCATCATTCGCCTTATCACTAACAGTAGACACTGGGGTCGAATGTACCCCAGAGTCGCTCATTATGGCAGAGTCGGTTAGATTAAGTTCAGTTTCGTTTTCATCTGCCATTTTTTTAATTACGTATATATATTAACCTTGCATAGAAATAAAACAAAAATTCTATCAAATATTATACACAATGTATCTCAGCATAAACTTCCATATAGTGCATCAAACCATCAAATTACCAAATGAAATCACTATAAAACCATTCCGCCACCTACCCTAATCTATCTCTGTGCCTAAGTATGCCTAACTCATTAAATAATTTTAGCAAGCATCCTGGTAGGGTCGCCACTGTAATCAGTCAAAATAATTAACAGTAGAAATGAAGGAATCATGCCCCATTACTACCTTTTACTTATCTTCAGAAGATTCCAAAAACACCAAAAGCTCCAGGGCCACCACCACATTTTTAAAGGAGGAAATGTGGAAACCTTATCTACTTTCCCCATGAAAAACAATTTAAAATAAAACCTATCCCTCACAGAAAATTCCGAGCCCGTTAGACGAACTTTTGGACACAGAGAATAGGTTATGGTAAGATGGCGTAAAAAAATTAACTTAACACTTTGTAATAGACATTCTTATCCGTTTTATTATTGAAATGTTATTGAATACAGTGGAACTTGGTTATAACGTCATTGAAGGGACCAAAAAAATAATGACGTTACGTCCGAGTGATGTTATAAAAGAATCGTTATAAAAGACCCTTTTTAATCACTAGTAAGGAAGGAGAAATAAAAAAAAGATCTTTGCATTATTAACATTATTCGTGATATTTATTCTAAAGTTTACAAACTGCATTTCATTTATACAAACAGCATGAAGAATATTTTAAAAGATCAAAAAGAAAGTACATGCAACTTACATTTAGGCTTACTGTTGAAAGTAATCCGTAATTTTCTTTTGAACGCTCCTTTCTGAAAAATAAATTCTTTCTGTTGTGCTGTGGAGATGCTGCGCTGCATTGAACGTGTCGTCAGACGTCTCTCTAAAACAGTAAACTCGTGAAAGAGTTTCGGCGGCTCTCATTGCTTCTTGTACTGTCGGACAAAAGATGTCGGCATCCTCCTCTTGCTCAGCATCTTCTTCAACACTATCTTCTGCTTCTATGTTTTTTACTTCCGGGATAATTTCTGCGTCACTCAACACTTGGAATGTTTCTACTTGGTCATCCACTGATGCATAGGAATCAAGTTCATTTCCAAATTCATTTACGTCGAATTTCTTAATCCACTCCGAGAGCGGCAAGTCGTCGTCTTCGTCATCATCGGGTAAATTTTCACGTACGAGTTGTGCTTTACTAAAGCATTTTGCTATCGTCTTCTGTGTTACACTCTTCCAAGAGTCGTCTAGGAATTGTATTGCATCTAAGAGTGAAATTGTGGCAGGTTGCGCCGTGTCCATACAGAAAATAATTTTTTTTTAAAGTTGCTTGCAGTAGTGACACTTTAGGCTTCTAATGACGCCTTGGTCCATAGGTTGCAGGACACTTGTACAGTTGGCCGGTAAGAAGACCAGATTAATGTTTGTCAAATTTAACTTTGGATGGGCTGCACAGTTGTCAACTAGAAGTAGAATTTTTCTGTTTTTCGATGACAGTTCTTTATCCCACTTTCTTAGTTCATCTTCAAAAATACTAGAAGTCATCCACGCTTTTTTGTTGGCAGTGTAACTTACAGGAAGTTTTTTGATGTTTTTAAAACATCTAGGATGCAAACTTTTCCCGATAACTAAAAGTTTCCTTTTTTCGGTTCCCGTCATGTTCGCACAAACAAAAACTGTAACTCTTTGTTTAGAGAGCTTCCCACCAACGCACTTTTCATTTTTAAATTTGAAAGTCTTATCTGGAGTTAATTTATAAAAAATTCCGGCTTCATCTCCATTAAAGATGCCTTCATCTTTATATGATCGTCTAATTTCTGGCCAAGTGTTACGCACCCAATCGCCTGTAACGTTCAGATCTACGCATTTTACCTCACCACAAATTTTTGCAAAGGAAATCGAGTGTCGGGCCTTAAATCGATCTAGCCATCCGTTGGAGCATGTAAAATCAATACCAAACAATTTTCCGAATTCTGTAGCTTTCTCTTTCAGAATGGGTCCACTGACAGGAATATCTGAACATCGACACTGTTTGAACCATTTCAATAATGCTGCATCCACATCACCATGTTCGCATTTCCTAATTTTTTTAATTTTTTCTCCATCTTCCTCAAATTTTTTTAAAATTTTGTCTTTGTTTTTTAAAATTGAACCTACAGTAGAATTCACTAAACCAAACTCACGGCATACATAAGCTATTTTACGTCCGCTTTCATATGATCTAATTACACGTACTTTCTCTTGAATAGACAGAACCTTTCTTTTTGTACTAGAACTTGCCATGATTACTGTGTAAAAATGTAGACCTACGTATAAAATTCTATAAACAGTGGCTACCGAAACTTAAGTTATAAAACACACAAAAGAAACTGTCACAGTACGAGCAGATACAGAAACAATAACAACCAAAAACAGAGACGAGACTACGTGTAAACAATACTGTACAGTAAATACTGTAACAGCGTGGCGTGAACAATAGCCTCGAGACGCGCAGTGCTACTGACCCGGTGAGATTGTAGGGGATACATGTCAGTCGCCAGACACCGGCTGGCACCGGCGGTCCTGTTACAGTGCTTATCGCTTGCATACAATGTATGTCTGTAGCCATGGGCGTAGCGCGCGCACATATATGCGTTTATATGAAATTTAGAGTAAAATATCTGAGAATTTTTTGACGCTATAACAGAGTAGTACAATATTTAGTGACGTTAAAACCGGGAATTTTTATAATGTTAAAGATATCAGTTTGACCGGACTTATGACAAAATAACGCTACACCCGAGTTGACGTAACAGCCTACGCCGTAATAACCAAGTTCCACTGTATATTAAAAATTACTGAAAATAAAAAACTTGTGACTACAAAGCTTATTACATAAAACAAAACAAATAAAAGTAAATAGAAACAAATCATTACTTTTGTTTACTTTCTCTCTCTCTATCTGCTATTACCCCCTTTTACTCTCTCGCTCTCTCACACTCTGAATCTGTATACAACTTTAGTTTATAACATTTGTTTTTATATTTTATTATTTGTCCAAAAAAACTTTCCCCACACTCATTGTATTTTACTTTTTTGTCTTTTTAGTTATCTGGATTATCGGTGAGTCCCACTTTTTCAGTAGTTGTGCCACACGGGCGAAACCGCACTCTTTCTCGATAATTATTGTCCTGATGAAAAATGAAAATGCTCAAAAAGTTCAGCACACTACATTTCACAAACTTAGTTAATTTTGTATTGCTTTCCGACTTAGATGGTGGTAGGCTGCTTGGCTGCCCGCGGGATCTAACAAATCCGTGTGTACTGGCTGACGGCTATGGTGAGACTGTTCCAGTGTTGCCAGGTCTAAAAATTTTTGTTTCGGAAGATTTGACATGAAAATTTCGGAAGATTGTCGAAAATTTCGGAAGTTGGTTTGACAAATCTCAAGAAAATATAGTAAGCTTAAATGAAAAGAATATATACAGTATAATTATTTTCACAAAATAATTTTCACTCACCAACGTTGTCTTATATTCTAAACCTCCTCCTTCTAAACTTCTTCTTCTTCACCAGTCATGTAGATACGGTTGTTCATCAAACTTGTAAAATCCGCGCCAACTTTGAAATCATAGCAGGATGCAGAGTTTGTATTTCTTTTGGTATGTAGAAATGCGCAGATCGTTTGGGTGCTCAGCCTATTTCTGATTTTTCGTACGGTTTATAGTAGAAAATACTCTCAACACTGGCGGATGAATGGGGTAAACACAGAAGTGACCGCATAAAGGTAGACAGCTTCGGAAACATAGGTGATCCATTCCCCTTTTCACATTACGCACGGCATTCCAAAATTCTGTTGGATTTTCATTGTCTATGTCTACCTCTGTGTTTCTCAGTATCCTCCATTCAGTGTCAAGTTCCTGAATATGTTTCAATAAGTTCTGAAATTTTGACGCCAGAGTGGCAATAGATGAAATTTTCTTGCTTCTAACACAACTAGTATCAAGAGCCTCCAAATCTTTCATTACAGTATCTGCGAAACGAAATCTTTTAAAAATCTGTTGGGCACTTTCAATAAAGAACTCCAAACATCGAAGTTTAAAGTTTTTCATCTGTTCATTAGTTAAATTCTTATTTGTTTCAATATTCAGCAAAACTTTCGCACCTAAGTACAGTTCATCAAGAGGCTTAAATGAGAAGGATTTCGATATTGAACATTCTTCAAGAGGGTTTTTTTTCTAGATAATCCTCCTTCATGTAGAAGTCTAATATTGTTTTCAGCGTTCCCTCAACATTACGGTACATGGTGTGGATTTGAGGGGTTTCTGATTGCATCTTTAGATTTAAAGAGTTAAAAATTGGCAAGAAAAATTCTAGAAACTGAAGACATAATTTGATTTCACCATCATTTAATTTTTGCAAAATTGTGTTGCTTGCCAAAAGTATATCATTACCCGTGGTATCAATTTAAAAAATGTCTTGACGGCATCGTATTGTTCTAGAAGCCTAGATACAACCATATATGTAAGGAAAGCCAGCTCGTCTGGCTGGGATGAAGTAATTTGTTTCTGAAAAACATATTCAGAATCCGATCTTCAACTCATATTTCTATGCACAAAGAACGCTACACAATGTACGGCTGCGAACTCAGTCAATTGCGTGCTAACACTGAAAAACAGTCGAAATGAATTGGCTCTATCTATTGCGAGAGCGCCCGCAATTCTAGATATGGAGTTCCACGAATTGGATGTTTTGAACAGTGTTGGGTTTATGTTTTCGATTCGCCAGAACTTGAACTTTAAGACCGCAGAGGTGTAGAAATAACAACAATTCAACAATCTTCATACCCAACACAGATTATTTTAGCCACCTGGTGTAGTACTTTTATTTTCACGTTTATCACGGCGACTTGACATTATTATGACCTACTGTAGTCTAGACATTACAGTATCTGTTTATTCAGGTGCAGTCATGTAGTGCGATTCTGTCAGCTTGAGACTAAACAACAACGATTAGTCACTCTCAGTTGAATAAGCAGTATGGTAAAATAAGTTGATATTTGCAAAATGCCTATTACATCATTGTGTATGGTTGGTCATATTGCTTGTGACAGGAGGAAGGAACTATACTTTTGGGCAAGACCTCTATAACTTTTATTGAAAGCAATTTATAATTATGATTGCAATGAAACACCAGATTTGACGTCATATCGTACGCAAAAAAAAACTCTAGAAATGCGACATAGAGCTCAAACGAGAGTAGGAAAATGGCGCACGAAGCTGCGATTCGCGCGATGACGTACCTGAAGTTAGCAGCATGCGACGCGGGTCTTTTCCCGCTGCGGGTCATTTCCTACTCTCACTGAAACTCGCGTCGGAAAAAATTCTGAAGATTTACACCAAATTTCGTATTTTCTGGAATATTAAAAAAATCGGAAGATCTTCCGAAATTTCGGAAGACCTGACAGCACTGCTGTGTTCACTTTGTCCTACACAACAGGCTGTCCGTTCAACTGCGTACTCAAACCAGTTTTCTCTAGTTATAGCCAAGCATTGCTGGGTCTTTTGCGTTATACGACCACAAAGCATTGGCATTGGCATTTTGTTCATCTTTCATTAAACTGAGTATAGTTCTCAGAATTTGCTATCTCTGTTTACTGATTAGTTAAAGCTGCGTCCAGTCCCCCCCTGTGTGTGTGTGTGTGTGTGTGTGTGTGTGTGTGTGTGTGTGTGTGTGTGTGTGTGTGTGTGTGTGTGTGTGTGTGTGTGTGTGTGTGTGTGTGTGTGTGTGTGTGTGTGTGTGTGTGTGTGTGTGTGATTTATACGAGTTGGTTATAGAAACAAAAGCGAGTAATGGTAAAGGCAGTCAGCGGGTCTTTTCTGTTTTGTAACAATATCATAATAGTGGAAACTTACCAAAATAATGATGTAGATCTGCATAGAAGACTTTGAAGTCTAAAAAAACAAGACTCATCGATTTCTACAGTCATGTTAGGCCCTCCAATTTTAATAGGATTCTTCAACAGAGAGTCCGCGCATACTTCACGCAAATAGTTTTTCCAGTCGGTCATAGTGTGCGTACTCATGTTGAGCTCGTCTGTACAAAACTGTGATGTGGTGTATTCCTTAGTCCACGAAAAAATAAACAATACAACGGTGTCACAAGACAGCCTGCTGCCCTCTAGCCACGTACCGTTACGTAAACCGACGGTCGTCCTACACTGTGTTTTACCACATCTCCACCTACAAATTTTTTCAGACAGCTGAAGAGTCATTTCATGACCATTCGCACAGTATCGTCTTTTGTGTAAAACACCTTTGTCCTTCAAAAACTGCACTCCCTTCTCATTACTACTTATTTCCCGCACAAAATGAAATAAAGACATGTTGCTGAACGCACCGACAAGACAGGAATGACCTACGACTACAGACGGTGGAGCGATAAGATAACTTATAATTATTCTTGTATAGTGTACGACAGTCTGTAAATGAGAGAATATCATTTTAACTAATCAGTAAACAGAGATAGCAAATTCTGAGAACTATACTCAGTTTAATGAAAGATGAACAAAATGTCAATGCCAATGCTTTGTGGTCGTATAACGCAAAAGACCCGCATTGCTGCCGTGGGCTGACATAATACTTGTTTACTGCAAATACGTAACTACATAATTCCACTAGACACATCAAAACAGATTCCAATTAGCATACGTAATACGCAATCATAATTAATATTATGATTAATTCTTCAACCATTCAAAATAGGTTGAGTAATGTAGTGTTACAATGTGTACAAGAACTTCTTTCTTGGAGTATCAAATTGTGAATTGCGTGTCATGGAAATATTTTTTAATGTTAGTGAATCAACCTGATAAAACAGATTTGATGAAGTAACCCTGTGAGATAAACGCTCATCAAATTTGCCTTGGTCAGCGTAGGAGTTCCCATACTGTACTCCAGAATAAGAAGATGGCTCTGTCAATATTTGGTCTGCAGGTCTAGGAGTGCTAAAAGGTAATCTCCTTTTACACTTAAGAACAGGTGTAGAAGTAGCAGAAATATGTGAGGTAGTAGGATAGGATGTAGCTGGTGATAATACGACATAGTTGAAGTACTCGGAACTTGTTGATTCGTTGTCTCAGCAGGCTGATCTTCTCCTGTGGCAAGTGGTACTAGTACTTCTTCAGCAATGGAGGAGGACCACAAAGTTTTGATACTGCAGTAGGCTGCAGTCTGTACCCAATAGGCTGAAGTCATTTGGTGTAAAATAGTCTTAACAGACTACCCTGTATACGCGGCCTATTATATTTTCAAACCTTTTGTCCTAGCAAAAGTCCACCCACTGCTGAAACCTGTAACATACAAGTGTATTATACTACACTGGTAAAATTATATGTGGCTGATTTTGATTATACTTTTATAGATTTGAAAAAAATCATAGCAAGGTAAGTAAGTGTATCAATCACTGACCCTAATTCAGTGACTGTCTCATGAGTTTTACAAGTAAACAAAAGTAAATATTAATAAATATATATATATATATATATATATATATATATAGAGAGAGAGAGAGAGAGAATATAAGTAGCCTATATAGGCCTATTGTTATGAAATATATATTAACATGGGCGTAACATGGGGCCTAACTTTGGGGGGGGGGGCAGGGTAAAGCTTCATAAATTCAAGTGTGTAGTGAGACCATCTATATAATAAAATAAATAAAATATATTACATACAAAATTAGAAAGTTTAGTAATAATTCTTAGTTAGTAAACGAGGGACAATTTCATTTTTAATGATCAACACACCTTTATTCATAAGGAGTACTGACTTTTCAAAACTTGTCTTATCCATCCAAAACCGAAATTTAGATGGCAATGAATTCTTATAGTATATTTAGCGCTCGTTTTGAATATAGCAACCATTTGTTCCAAAACGCGCTGTAAATGGCACAAAAGAAGCGTTGAAGTTTGCTTTCTGTTCCAAAACTCGTCTTATTTCATGAGCCTTCCATTCCAAAACTCGCCTCATCCTCTCAGCCAATCAGAAACTTGATTTCATGAAAAATCAACATGGCGCCCATTGTTGTTTATTTAGTGAACGAGAAGGGTTATGTTTTATTGTCAGTGTTAATAAAATAAAGTTTTAATTGAAATTAAAAGTGTTTTGAGTTAAAATGAGTGAAGAAAGAAATAATACAAGTTATACAAATTTTGCTTGCGGAGAAGGTAGACGGAAAGGTAACAAGGAGAAGTGGAAAAAAACACAAGAAAAGTTACATCGGCACAAACCAAAGGGTATGCCTAGGTACCCAGTTTGTAAACACTCAGGCCCATCTTACAAATGTGTCAAACTATCTATGCTAGATTGCAAACTTTTTCATAAATACTTTTATGAAAATAAAACAAAAATTCTTCAGGATCACTTTCTTTTAAAGTATATTGACATTGAAAAACCCGAACGAGATCGAGCCAGTAAACAGAATGGTAGTAGGAAGAAAGTCGTAATTAAATACAATGTTAAGGTAGCTAGATGTGATACTTTCAAATTACCTGTGTGTCAAGATACGTTTCTCAATATTTTAAATGTTTCAAAAGACAGAGTGCAACGTATTGCACGCAATCATTTTTATACGGGACAGTCACCAATCGAGAAACGTGGTGGTGATACTAGATCACATGCTTTTGAACGTAAAAGATCCAATGTACGAAATTTTCTATCATCTTTAGAAACAAAAGAAACCCATTATTGCAGAGAAAAAATATCACGAAAGTATCTTTCAAGTGATCTTAGTATTGCTAAACTGAGAAACCTGTATAACAAAAACGCTGATGATGAATTAAAAGTAAAAAAAAGTTTCTTTGATCAGATATTTTATCGTGATTTTAATCTAGGTTTTGGAACCCCACAAACTGATGCTTGTTCTCAGTGCCTGTCTTTACAAAATAAGATAAACAGTGAAAATGACGAAGAAAAAAAGAAATTTCTAGTGGCCCAAAAAGAATTCCATGTGAAACGTGCTGACGCATTTTTTAAATTACTTGGCGAGGTAAGAGATGACCTAATGACATTCTCTTACGATTGTCAAAAGAATCTTGTGAACCCCAAAGTTCCAGATCAGGCTGCGTATTACAGCAGACAAATTTATACTTACAATTTTACAATTGTTCAAGGTCATAGTCACTGTCATTTAACTACTGAAAATGTTTTTATTTACACTTGGATGGAAAATCATTTTCATAAAGGTTCTAACGAGATTGCCTCTTGTGTTTATCACAGACTGTTACGTACACATTTTCCTGAAAATGTCAAGACTGTGAGACTCTGTGCAGATGGATGCGGTGGCCAGAATAGAAATTCTACAATGATTGCAATGGTAACTTCCTGGTTAGCTAAAGCTCCATCTCATATTAGTAAAGTAGAACTTATTTTTCCCATTCCTGGTCACTCATTCATTCCGCCAGACAGAGTGTTTGGCAATATTGAAAGAGAATTGCGGAAAAAAACGACTATCGTTAATCCACTGGATTACTTGAACATTTTTGAACACCATGGTACTGTTATTAATGTCGGTTGCGAGCCGGTTCCCATTGTTCATGACTGGAAGTCAACTGTTGGCAAAGTGATAAAAGTTCCTAGTCAATGGCACTTCAAATTTTCAAAGGCTAAAAGATTTATACTTCTGAAGAAAGCTTCTTCTGTTCTGCTTCAAGGAGAAGATAGATATTTAAGTGAGATGAGTGTTCCCAAGTCAATTTTAAAGAAGTCTCAGAACATTCAAAACTTTAATCCTGGTGTAATTCCAAAAGGAGTACCTCTTTCGGCAGCAAAAGTGAAAGATGTAAAGAACTTGCTAGAAAAACACTTTGGTGAACAGTGGATAAATAATGAAGATTTAAAATATTTTTTCAACGTTATTAATCAACAAGTGGTTAATGTACAAACAGTTAACCCTGCAGAAGAACAAAGTATTTTCTGTGAACCTGTGATGGATGATGAACTTGAAAATGATGATGTGCTCCCATTTGTTTAACAAAGACTATTATATTCTGAAGTTATTATTTTATTTCTTGTAATATTTTAATGGTTGCGTATTCTAATAACTGGTAAAGTAGGCCTACATCATGATGTCACACTTGTTTAATAAGGATTGCTCTGATTGTATTAATTTTTTAATTGTTTGTTTTGTTTTTAATTGTTAAGGATAGTTTGCTGTTTTCTAAAAGCTATATCCGAATGATATTTTAAATACAATTTTTCTAGAATTACAATAAACTCCAGTTAGTTAGATTAGTGATACAAGAGTTGTGAATAAATTTGTTGGCAGAAAAATTAAATTTTGTGTTTTCTTACAATTTTTTTTCCAAAACTTGTCTTATCCACAGTTTTCTTTTCCAAAACTGGCTATATCCAAACTGCCATTCCAAAACTTGTTATTGGCAGTTTTTAAACTGAAATTACTTAAATTCTATTACTTTGTGAACCTTTTCAATACTGTTTCTGGTTTTAGATTAGTATAAACAATGGCTCTGACAAGTATCACTTAATACAAACAAATGACAAATAAATAATACGTTTTTTTTATCTCCTGTAAAATTTAGTAAAATGGATTAGACAAGTTTTGGAAAGTTGTTACTTTAGTTGTACTTCCAGTTTTGTTTACCTAGAACAAATATACTGCAGGCCTATAAACATAAACAATTTCAGTTCTTCCAATTTTTATACCCAGTTTTCGTAAACGCATCCTCTCCCTTAGGCACACTGTCACAAAATGCTTGGCAGTAGTAGCAGTAAGCCGAATCAGTCACAACACAAAGAAATTTTCAAATTGCCAGTCAGGCAATTTTCAAAGAAATTAAGCCGTGTTACTCCTTTGCGTTTCTTATCTCCCATTTCCCAGCACTTATCAACACAAAAACCCAAAACAATCACAACAATAACGAATTAAAAAAGAGACAATCGATGAGTACTTTAACGGGCTACGTACACGGCCGAGTAACCGACCGCACTTGTATCAGTAATCATTAACAAATAACAGTTCCAAACGACCGTCTTTTAAGATTCGTGAACAAAGCCATTGACATCTTGCGGTGTTCCAAAACAAGTCTTTGTTTATGTAAAAGGCACGCATTGTATTCCAGTTAATTAGGTCTCTAGCGTCTTTTTTTCCGAACAGAAATATTATTTTGACGTATATCATTCAAATCTGTCAAACAATCCCCTTACAAGTTTCTTCGAAAGAAATAAGAATAATAAATTTATGGCAACTGATAACAGTACAGACATTGATAAATAGTGCTTACTGTGCTCGCAAGCATAGAAACTGTCTCCTGTTTGACTATTTGTTAGTTTTTATTTATAAACAACTGGAAACAAAATTTTTTAATGCTCGGAACATGGGGGGGGGAGTGCCCCCTTGCCTCTCCCAAGTTACGCCTATGTATATTAATATTCTAAAAAATACAGCGGAATGTGATTAGTGTGAACCAGTGGCAATCCAAATGCACACTAAGTAAAATATACTACATTTACAAAGTTACAAATAAAATTGTCGCGGAAACGAAAAGTTTAATGTAACTTAAATAAGTTGATCAGTAAAATCAGAATTATGTAAATTTATAAAATCAGTATACAAATAAATAAAAATAATCTATTTTTTTAATCAACAGCATATAGAGAATAATATATACTTTAATAAGAATAAAGCACAAGTACTTTAATATATATTTTCCTTTATTCAGCTGTGAGATGCTCATGTTTGATAAAATGAACTACTCCTGGTTCTACTAACTATGATAATAATGATTAGCCTATACTGTGTTGAATATTAAAAATTATGAAACAGTTTTATACTCTGAGCCTTACAAAGAAATAGGATCACCAATATCTCTAGCCTACTGTTAATTCACAACTGACCAGAAAATAAGTTCTCCTCATACGCTATAAGGTGTATTGTTGTTGACATACAATAATAATCTGTCTTCAATCATCTTACTTGTTTTGTTTAAGATACAACAAATCTATACACCAAAAATCTCTTAATGTCCTTTCGAAATAATTTAGTACAACAACTATACTACAATAAATCTATACATATTTTATATACGATAGATTAAATTTGTTTTCCAACTTTCTGTTAATACATCACTAACAGATTAAATGGCAGCTACTATTAGTACTTAGTCATACTGGCACTAATTTAATATTTATTATAGTAAAGCCAGGAAAATGTCTAGTTTAATGCAGAAAGTGAATACCTGTTCTTTCAATTTTAAGGTTTCGTTATGTATCAACAAACGGTAAAAAATATATTCTATTGTGATCCGAATATATTCACAACATATCTAATTATAAAAAGCTAACTAATTATGACTCACACTTCATTAATCTATCATTATGTATATAGTAATTATCAAAGCTACTTAAAAATAAAGTTTCTGATAAGGTAATTACCATGCTTCTTGCTTCCGCTGTGGAAAATAAAAAAAACTGTCTTTTCCCATTGTCAATATTGTAGCATCCTCTGACTACAATTCCGCTTCATGTTGTTTATACACAAAAAGTGTTGTGAATATATAGTATATAAAGTATAATTATAAGTATATAAGTATAATTAAGTTATATGTCAAAATCGGCAACTATCGCCAACTAACTCAAACTATCACCTAAAGAACTCAAAAAACCACAGAGTAAAAATGACCAAAATGGCATCTTCCACTTGCAAAGCAAAAATATAATATATAACCTTCTCTGTCTCGTTCCCATATTTTCTTGATTTACTAACAGTACCAGGAATTCTGTTTGTAATCTTTACATTGATTTACATGTTTATAGTGATAGGCTATATGTTTGAATGGAGTCTCTCACAGTTGTATGGAAAAAACATAGTTCTATTTATATGCTAAGTGAAAACACATTTTGGTTTTAAATTTTAACAGTGTCACTGACCAGGACAAAGGAAACAAAAATCCTACTTAACATACAGTTTAAAAAAAGAACAAAAAATAATTAGTAGCTTGGAAAATCATTCTTCTCATTATTAAAATTGTTGTCATGTTGCACACTCTTTACAATTTTTGTAAAGTCCAAATTCATTGACCTCACAGCAAAAGTATTCAGGATTGAACTGGATTTTTCAAGTGATTCTTGTTGATCATTGGATGACGTTGTAGAAGTTGAATGTTGCTGACTACTGAGTGACATCGTGCTTGAAATCCGTGAATGAGATGGTAAATTTTGATCATGTTGTCTACTAATTTGTGACATTTCGAGAGCAAGTAAAACCTGGTTAATTCTGGTGTTTGCCTAGTGCCTGGTCAGGTAAATATGTACATTTGCGTAATTGGCAAGTGACATGCTAGTCAAACACATCGAACTTGTCTTTTACTTTAATGTTCCCTCCTAATTTCTTCATAACTCAGTAGATTTCTTTGGCCATTGGTTTGTATCGACTTTGTGCGTTTTGAACTATTTGGTGGAGGGGTGGTAACTGTTGTAGAGGTGTTATCGTTGCCTGCCTGGCTCACGACTTCCTCTAGTTTTGATTGCTTTGGAATTCTTTTGGTTCGTTTTCCTGCACTCAAAAGGACATTATTGAGAAAGTAATTACTGGGAAAACGTTTTGTACATCACACACATGGACGCACGTGCACACATGCAATAAACACAGGACATGAATTCCCAGACGTAACCAATGTAACACTAATAAAACATATACCACACAAAGGCACCATAATGAACATTTGGGAAAATTTACAAATATACAAACGTAAAACAGAAAACAAACTAATACCTGAACAAATACAAATCAATACAAAACATGACACAATATTCAAAGCACTCAACATTGAAAATACACAAAAAACTAACACATACACCACAATCACACACAATAAAACCAATTTGAAATACCAGAAGCCAACAGGAAGCCACAATAATAATAGTCAACCAACAACACATATGTACTTCACCAGACAAAAGAACCGGAAGGCTGAGGATGGGTACAAGATAGTACCCGAAACAAGTTCATAATAAGGAAAAAAAGGTATATCTTGAAGTAAATTTATTTATAAATATTAAATATTTTTATAAATATTATTTGTTTCTAAAAATTGTAAAAACGTTTTTTACAATTTTATTTTTCTTACCTCAATTGTGTTGCCTGGTGCTCCAGACTCACGAGAGTGATGAGGTGTTCTTTTGTCCTTCAGAAATTGAAGACATTCGAACACATACCATTTACTTTTCACACAATCAGCTCCCGAGCCACATTTTGCCTTCTTTATCTCTCTATAAAACTGGCTAGTTAGCTTTCTCATCTTTGCTTGCACTTCCATCTTGCTGATATTCATTTCCATTGCAATTTCAATCCACATATTGTTCTTTTTGTTCTTGTCTTCAAACTTATGTCTAGTCTAGTCCCAGAGGACAGGCCTCTTTCTAAATAGTTTTATCAGCGTCATCACCTGCTCTTTACACCACTCCACCTCACTCAGAAGATTTTCATGGTACAAAACACAGAGCACGCAACAAATCACGATATCTCGCACTCACTGCCGCATAAAATGTGAGCGAGGAGGCCGACTGCCGAGGGGTGGATTGAGCGAACACGTGGTGCCGTTTAGTTGGCGGGGTAGCGGGGGAAATGTTTTCAACACCATAGAGGCGCTGCAACACAAGTTCACAACAAATCTTTACAACTTCCTTTGATCTTTACCGACTTCTATTGGAAAACAAAATTTATGTTTTAAACATGCCAAATCTGTTGACAAAACGAGATGTTTAAAACAAATTACTACTGTTTTTAAAATGTTGTCAACATTTGTTGACAACATGTGTTTTCAACTCCGGCGTAAACAGGGCTATATGTATACATTTCTGATACTCAGAACTGAAATGACTTATATACACAGGTTTCAATTATTAATCGTAATTTATAATTGTAGGATCCAGCGCTGTTATAATGAAATTTTAGTTTCTTTCTCTGAAAGGTTTAATTGTATTTACGTGTACCTTTTGCGTACATTTACCACGCTTTATATTAACGTTTACACTATTTTTTATTTCAATAATGGTATAAGGTCCTATCCACAGTTTAGACAGTTTCTTGCTTCGGCCTCGTGTAACTAACGGTTGGTGTATCAGAACTTTGTCACCAACGTTGTATCTTTTCTCCCTAGCCTTTATATCATAATGCATCTTGCTGTTCTCTTTTCTGCGTTGAGATGCATCTATCACTAGTTGATTAGCTATCTGCATTCTTCGTTTGATTTCTTGGACTAAGTCGTCTTCACTTAAATCCCGTTGAACTTCTTCTCTCATCCAGTCAGTAGGTAATCGCATCTCTCACCCGTGCAGCAAATAATATGGAGAGTATTTCGTCGTACTATGCGGAGTGCATCTGTACGTCATCATGACATACGGTAACCACACGTCCCAATACTTTTGGTCATTACTAATGAATTGACTCAGACCCGTCATTATTGTTTGGTGGCTTCGCTCAACTATACCGTTTGTCTGCGGGTGGTATGCAGTAGTCTGTAGTTTTTCTATATCTAAAAGTTTGCATATCTCTCGGAATAGCTCACTGGTGAAATTTGTCCCTTGATCTGTGAGTAATTTCTCTGGTGTTCCATGTCTGCACACTATCTCTTCTACAAATATTCTTGCTATGGTTGTGGCCCTTTGGTCTGGTAGAGGGAAAGCCTCTGGATACTTAGAAAAGTGGTCTTGAAAGGTGAGGATGTATTGATTCCCAGCATGAGTTTTTTGTTAATGGCCCCACTATATCCATCGCAACTTTCTGAAATGGCTTGGTTACAGGCGTTGTTATCTGCATTGGTGCTACTGCTCTATTATTAGCTGGAGTTTTTCTCTCGTTACAATTTTTACACGTGAGCACAAAATTCCCTATATAGCGACTCATATTTTTCCAATAATTTCATTCCTTGATTACCTCTGTAGTTCGGTCAATTTCTTGATGGCCCCCAAAAGGTGTGTCGTGATACGCTTTCATTATTTTTTCCGTGTTGTCTTTTGGTACTACTAACCTCCTACGGTTTCTTTTGTCTACGTAATATATATATCCTTGATCATCCTTCTCAT
The DNA here is from genome assembly GCA_034769895.1 of Magicicada septendecula. Taxonomy (NCBI): domain Eukaryota; kingdom Metazoa; phylum Arthropoda; class Insecta; order Hemiptera; family Cicadidae; genus Magicicada; species Magicicada septendecula. The sequence goes on along the minus strand of CM068376.1, from coordinate 151,830,366 downwards.
ATTTACTCAGAATTCTACTGATTTCTTTTATCTCATCTTCCGATTGCTGGTTGGCTAATATATCTTGTGGCGATATATCTACTTTCGCTATTATTACACGACTAAGTGCGTCAGCATTTTGGTTACTTTTACTTGGTCTGTGTATTATTTCAAAGTCGTATTCACTCAGCTTTATTGTTCATCTGTTTAATCGGCTACCTGGATCCTTCAGACTGATTAACCATTTTAGCGATCGATGATCTGTGATTACGGTGAAGTGCCGGCCCCATAGGTAAGGACGGAATTGTCTTGTTGCCCATACTATTGCCAATAGTTCTTGTTCGATTGTTGAGAAATTTTGTTCTGCTTTATTTAAAGTTCTACTGGCATACGCTATAGGTTTATCGCTTCCTATCGGTCCTTGTGATAGAATGGCCCCTACAGCTTCTTTCGATGCATCTGTTGTTAAGATGAACTCTTTTTAAAAATTAGGGTATTGCAAAAGAGATTTACTAGTTAGTATAGTTTTTAGAGTTTCGAAAGCTTCGTTTTGCTCTTGTCCCCACTTAAACTCAATATTATCTTTAAAAAGTTAGTTTAATGGTCTTGCTATTTTAGCGAAGTTCTATATGAATTTCCTATAGTAACCAGCTAAGCCTAAGAAACTTTTCAAATCCTTAACGTTTTTTGGAATCGGAAATTTTGTAACAACTTCTATTTTTGAAGGGTCTGGAGATTCACCCTCTCTACTTATTACGTGCCCTAAGTAAGTTACGCTATCGCACAGTAGTGAACACTTTTCTGGGTTAACTAACAATTTGTGTTCCCTCAGCCTCTGGAATACAGTCTCTAAATTCTGTATACTTTTTTCGAGGTTTTTGCGTAACAAACAATGTCGTCTTTATATACAAAAGCGATTGATCCGATTAGTTCTCATAAAACTTCGTTCATGAGACGCTGAAATGTGGCTGGCGCAACCTTTAGCCCAAAGGCATTCGTTCATACTCAAAATGTCCTTGTGGAGTACTAAAAGCGGTTTTCTCTTTATCGGTTTCTTTTATTTCAATCTGGTGGAAACCTGACGATAAGTCTAGAGTGGAAAAGTATCGCATTCCCCCCAATTGATCTAATATTTCTGTAATCTTCGGCAATGGGTGAGCGTCGCACTTGGTGACTTCATTTAGTCTTCTATAGTCAGAACAGAATCTGGTTTTAGGTGTTCCATCAGTACTTTTCTTAGAAACAATTACGATAGGTGCATTCCACGGCGATACACATTCTCTTATAATACCGTTAGATTTTAATTCGGCTATATGTTCAGCTACCACCTGTTTCTGTGATTCGGGCAATCGATAAGGTCTCTGGTTAATGGGTGTTTGACCTGGGTCTACCGGAATTTCGTGTTTTACAGTATTTGTGTGTGATAAGTGCTGCCCCGGTTTCCTAAATACATCGGTATAATTAGCACACATGTTTAAGAGTACGCTCTTCTCTTCCGCATTTAAATGTTGTGTATCGAGTTTAAATTCGTTCAGATGTGTTGCTAAATGAAACCTAATGAAGAAAGTTGTGTTAGTGGTTAAAATCACAAGCAGAATTATCACTGTTGCACACCACTATATAAAAATTATTCCGATTAGCGCTATCAAGCTTCACAGCTCATCGTCAGATCGAAAAATCTGTTTCCGATCTGACGATGAGCTGTGAAGCTTGAAAGCGCTAATCGGAATAATTTTTATATAGTGGCGTGCAACAGTGATAATTCTGCTTGTAAATGAAAACTATTTACAATTTTTAAGAGTGACGAGTTTAGCCAAAACTTACTTTCACTAGCGAAAGGGAGCCTCAAGGCGTTTTCTTTTAAATAACAACTTTGAACATAAAAACTATTTCGGTAACTAGCAGCGATACAAAAACAAAACTAAATGATTATACTTAAAATATACAACAGAGTGCATTGTCTATACCATGGGTTCTCAACATGGGGGGCGCGCCCCCCTCGGGGGGCGTAGGAGAATTTCAGTGGAGGCGTGGTAAGCAATGAAAATATACATAAATTAGCCAAACAATAAAAAGTTGTTACAAACACAAACCACTCATGCACGGCCTTAGAAAAGGAACTTCTGCAAATAGTAGGCCTACTCTCCGTCACCACTAGATCTAACTGCACTCAGGCACACGTCTTATTTACACTAGCCTATACCCAAATAGTTCGCCCCAATACCGCTAGATCCCTCTGCATTTCTGTTGGAAGCAGACAAACAGTGTTTCTAGGGAAAACACTACCGTGGCTAGGGTAATTTTACTACCGGTTGGTGGCTACACTGCACAAAACAGACGATTGATTATTGTTATTGTGTTCCAGTCGTTTGTGCTAGTGATTGTCATGCGTAGTAGTGCTAAACATGGCTAAATCATTACCAAGGAAAAGCCTGTACAGTGATGACTATATAAGGTTCGGCTTTACGTACATTGAGAAGAACGATTGTCATTTACTTCAGTATGTTATTTGTCACAATGTTCTGAGTAATGACGCAATGCGACCAGGGCATTTAGAACGCCATTTGACTACCATTCATCCCGTCTTGAAAGACAAACCAAGGGAGTTTTTTGATGGAAAGAGAAACTCGCTTAAACGAATGAAACTCGATTCAACTGGAAGTTTTCAAGTGGAGAACGAAAAGGCCGTTGAAGTTTCTTACAAGCTCCCTTTGCTTATAGCAAAAGACAAGAAACCACATACCATTGGTTAGTCACTTATAAAACCATGTTTACTAACTGCATGCAGTACTTTACTTGGAGAGGAAAGTTGCAATAAAATTGCAAAACTACCGCTCTCAAATGACACAGTAAGACGTAGAATTGATGAAATGGCACAAGATTTAAAAAAACAAGTAATAGAAAAGTTAAAGAAATCTCCGTTCTTTTCTCTGCAATGTGATGAGACAACTGACTTTCAAAGCACTCTCAGTTGTTGTTTTACTGTAGATATATTGACGGAAAACGCTTCGTAGAGGAAATATTATTTTCCCAAACTCTTCAGATAAAAACAAAATCTGAGGATGTTTTTTCGGCTCTGTGTAACTTTTTGACAGCTAATAATCTTCCTTGGGAGAATGTTGTTGGAATATGCACTGATGGGGCACAAGCCATGACAGGATGACGTTCTGAATTTGTGCTTGCAAAAAAACAGAACCCTAACATCATTGGTTCTCATTGTATCATATACAGACAAGCTTTGGCTTGTAAGACTTTGCCTGAAACACTTAATACTGTTTTGAAATTGGTAATCAAAGTAGTAAACTTTGTCAAATCTAGTGCTCTGAATACTAGACTTTTTGAGGCTTTATGTTACGAATTGAATAGTGACCAACAAACTCTTCTTTACCACACTGAAGTTCGATGGCTCTCAAAAGGTAATGTGCTCGCTAGGTTATTCAATCTGAAATCAGAAGTTGAAATCTTTTTGATGACTTCAAATGAAGAAGATCTGTACATGCAATTTACAGATGAGAAATGTATCCACCACTTAGCGTATTATCAGACTTCTTTGAATCGACCAACCTTTTGAATTTGAAACTGCAAGGACAGAAAAACATTTTGAAGACTTATGATGGAATGAAAGGTTTCCTGGAAAAAATATCTTTATGGCAACGTCGCCTTCAGAGTTCAGAACCCAACTTTTCGTCCTTCCCACGTCTTAACGACCTTCTTGATGACAACAAAATCTTCCATTAAATTTGAAAAGTGAATTGAAGAACTTGATTTCAAAACATTTGGCATCCTTGAAAACAGAAATTGGACGCTACTTTCCAGATCTTTCTTCAGATAGCTGGAAATTTCAGTTGACACAAGATCCGTTCAAAATCGAAGTGGACATGCTTCCTGATTCCCTTCAGGAGCAGGCAATCGACCTAAAATGTGATTCTCAAGCAAAAGCAGAGTTCCCAAACATGACTGTTGAAGATTTTTGGTTAAGGTATTTTCCTGTGTAACCACAAGTTGCTACAGAAGCTGCAAGGTTGTTGGTGCAGTTTTCATCAACGTCTCTATGTGAGTCTGGGTTTTCTACGCTGGCTTACATCAAATCAAAATACCGAGCATGGCTGGATATTGAAAGTGACCTGAGGTGTGCATTATCACAGTTGGAACCAAACAGTCAAAAACTTGTGAAAGAAAAACAGTGCCAGCCCTCTCATTGTGTTCTTAAGAAATAAAACCAAATAATATAGCCTGAAATTTTAACTCCAGTGAGGGCAGAATCCTTAGTAATGTAGTCCTATTAAGTACTTTTAATTAATTAAAATGTTCTCTCAACAAAACAAGTATTAGTATTTCTTTTTATATCTGTAATAATAAAAGCATGATAAAACATTCTTTGAGTTAGATTTATTAACCCTAATATCACAGTAGAACGTTTTTACTTCAATTCATTAATTCTAGGGGGGGCGTGGCCTAATTCGAGGACGCAATGGGGGGCACAGACCCAACAAGGTTGAGAACCACTGGTCTATACACCCATGTGCAACCAATCAGAAACAAAAATCAGCACTTGTCTAGTGTATACGGGAAAGTTTGAAATATTGAAAATAACTTGAAATATATTTTTAGTTTTAGGAGTACATTCATACTTTAATAAGTTCACAGTGATGTAATGATTTCTTGAATCTGATTTGAGCCATAATTTAAAATATATAAGAAGGACGTCTTGTTTCTCATTTATATATTTGGTAAGTATTCAAATAAAGAAGAAAAACAAAGAAATATTAGAGAATGATTTGGTTTCATTCCAAAAAGAATCATATTTTGGAATGTTTGAAGGTTGATTATACACTGGGAAAACCCTAGGAACCAACACTTAGAAGCTTGACTATTATTTCGTTTGAGTGCAATAACTACATTGTTTATCAAAATAAATGAAGGTATTACTTTTATTTGTACCAATCACGAGTGCACATAAGCATGGAATATTTGAAAACCAATGCCATTTTGATACAAAAAAGCCAACCATGAAGGTAAGGCAGAAGCACCCTTAATGCTGTGCAACAGGTATGGTCACACAGGGTCGCATGCTTGCTCATAATAAAAAAAATTGAAGAAAAATTGCAGAAACAAATTTTGTATTTTAAATTGTTTGGTGACTAACATAACATAAGTATTAAAGAAATGTCTTTTAAAGAGGACTCATGCAAGTTACCAAAATATTTAGTAAAGGATGAAGGCTTTCACAGCTGGAATCTGGTTGAGAAACATATGCTGGCCCATGGCCCAAAATCATTAAAACGTTAATTATTATTGTTCAGATGATCCGTAATAATAACAACAGTCAATAAACTACATAAAATCATAACAATTTAGAACAAAGATAAGTGTCAGACTTTTTTTACCACAATGCCTACCTTTCTCAGTGGTGCAGGAGAGAGGTAACAAGTCTTTTGGGAGACTGGAATTGTGAACTGGACAGTGTTTGTTATTGATCCATATGAATCATAACAGCCAGTGTTTTAATGACTTTGCACCACAGCCTAACAGCCCGGAATATGTTCTTCTTTACCAAATTTTTCATAAAGTGTCTAGTATGAAACAAGTGCCATCATAGTTTGGCATCTATTGAAAGAGCGAGATAAACTGTTGAGACTTGAACACATTCATTAGGTAACTAAATGATAAGTAACTACAGAAACATTCGTGATTATGTTATTAATTTTTGAACTGCTTGGTATTCTTTTTTTCCATATTGTTGCAAATTGGAAAAAATTAGACATAAAAGATTTCACTGCATAGTTAAAATAATTATGATAGTGTTATTTGCCTAGTACAATCCAAGTTTGTATATAATCTGTTGGTAATAATACCAGATCTGTGAAATGTACCATGGCTATAATTACAATAAATAACAGTACTTTGCCTCTGGTCTTTGTTCAACATATCTTGTAATAAATAACATTAAACAATAAAGAAATATAATTATCTTGTTGATTCATCCTCTTCGTTCACTTTATTAAATTTATTAATATATATAAACTTTCACGTATGAACTTACTATTCGTTGTCACTTCGCCAAACGTTTCAAGGTGATGTTCCTCTTCCTCAGTGGGAGTAATACTGAATGTCAATTACAGAATAACCGTTACAGACTATAGGTGTGTGTGGTGGGGGTTGATGGTGGGAAGGGGTTGGCGCTGAGGTTCAAATTGTGTGTTTGGATCAGTGTATCGAATAGTGTATGTGATTTATAATGTAATTGTTCATTTAATATGTTGTTTGGTTGTAGTGTGTGATATCTGTATATTTCAATTACATTACATTTACATTATATTTACATAACAATTACATTATAAATCACATGAATTTAAATTCGGTTTGATAAGGCTTCTTTCTCTATAGAACCATCAAACAGTGTCACTGTAGAATCTAAGGAGTAGGTTGAAGAGTTGTTTGGGCATAAAAGCCCAGTTACCTAAACAGCTAAAATTTACAGTAAGTAATTGCACTGTGATAAAAAAACTAAAATATTCATGTGATATTCTTTACCATAACAAATCTGTTTTAAATTCTAGAAAAATAACAGTACTACCTGACATTCATTATTAAATTGATATATTTTTTTTATCTTCTGCAGTTCGAAGTATTGTACAGATGTATACATAGGTAGTTAATTGATAAATGATAAAAACCCATTGTTAGGAATATAAACAAGGATATTTTGTGAATTAAAATTTTTATATGGTATCAGTTTTAAGTTCTTTAATGGATTCTTTAAATAATATATTGCAACAGTACAAACAGTAAAGGTACTGTGCATTGCCCAAATAAATAAATAAATAATAAAAATAAATAAATATGAATAAATAAACATGATTCAGATTGTATAAGCTGGATTGTAGTAAAAATAGGGAGCGCAGAATTCATGCATGGACATACATTTTCGACACACCTGTTGCTAGCGTTTTGTACGCGTGTATTTTGTTGGTGTGTGTGAAACCTGTCCGTTCTTGAAATGTAACCAACCCTTTTCAAGTAGAATAGTTGTATGTTTATGTTAATTATAAGAAAACTATGTACGATAGGATAAAACAAAAGACACCAAAATGTGTAGAAATTATAGGTGAATAAAATGTTAAAAAACCGTACAGAGGTGACGAAAAGTGCAATTACTATACGTAAAAAATGAATAACTCTTTTTGTGAGTACCATAAAGAAGTGCAATTACGTATAGTAATCACATAAAAATTAGTGATTGATTGAGCATCGAGTGATGTGAAACAAACTTCGTAATTCGCGAAAATAGGCAAAAATAGTGGATTGAACCAGAGTGGGGTAGTGATGCCTCGACAGAATCTGACAAGTTGAAAATTATTCAGACAGGAATTTTTCCACGACCTAACTATAAATACCAGGTCGCGCTAATAAAGTTTCTTCTTCTCGATTCAACCGTTGCTGCAGGAGGCTATGTCAGTCGACGACGTCAATTCACAATTATCGTAAGAGTCACAGGACCAACTAGATGTCCAGCCAGAGCTGCAGGATACATACGATGAGGTCTACGGACACACCGGCAGCATATGACGTGGGACGAGACGACTATTAATCAGCACATGCAGAGAACACGACCAGAGGACCAGAAGGATACGGAGGACACAACCAGAGGACCAGAAGGACATGGAGGACACGACCAGAAGACCAGAAGGACATGGAGGACATACAGATGATAAATTATCACGTCAAACAAGGTGATAAAAACATTGTAATTATAGACATTTGAAAGACACTAATTAAAGTTTAAATGAAAGACATTCAACAAGTATTAAAATAAATAAATGATACAAAAATGTAAAAGCAGTATAAAAGTTAGAATAATATTTCTTGTATCACATTTAGTAATTAGTAATGTAAATGATAAGAGAAATAAGTAATTTTTGAATTAACATAATTAATAAAGTTTTTGATGATAAAAAAATGCATATGCAGTAGTAAGTTAAAACAAAGTAATATAAAAGAAGTTTGAATAGAAGCAAATTCATTTTTGAAGCTAATGAATCAGCAATTGCAAAAATATGAGAACACCATGAGTAAGCCGAGAGCAAAATAAATATTTTAAAGTAATTAAAATTAGATAATAAGAGTTGTGTATAACTTATGTATATAATTTGTTAGCAATAAGTTATGTACAAAAACTTTATACAAACGATTTAATAATGAGTAATTGTTTAATATCCGATATGGAAGATTTTGTTTAAATAAATAAATAATGGAACAATTTTAAACTTAAATAACGTATCATCTTCTTATTACGATTACACCCATGAATTCAATACACAATAAATTAAATTGAATTTGTTATGTTATACAATAATACACAATATTTAAATACATTTAAATTGGTTAACTTGTGTTGTTATATAATTTTGGCGCTCCAAGAATGGGGGGCTCCTCAAACACAAATAAATTTGTATTTGCAACCTGTATACACAAAAAGTGTATCGTTGTAATATGTTATGTATTTCTTTAGTGTTCCAACCAAATTTTATTTCTCTACACTTACATTCATATTAATTTCAAATCACCTTTAGAATCTCCACTGTTAACTATAAACAAATACAGTAGATGCTACTTATTGTGATCACTTTAAGTCAATGTGGGTATAATAACAACAGCTTAATGATAATAATCACTGACCACATGATCACAAGAATGTGCTGCTTTTACCATTAGTTTTCCATACCTGTAATGACAGTATATGAGGGTATACTCATATTATATAGATAGCCAAATAATAAACATTTTTTATCACAATATTGATTGGGGATTCGTTGAGCACTTGGTGAAATTACTTGAAACGATTTACATGAACACAAATCCTTGGTAGTTTCACTATTTATTCTTAAACTCTGACAATTGTTTCAGCTAAATCGGCTATCCTCAAAGAATTTCTAAGAACAACTAAATACAAAGAATGTGTTAGAGGGTGAACATGTGTTAAGGTGTGTGTAATGAAGAGGGTAAAGGAGCCAGTATAGGGAAAGGCAATTGACTGTACAAACCAAGTTTAAGAGGAATACAAATCCTATAATTAACTAAATTAATGACTGATTTTAAAAAGGAGACACAAAAAATGATGTCTATTGCTTTCTTAATTTCTAAAATTTTCAATAATCCATGTTTTTACTTTTTTCTATGTTGGTGCAGAAAGATTATTTTTTGTGTCCAAAAATTGGTTGTGCTTTAAGCAATGATCTGTGAAACCTATATTTCCTGCATTATTTAAATCACTTGTTTTTGTTCAAAAATGCAGTGTTTCAGAGCGTGGCCACATTGTCTGATACAAGTAGCATAAAATTCAGGAAGTGCAACAATCATTTATTGTTTATAAAACTGTGTCAAGAATAGTGTATTTCCAACATACATGAAGATAGAGGCAATACAGTTACAGAATCCTCTTCTGTTAATACAGAATCATTTTTCAGGAATGACAATTTCAGGATATTAAATACAGATCCCAATAACAAGTTTCAAAAACAGACAAAACCACTTATTCAAAATTCTTCTAATATATTCCTGAGCATGAAAAGTTTCATATTAACTACGATGAATCCAAAAGCTCCTGTTTTGTATAGTTTGCCAAAAATACACAAACTTATTTGCCCCATGTGTCCAGTTGTTTCATGTGTAACTGCACCTGAATATAAACTCTGTAAATAGCTTTAATGAATTACTCCCAAAATATATTAACTGTAACCCAAAGTAGGCTATTAAAAACTCTATAATTCGTTAATAATATAAAAATGTACATTTAGTACTGAATGCAAACTTGTTTCATTCGATGTAAGGACTTATTTCTCTCTACAACTGTAGATGTTCTGTACATTTAGCACTGAATGCAAACTTGTTTCATTCGATGTAAGGACTTATTTCTCTCTACAACTGTAGATGTTCTGCTGTCTATTTGTTCCACACATATACAAAACAGTTTAAACAGAGAACATTAATATGAATTATTCTCAGCCTTTGACAGGTGAGGGAGTTTCCGGTCGAGTTGGCCTCATGCAAAAGGTAAAACAACTTTAAGACTAACCAATATTACTATCTTTAAAGTGGCTGAAAAAGTGTGATAACACCCTGAAATCATTCCTATGAACATAAACGGTAATGGAAAAATAAAAATATGTGTTATTGGAATTTGTTTGCAAAATACGTACTGAATGACTGCATTGATTCCCCTATATTCAATATTTCAAATGTATACGCAAATTCTGTGTAATAAACCTATTTGTATATTTAAAAAAGAGTTACTACTACAGCTGAAAAAATAATAAAACTGCCTTAAAATTAAGAGATTAACAAAATTCCTCAACATTTTTTGACTCTGAGCAGGGGGTCTGTTCCCGTTCATCGCCCACCACCCACCCATCATAAATACACCCCTGGCTTTAGATATTTGCATAGGACAAAATTAGTTCCAGTTTAATAGCAAAATCTATTAGAAATTATATGGCTTACCTATGGGCTCTCCTCTGTCACCTATATTAAGTGGAATATTTTTTATGTTTTTAAAAGAAATAATTTTTACATAAATAG